>CM049809.1:13905965-14371848 GCA_027422405.1 Ptychobarbus kaznakovi
AGTAACAGTTCCTGGAGAGTAATGAGGGTTGTACCAATGATTCGCTCAGCAGTCGGACTACACTCTGTATGTCTTCTGTGGTCAGATTTGGTAGCTGTGCTGAACCAGACAGTTATTGATGTGCAGAGGATGGATTCAATGATGGCAGAGTAGAATGTATCAGCAGCTCCTGTGGCAGGTTAAACTTCTTAAGCTTCCTCGCCACTGTGAAAACGGTGTAATCTAAATATGATTGTGATTTTCAGGTAATCTTTTTTCAGAACAGTTCCCTGCGTTTTACTTTCTTATGTACTTCAGTGAAACAGGGTCATTTATAATATCACATTATCTTTTTATTTACTTATTTAAAGGGAGCTGTCACTTAATAAGTGTTCAACGCTCTTTCAGTCAACAGTGCTGAAAACGCAGGTTATGCTTAATGTATTGCCATGAAAATACTGATAAATTTTGATGATGGCAGCTTTGTTTGGTCATGAACTTTATCTGTTTTTAACCACTATGTACATGACAGCTGTGCTGATTGTTTCCTTTAGGCTTGGCATATTATAACATGACCTTTCATCAAGATAATATCAAAGTAATGGCAAATCTGAAGGCGTCTGCCTTTGATGTTGGCGGTGTAATATGCATGAACTAGAGTGACCAGATGATTATGAGAAAAAACAGTGGCATGGCCTTGTGAGTGTAAATACAACTTCAGCATGATGTTACACCATGGTGTATGTTAACTGTTTTCAAAAGGTAAGAAATGTTTCTTGAGCACTAAATCTAAGCATAATACAATGATTTCTGAAGATCATATGACCCTGAAAACAGGAGTAATAACTGCTGAAAATTCAGCTTTGTCCATCAAATGAATAAATAGCATTTTAACATAATATTATACAGTATATGACTGGTTACTGTTTTGATCAAATAAAAGCATCCTTGGTAAGCATAACAAAGTTCTTCAAACACATTTAAAGATTCATACTCTTGAATGGCTCTATGTTTCTACTGTATTCGCAAGAGTCCTGTAAAGAAAAGCAATAACCAACAACCACAACAAAACATTATTTATTGAACATGACAATAAATCTGATCTTTCACACACTAAACACTACAGTCATCCTAAACTAATCATGGTATATTGAAATCCAACACAAAGCATAAGCTTGTTAGTTTGAAGTCATCTTAAGAATTTTCCTGGTATGAAAATGGCAATATAACTATTTTTTTTCAGATTTCAAACAGGGCAGGTTTTGTTTTAAAAGCTGTTTAAATGACAGACAATAAAACACAAGCAATATTAATTTTTATAATCATTTTGCACAATTAGCATCTGCATGCTGGATGTTATGATGAAAAAATGCTCTGCTACTTGATACAATGTCACTTTCAAATACCTACAATTTAAAATGTTTTTTACAGTATATCTACTGTACATTTCCACTGTATTATAGCCATTTTCTCTGTAACAATTTACATATTTGGCAATTTACATTTGTGATGTCATAACTGGGGTGATACAGTATACCTCTCTGTTTGCATGTGTAGTCTGGCTTTCTCTGAAGAGTGAGACTTCAAACTGAACACAGTGCTCATTTGTTATGCTCACCACTCACCCCAGATGTTTAGCCATATGCAACATCGCTAAAGTACAACTAAAGTACAACTAAAACCTTGGATTTCACAGTATTAATACTGTGTCATCCCAATCTGCAGCTCTTCCACTCTGCTGCAAGAGATTACAGCTAATGACCACCATCTGTCTGCAAAGATCTAAAAATCTATCTATCTATCTGTCTGTCTGTCTGTCTGTCTGTCTGTCAAGTCAAGTCAAGTCACCTTTATTTATATAGCGCCTTTAAACAATACAAATGTAACAAAGCAATGAAAATATCTATCAATCTATCTATCTGTCTGTCTGTCTGTCTGTCTGTCTGTCCTGTCTGTCTGTCTGTCCTGTCTGTCTGTCTGTCTGTCAGTCTGTCTGTCTCTGTGTCTTCTGTCTGTCTGTCTTGTCCTGTCTGTCCTGTCTGTCGGTCCTGTCTGTCTGTCTGTCCTGTCTGTCTGTCCCTGTCTGTCGTTATCAAGTGTTAATTAAACCAAGATTTATCAGGATGATCTTCATAATGATTAATTCAGTTACAAAGTGTGTAGATGCATGTAACATACATTTTTATTTGTTTATATGTCTTGAAAATAGATAAACAGATGAAGCTTTCATTACTGACTTACTTCCTGAACATTAGTACATGTAAAAATCATATTCTTCATATAAGGATCAAGACAGTACACAAATATGGATGTATGTATTCAATCTGCTCTTATTAGTTACAAATCAAGAAATTTAAAGCTGACATGAAGGTTAAACAATACAGTGTTCTTGTATCACTGCTGCAGACAAGATGTATCGTAATCTTAATTCCTTAAGAAAACAGATACCAGTGAATGTTCATGTGTTGATTAAATGTCAATTGAGAGGCACCGTCTGCCTTCCCTCCAGATTAAACACAGCATATTGATATAAAACAGGCCTTGAAAACTCCCTGGTGCAAAGCATAAAAGGATAGAGTTTATTGTCATCTTAACTCCCCAGTTTTTTTATAACAACAAATAAACTAGACATCTTTTTTTCTCCGTCAAGCAACTGTGTATTGTGTTTTATGAAAGATGATTGGCAATTACAGAAATACAACCAATTGATTTTGTTTACAGTGAAGTAGCCTGCCAACCAATACGTGTTGATAAATGTGTGAATTCATTTCTAATCAAACATATCTCAAGTAAAGGAACTTTTTTAAATAACCAAGAATTTCTCATGACATGTTGAAATAAGTCCTTGTCAAATGTAATGTCGTCTTAAATATTACTGAAAATGAGTTGATCTGTACAATGACACTCTAGTGCTAAAAAGACAAAAAAAATTGTCAGTAATTATTTTTTTCTGCATCATTAACGTTAAAACAAACACTTTGTGATGATTCTTCTGTATGCCAAAATAATTTTAAACTTTAAAATAATTAATGTCGTACAGTGCAGCTGTGATTAAACCAATGAGCTTACCTGATGGCTTGAAGCAAACAGAGCTCAGAGACATAAAGCAGCTCTTATGTATTATGAAAGACTGGCTCATGCATGAACCTCCGTGAGGTACATAAAGAAAGACGGTATATGATCTTTGGAATTCATTGTCTTTTTTCTTTCTTTTAAGCCCAGGAAACTGTGCCATCTCTGCTTAATCAGAGGGATTGGCCCAGAGTATTCCCATTGTTCCCTGATGAATATGAAAGAAAGCAGGACATTGAACGGCATATTTCTTCATGCATTTCTGTTGTGTAAGCAAATATCTATCAAACTTTGTTTACAAGCTTTGTTGGGTGCATGTACTGTAAAACCAAAGGCTGTATTGAAGGTATTTGCCGCTGCTGGTCTCAACATTCTGATGTCTATATATAATAAATTCAACTCTACAAACAAATTGTATTGGCCTATACAGTAGGTCAGGAAAAGCATGTCTAGTTAAGTGTTATTATCTATTGTTATTTAAGTGTTAGTTCCATCCTAAGCCAAGTTTTGATATATAAAAAAGTATTCTACCAGTAAACAAAATGCACTGATATTATTTCATTACTGCTTTCAATATAATGAAGGTAGATTTAAAACCAAAAGACTGAAAACTGTCTGCAACACAAAGGACATTTTCATTAAAAGTTGACCAGTTGTTATTAGAGCAAGTGTCGAATATGTAATTTTAATGTAGTGCAATTCATTATAATTTATGTTGGCCCAAAATTTTGTCTTTTACACTTTTGCTGTTTCAAGATTTGTTTTGTGTTTCATTATTGATTAATTTAACTGTCAAATCATCTACACTAGACTGTTTAATCCCAGTTTCCACTGCTTCAACAGCAGCAAAATTATTTATTGTGTTTAATGAACTATGTTAAGTTATGAGCAGAAATGATCTTCCAAAATGAACCCACCCTGGCAAATTCACGGCATTAAAAAAAAGGGACAACTAACCCTGGCCTCCCCTATTATAAAATTTTACGCACCAATTGTTTGAAGGTTTTCTATGTATTTATTTAAAATGAACAGTAACAATTAATAGTAAACCATAACTTCTAGCATTTTCACTGCAATGGCAATTGATGCTCAAATTAAAAATCCTAAAACGTCTCTAAGTAAGCACCAACAATCGGTTACCTGTAACTTGTAGTAAATTACTGATTCCATATCACTTGACAAAAGTTAGATAGTATCATAATCCATTACATTACACATTTTAGGTGATGTAATCAGACAACTTTTTGATTACTTTTTGATTATTTTGACCTAAATCATCTATCACATTGATTTAATTAGTATAATCATGTACCATATTGATATAAAAATAAAAACACTAAGAAACATATTCCATTCATTGTAATTAACTACATGAAGTGCATTAAACATTACTTTGTGTAGTTCGTATAGGAACTACAGGGGTTCGCGAGTTTAATGAAAAGCTAATAAATTAAATAAATCATTAAAATAATTATTTTAAAATAACATCAGTCAAAATAAAACACTTCACAAAATATATATTTTGAGTTGTTTACCTGCGTGTCATGTGACCAATAACCAACATGAACTGTGAAAATGCAAATCTGATAATTATAAAAATATTTATTTTTAAAACCTCAGGTGCTTCAAGTAAATCAATTAGGTTATAAATGATAAATTAATTGTTTAAAGTGGATGTCTATTTGTGTTTTTATATTTGTATTTTAGGTGCAGCCTGAGAGCGATAGCTGTTGTTTCATAACCCTGTATCTACGCTGTTTTCTTACACTGGTTTCATCTATGGCGGTGCGGTGCGGTGCATATGGCTGTTCCGTATACTGTCAGATCATATTGTTTCATTGTCATGTGCATGCAGCTGACTGTGTGGCCATCACAGTACTGAACCGCTGCTCCTCTGAGTGTTCGTAAGACTATTGTTCAATCGATCTGTATGACATGTGGTGAAACCATGACCTTTTTGTCTTTTGTTCAAGTCTGTTAAGCCAACATGCTTGGATTTTGGTTTATTGAACAGTTTGATTTTTAAATTCTGTGTGATTGTGTTTTGATGTTTAGGTATTTTCCTTTCCTTTTGTTGCTGTTTAAGTGTCTTGGTCTGTGGTGTTTATATCCACAATATATCACAGCCTGATGAGCCGGGATACTGAAGCTCAACAGAAGGGGAGTGCATTTGTTTTTTGTTTTTTTTTGTATAGTTTCTTCTCTTTTTGGTTTGTCATTTGCTTTAAGAAATCTTTTGCGCTGATTTGCTGTGTGGTTTGTCCCTTCTGTTAGAGCTAGATTTATTATGGTCTCTTTGTATCTGTGGGTATTTAATTGGTAAACTGCTGACGAGACCCATTCTTTAGAATGTTTAGAATTAATGATTTTTGTGAAAAATAAATGTGTTATTTTGGTAAGTCACATCTCTTGCTTAATTATTAGAAACAAACCTGTGTTTCCTTGAGTAGCACCTGAGGTGCGTAGTATTTCCCTGGTGCAAGTCTTAGGGGCGTAGTCATCTCTCCGCTTTACATTTCTGTTGTGCGACGCCACGTTGCTACACATGCATGACAATAATAAGACATACAATTAATTTGTGCATTTAGAGGATGGAGTCAAGGCTCAATACCTGCCCTCAGTGAAATATATTTTCATATGCACCTTAACCCCTTAAAGCTAAAAAATTAATTAAAATTATGAGATTTATCATAATATATTTTCATACCGCCTATTCAAACAATTCTTCATATCTGTCCTGCAATATGCATGACATATTATATACTTGATATTGTTGCTACTGTGATCGGAATTTGATCATGTCCAATATTTCTGCTTTATGGTGAGAGCAGGTTTTCAATCTTTACATGAATCTGTGTCCTGTGCTTCTCTCCGGGCAAACAAGTTCTCAAGACCTTAAACATTAGCTTTTATTTCGCATTAAAAGATGAGCAGATTATTTTGCCCTCTAGAAGTGGAGCAAAGCCAAACTTCTAGTGTCTTTATGACCTCTACCTCACCCTCTAGCCTGAATGTTTCTCAACTGACCAGAGTGTTTTGGAGTTGCTTCACCCCATATGTGCAGGAAAAACCTGCCTTTCACAGTTCAGTTGACTGCATTATAACTTCTGTTTCAGCCAGCATGCTTCTGCAATGCTAGATGGATGCTGTCCAATCGTGCTGTTGAGAATGCTGATTATCCTCAAAGCTCAGTGAAGGATGGTAAATTATCATATAATTTTGTCCCACATTAAATTGGCTCTTAGGTCCCTCTGTGTGTTACAAGTATGTAAACGCAAAGGAGCATATATGGTATAGAAACAATATAGAAGTACATTTTAATTTGGGCATACATCTTTTTGTCATTCGAATGAAAACAAACTATACACTATATACTGTATATACTTTCATGTTGTTCAGCGGTACTGCAAGGAGTCTGCTAATTATAATTTGATCTCAAATAGATTTTTTTGTGGCCAAAAAGAAATTACAGTTCAGCTAAATATTGTCCTTCTCAAAAAAAAAAAAAAAAAAATGAAATAAATATTAATGCATTTTATAAAATGACATATAAAATAATTAATGCATTGTTAGTTCATTGTTCACCAACTTGACTGCAGACCTTGTCAAATTGACTTTTCTATTTAGGTTAATCTCAAATTTCAATATATATCTGAATTTAATAATATGTATATTGTAACTATAACAATGTATCAGCTGACACTGGGTTATTGTAGATAAAATACACTTAAATTTCATTATAAAAACATATACAACACATTATAATAATGTGTTCAAATATACACCACAAGAGGAAACTAAATAAACCAATTTTTAGTTGCAGAGGGTTGTTTGGTCAGTAGTTTACTTGGATGTACAAACCTTTCTGGATGTAAGCAGAATAAAATTAAATATAAAATGTAATTTAAAGAATTAATCTGAAATATTAAGAGTTAGAAATAATAGAAAAATATTTAATATTGATAATGTTGATTTTTTCCCTTAGTGGATAAAATATGAATTTTGTTTAAATAAAAACAAATCTAAATATAACCATTTGACTTGAAATGTAGCCTAAATTGTAGATTGACTAGTGAAAAGGTATTACTGAAAGATAAAAGATAAAGGTACATTGTAATGGTTGCATTGTAAATTGTATTGATATGAATATAAGATCATTTTTAAATATAAAATAAATAATATTATTTTTGTGTTAAATTACATTGATATATATTTATATTAAATGTATAAAAAGTATAAAAGTATTTGCATAAATATTTTAATGACAATGCAATGTAGGCATACACAGACAAATAAGGGTTTAAAATTGTACCTTTTGGGGTACAACAGCTTGTCGCTGGAGCAGTACCCTTAAAAGGACAGATTTGTACCTTTTTTTACCTATATTAGTACCTCAAGGGTACGTATTTCACTCCTAGGTACTAATATGTACTATTAGGGGTATAAAAAAGGTACAAATATGTCCTTTTAAGGGTACTGCTCCAGCGACAAGCTGTTGTACCCCAAAAGGTACAATTTGAAACCCTTATTTTTCTGTGTATGTATATAAATGTAGGCCAGGGTTTACACAATATGTGGTGTCAGGGAGTCAACAAGGAATCTCAGCCTGAATAAAAGTTAGAAATCCATGTTGTTTTAGGTCACTGTAACCCATTTACTCAGTCTGGCGCAGAAAGCTTTTTCAGTAAGTATCTCCCTTCATCACGTCACACATATTTCAAAACAAGCAAAATGAAACAGACACACAAAGCCATTGCATTTGTCCTACAAACCATTTCTTGTTTGCAGTTGCATTGGACTCGTCCTCTATTCTCTACATTTATCTCTGCTCTGTCTGAGTAATCTCTTCTTCTGTTTTATTTTGCTGTTGCCCTCCGTCCCTCTCCAGCAAGCGCTCTGTATGCAGCAGAGCTGCTTGTCTCCTGGATCCTACTCTTTGATCTGAAGGAGAGAAAGCAAAAGAGCCTGCTCGCTGAGGGCAAAGGCACACCAACACATTATTCGCTCAGTCGCGATAAGGAGGCTTTATGCCATTTTGTCCAAAATGCTTTCATTAACATCACTATTTCCCCCAGCTCCTGTATTCATTTGCCTGCTAGCATCCACTGCCAAGTCTTTATCTTCTCAGGGGCATGTGGGAAAAGCTATCTTGTGTGGGGGGATGAAATGGTGCTATATTAGTCCCATTAGCCCTCATTTGACAATCCAAACTTGGTTGCATGCCAAGTTCAGTACTTTCATACTCAGAATAGTGGATGAAACTTGATGTAGAAACATCAACCTATGAATTCATGTTAAAATGAAAAGAGTCTGGTCTTTTTTCACCTCTGCTATGAGCAGAGAGGAATATTTGAATCTTATGTGTGAAATATTACAACAAGGTTTACAATTATCAAACCAAATAAAGTGACCTTATAAGGCGAATCCCTTATTTGTGGCTGAAATTACATTAGAGATAAAGGCAGAGATAGGTTATTCAAAATTAAAAACCAAAGCCCTGTTTGCTTAGAAACAACCATAATCCTGACGTAAAAGGTTAAATGGCTGCTTGCTTTTGATTAGCTGAATAAGATGACCTAGATACAGCATTGTCTGCAGACTTATGAGAGACAGGGCAGCTGAAACACTAATAGGCACTTTCCATAAAAATAGCTAAATTAAGGCTTGAAACTCTAAAAAATAAGTAATTTAGCCATTTCACTGACAAAAGTCATTTCATTATCCCTGTTTCAGCTCTTAAGGGTGGGTAAAATTAGGTTCTTTGGAAAATGTTCATTGTGAATTATTGCAAAAGCTATTTTATTTTTACTTATTTTATAGTTTGAAACCACTTTTGGCAACCAATAAGTCAATTTTTCTTACAGTAACATACTGGTTTAAGATATATATATTTTTTCTATAAAGAGATAGGGTTCGTCAGTCAGCCATGATACTCAGTCAGCCATTCAAGGATATTACAGTTAGTGTTCATTACTGTGTTAGCATTCCATTTATTCATTTTTTTTTTTTTTTTAAGTGCTAATTCCTGATATTGTTTTGGGAGTCTCCTACAATAGTTTTACATGCGTGCAAGTCAAAAAAGGCTTTTAGTTTTCTTGAAATATGCATATATGACCTCACAACATGTTATTTCTGGCTCTGAGGAGCTTGTGAATAACTTTTCTCATTACTTTTCAGACAAATTGAAGTCAATCACTGAATCCATTTCCAAAGACATCCCTCATACAACTCAAATGTTTATCAAGTTCACTTGATGTCAGCTGACTTGACTCACTCAACATACTCTCTTTCTGCTTTTACTCTCACTACTTCTGCTGTCACAAGAGATCTAATTGTGAAGTCAAATTCTACATCCTGCCAGACTGATCATACACCTTCTATTTTGCTTAAGATGTATTTTCATGAGGTTGAACCTTTCATAACACATATGATTAATTGCATTTAGCATCTGCCATTATTCCAGCAGAATTAAAAATGGCTGCGGTGACCCCATACTTAAAAAAAATGGTTCTTGACCATCTAGACATGAACTCAATTATAGGCCAATCTCAAATTTACCATTCTTAAGTAAAATTCTTGAACAAGTTGTGGCTTCACAATTAAGATCTTACTTAAATGCTAATGGCCTTTTTGATCCTTTTCAGTCAGGATTTCGTTCATCACATAGTACTGAAACTGCTCTTCTTCATGTGGTTAATGTCATTCTTCTGTCCATGGATTCTGGGTTAATAAACATCTTGAATCTTCTCGATCTAAGCTCTGCATTTGACACAGTTTGCCATGAAATACTGATCTTCCATCTTTCTGATATCGGTATCAATGGCTCAGCTCTTTCCTGGCTCATTTCCTACATTAGCGATTTATAAAATATTATATCACCATACAAGGTTATAAATCTGCCACTGCTCCAGTTCACAGGGTGTTCCTCAAGGTTCAGTTCTTGGTCCACTTCTGTTTATCATTTACATATATCCACTTGGTGACATCATACGCATGCATGGACTTCAATTTCATTGCTATGCTGATGACATTCAAATTGACCTAACCACCAGCTCTGATAGGTCATCACTGCCCGACTCACTTAATGCATGCATCAGGGATATCAAGCATTGGTTGTCCTTGAATTTCCTTAAACTAAATAATAACAAAACTGAAATATTGATGATTTGCTCTGCTCCCTCAGTCAAAAGGATGGACTGTCCTTTGAAATTGATGGGGTTCATGTTAATCCTTCTTCATCTGTTCGTAATCTTGGTGTCTTATTTGACTCATCTCTATATTTGCCTCTCACATTTCTTCTGTTGTTAAAACCTCTTTTTTCTATCTTCTTAGTATTGCACGTCTTCGATCTTCTCTAACTCTAGCTGATGCTGAAATCTTAACTCATGCATTAATCACATCACGTCTGGATTATTGCAATGCTCTATTCCTTGGTCTGCCTAAAAAAATAATTGCAAGGTTAAAGTATGTTCAAAACTCAGCAACAAGAGTTCTCACCTCCAACAGACATTCTGGCTACCTGTGGCATCACATACATTTTAAGAAATAATTTCTAACATTTAAGGCATTAAATGGTCTTGTGCCTCCATATCCGCCTCACCTACTGTACTCCTACTCACCTCCCTCGGATCATCTGAGCTTGGTCTTTTGTTAATTTCCTCGTTATCGGCTGTCCACTGTACGTGGTAGGTCATTTAGTGTTAATGCTCCTAAAGTATGGAATTCGCTACCCCTTACACTTCGTAATTTATCTTCTTTGTCTACCTTCAAGACTCAGCTATGTGTTTGTATTGTCTATTTGGGTGTGCAAATGTTTTGTTTAGCACTATGTAAAGTGACCTTGAGCAATGGAAAGGCACTATATAAATAATACTTCTTCTTCTTTATTTTCCAACATGATTCTCAAACGATTAGTTTGAAACAGTTCTAAGACTCAGTCTCTCTCGACCCCCCTTTCCGTGAGCCTACTTTGCTCTGATTGGTTAGATGGCCCATTCTGTTGTGATTGGTCTACTGCATACAGCGTATGTCAGAAACGACACGTCCATTGCCATATTTCTGTATTTTGAACATTCGATAGAAAATATAAACATACATTATTTATCATACTTAGACGCTGTGAACCAGTAGAGCCAGTTGGTCTAAATAAACAGGGTACTGAGCCATTTTTAAAGAGCAAGTGTTTTGTAAATCCTGCATTATATTAGAAGAAGAAAAAAATGTTTGCAGAATGTTTCAAACTAGGGCTGCCCTAATAGTTGACTAACAATTAGTTGACAAGAAGAGGCTTAGTCGATCAAAATTGTATTACATTTACATTATGCATTTAGCAGACGCTTTTATAAAAAGTGACTTACAGTGCATTCAGGCTATACATTTTTTTGTCAGTATGTATTAGTCGCAAACGTTCGTTTTGTTCATCAACCTCAAAACGATAAGCCCATTGCCATAGTTCATTATTTTGAATGCTCGAAGGAAAATTTAAACATACATTATTTATCATACTTACACGTTGGGATTCAGTGGAGCCAGCTGGTCCAAATAAACAAGGAACTGAGCCCGAGATTAGAGAAGCAGTCATCAGTAAAATGATGAATATAAAAAAATGGGGCTGTATTGCTGTGGTATAGTAAAAAAAAAAAAAACAACAACACAAAATAGATTTAGAACCATTATTCTTTGCAGCCTCATTTGGAAGTGAAAAATAAAACAAATGTACTTTTACAGCATAGCGCACAGCGACTTCTCGACATGATGTTGACCACACAAACAAGCTACAGTGAGGGCCGGTCAAGTTGTTCGCGGCCAGCCAACATAGAATATAGGCAGACATTATGCAAATGTATTACCCCATGACGTGTTGCCATCACTGAAGTGAGATTCAAATGACTGATGAGTCCATTCTTTCTTTTGGGAGACAGTAACTTTATTTATTGTGCAATTTTGGCTTTACAACTTTGCAGATTGTTTACATTCACATACAGCTACATAATACACTGCATGAAAGGAGATATTCGAAATAGGGGCACTTTAAGATTTTTGTGAAGATCAAATTAATAAAAAAAATATTTTATTTGTATTTATTTTTTTAATTCCAATTATCCTGTTGAATGGGTCTGGATGATGTTTCTTCTTTATTGCCACAATTTTTGTAAATGGGGTAATCACACATTTCTACAATTTATAAATAATTTTTCCTTCCATGCTGTGGTGCATAAGCTTCATTGGATTAAAAATGCTTTAAAACAAGTAATGAACAAACGCTCCTTTGTTTTTCTTTTTGTAAGACACTCATGGCAGTGCAGTACTGTAAATATAGCCTGTCATCATGTTTGAGTGTACAGTGCAGCTATCACAGAGTCTTAATCTGTATTGGGAGCAAAGAGCTGAAGGCTCACCAAAGTATGACAGTTGGAAAACCCGTGTGAGTGACATTGTGTAGCTAAAGGACAGCAGCTCATTAGGCTATTGAAGACAGTTGAAAGAGAGGACTAGGGTGCAGACTGACCTATTTTTGTGTTTCAGCACTTGAGGTATGAGCCTCCGGTTAGCTGCGTCAGCAGATCTGTCACATTCACTATGAAAACACTCTGTCACTAGACAGATCCATGACATTTTCACACAGTAATGAGCCATCAAATCCACAGCTGATTAGTGCGAGTGTGGGAATGTGTTTCTGAAGAAATCCCATAGAAGACAATGTCAAATTGAAATAGTTCTCAATGCAGTGATCTTGACATGTGTGGATTGAAATTTGAAATGCTGATCACAGTTTTGTTTACATCACACAAACCATTTAAAGGGATAGTTCACATAAAAAACGTATGGCATCCAAAGCCTTCCTGTAGCTAACAGTAAAGTATGGAGCTAGCAACTGGCATATCATGGGTTTGACAGAGCTGCCAACTCTCACGCATTCAGCGTGAGACTCACGCAATTGACACATTTCTCACCCTGTCACGCCACCCATCCATTTTCTCACGCAGTCAAAAGCACTTTCAGTTAAAACTGTAATAATAGGATATTGGCTAAACAGATTTGGTAAAGGTATGGGATCATTTTCCCGCCAGAAGTATTGTGGTCACGGATAAAAAAATTATAAGCATAAAACTTGCATGAAGCAAAATTTTAAAAGGCAAGTAAAAATGTAGTGCACAAAATGTGAAAATTAAAGCAGATTTTTTCAGAATAGCAAACAATGGTCACGGATCGAAAGATAATACGCATAAATCTAAAATGTTATAACGCATTAAAAAAGAATAAGCATAAATCAAAACTTTATACACATTTAAAATCATATTGCACAACACTGAAATATGATTGCTAAATTATCCAACTTGCACACAAAATGATGTTTTCCTTGGTTATATTTCTCAGGTTTTTGTGCGCTCTGACATTTTCTGCTCATATTTAAATTTTTTGTATGCTTATGCTGTTTTTTCCTTTGCTCTTTTTTCCACATTCTGCATATCTTTTCCCAAATGTTTTCCCAAATGTCCCTCCCCAATCATCCTGTTTTAATCAGTAAAATACCAACACAAGACAGAAAACTGTGGTTATATGGGGTCTCTAAATAGGGTTTAGCTGGCAGGGCTTGGTATGGGCTGGGAAATTGTTTGCTGAGGGGGAAAATGACGGTCAGTTTCCTGCTGTCAAGCTGTCGGGAAGGAGAGCAACAAAAAACACACCCCGGCCAGAACTCATGCTGGCACCAGCAGAGAGAACAGAATGGAGAGAGAAACACAGAGACACAGAACAAGAGAGAGCTGAAGAGAGAGAGAGAGAGAGAGAGATGATGGACGAAAACACACCATCATTGTGGAAATAGTTGGCTCATTGGAGATTTTCTCATAGGGTGTGTATTACGTTTTTTTGGGTGTGTGCTATACTTAAATATGAATTGATCATTGGCATAAACACTTCTTACTTCTGCACAGCCTAACCAAAGCTTCCTTGAAGAAATCCATATTGACTGACACACAAGACTTCAGACACAGGCCTCTTGTTCATATCCACTTTAATGACCAGTGAGACCATCACTGCAATGCATCAGGAGCTGTGTGGTTTACAGGTCTGAATGAGGGGAAAAGCCAAAAAAGAAGATAATAGAAATAAAAAACAAGTACGATTGGTGTCCAAGCTGCTAATCTAACGAAGTCTGGTCTCATTCGGGCCCCTAACATGATTGATTGAGGTAATTTCCCTGCTTTACGAGTGGATGAGGAGAAACAAGTGTCCTGGAGCAAAATTCATGAGCCACCGTAGTGAAATCTGACAGCACATCATTTCTTCAGACGGCCGATTCGTCAACCCACTGGTGAAACAAAAGTGAATGTCACGTGATATACCCCCTAAAGTAAGTCTTTCATAAATACCCATTAGAGGAAAATAAAATTAGTCATATGCTTTTTCTCATAGGCATTATTTTGCAGATAAAATGGAGTACTTACTGTAAGTGAAAATGTACAAAAAAGGTGTAGATGACATCCTTTCACCCAAATTCTCACCTATGATCATCACCTCTAATTGTAAAAATGAAAAGATAATTGAGGCTACTGTACATCTCATATATTCTGTCTTTTTTTCTTAAAAACTAATTTTGGATTCATACATAACAGCTATAAATTGCTTAATTATCGAGACACTCTCTGCCTCTGATTTGAATAATACCAGAATGTGGGACACATGAGGAAAGAAGTAATTTCCCCAAATGTTCCTGCTGTCTTCAGATTTGGAGTGCTTTCCAGTATTTTCTTTGTACAGTTTTTGTCTTCATGGACAAGTCATTTCAAAAAGTTTGCCAATTTAGAAAACCTGTCATTCACTTTCGAAATAGATGATGTCTCTGCTTGCCTTCTAAAATTTTGGCCTTTTGTCTAAATGGCCTAAAAAAATGTAAAAAAAAACAACCTAAACAACAACTCTGTGGTTATTTAGTGCAATGACGAGTGTGGAGCACTGAAATAATATGATATATCTTATTGATTTTATCGACTGAGAATTGTTGCACATCACAATGGAATGGAAAGAAACGAGAAGAATATACAATTATTATTTATAATTGGTTTTGACAAAATTTAAGCCAGTCAAAGTGTGTTAAACATGTGTAAATGTAGAATTTTTAAATAAAGTTGCATCATTTAATATGCCTTACACAGTCTCTCTGTACTCATGGGGTTAGTTAGGCAACAAACAGTGCACTTCTCATCATAAATCACCCAATAAACTGGCCTGACTTAATGAAGTTCGTATATAGGGGAAGGAAGGAGGCGGGAACCGGCGAACATAAAGATATTTAATGATAAAATAAACAAACACAACAGAAAAGCGGCAGCCCCTCACGGACGACTCCGCACACAAAACACAAACTAAAATTCCAGCTTTCTCTCTCCTTCCACTGGATCCTCCTTTTATCCTTCTGTAGCTCCTCCGTGGGATTTGAGACCGGTGAGTGGCGCAGGTGTCACATTAGCAATCACTCCACCGGCCTCGCTCCGTTCCCACGGCTCTCGGCCCCGCCCCATCGTCAAACCCCCATGCCCCTCGCAGGCCGGGGGGTACCCACGAGACTGCGCTCTATCCCCCCCTCCCCCCTTCCCGGGGGGAGCCCGTGGGCGCCGCGGCGATCTGGGGGTACGGACAGACGAGGCGAGAGAAAAGGAGACGGAAGGATGAGGAGTGACCAGAAGAGAGAGAGAGGGGAGAGAGGAAAAAAAAAAACATCTCGTCCGGTTCGGACACACTGCCGCTCGGTCCTCAACCAGCTGAGCGGCTCATCGCGGTGCCATGCGATGGCTGGACCTCTCGGTGGAGGTTACTCCTTGACACTTCCGCCCTTGGCGGACGGCGATGTCCTCCAGTCGAGGGCAGCCGGCAGCGAGTCCCCCGTTCCCTGCTCCTCCCCAACATGGCGGATGGCAGCAGGCTCGCCCACTGGCGAACGGCGCCGACTCTCTCCCCTCGCTCTCTCGGATGGCAGCCACCCCTCCTCGTCCAGGAGCACGGCCGCGAGTCTTCCGTCCCACCTGTTCTTCTTTTGCTCCAGCACCACCGCCTCGGGCAGCCACTGGCGGCCTCCGCCTCTTCCTGCTGCCCGATCCTCAGCACCGCGATTCCCCTCAGCAGCGAGAGGCTCTTTGAAGCGTGTCCCTCCTTCCTCCCGGGTTTTCGGCAATAATGAAGTTCATATAGGGGAAGGAAGGAGGCGGGAACCGGCGAACATGAAAGATATTTAATGATAAAATAAACAAACACAACAGAAAAAGCGGCAGCCCCTCACGGACGACTGCCGCACACAAAACACAAACTAAAATCAGGCCTGGTCTCTCTCTCCTTCCACTGTCAATCCTCCTTTTATCCTTCCGTATCCTCCGTGGGATGAGACCGGTAGTGGCGCAGGTGTCATTCATTAGCAATCACTCCACCGGCCTCGCTCCGTTCCCACGGCTTCGGCCCCGCCCCACTCGAAATGACAATACTTCTGCCTTTCCATATATTTACTTCTGCTTAGGAGCAATTACAATTTTGAATAAACAAAATATTGAATGAATGCCATATTCCTATATGGCTTAGGTGTTTTGTGTAGATGAAGTTCAATATTTCATAAATATCATAAGAAAATACATAAAGTGCAGAAAAAAATACTTCAGAAATTTTCCCCAATCATAGAAAGAATGGTTGGTCAGGAATATATTCACTCAGAAGTCAATTTTCCATGAAAGAATACAGCACCATTGTTGTCAATATCTATCCATTTTATGGTTAAATGCCTCCATTAAAGTGTGACAGGTCAAAAAAAGGAATGCTGTCGACATTATTTCCGCAATGCCCAGAACCTTAGGAACATTCATCAGAGATCATTTACATACTTATAAATATATTAAAATAATAGCCATATACCTGTACAGTATGCCCACCCATATTTGAAAATTTTTTTTCAAACATTTGAATTAGACTTTTGATTTGTCATTATGTCAGTAAACTAAATGTGCTCGCCATTGAGCATTACTATAATCTCATCCTTGAGAGTGTCATCGCCAAAAACCATCATGAGTTAGCCATCAAAGGTAAAAGAGTTATTATTCATCCTCCAGGCATCTTTCCTCTACATAAACTCGGGACTTTAATGCAAAAAATAAAAAAATAAATCCAATAAAGAGTCACTTTTAATGAAGATTGAGAATATAGATTAACCAGCCTGAGAATATTAGTATCAAAAGCATAAAAATCATCATATTGCAGTACTGGCTACTTGTCCACCAGGGAGATTCATGTCCCAAAAATGTGCTTGTTATTTGGTGATCATGTTTGGGGTTGACAGATTTGTGCTCAAACGTCAGATTTCGCCAGAGAAAGACAGCAGGGACGAGGAGCCTACACACGC
Source organism: Ptychobarbus kaznakovi (assembly GCA_027422405.1). Taxonomy (NCBI): domain Eukaryota; kingdom Metazoa; phylum Chordata; class Actinopteri; order Cypriniformes; family Cyprinidae; genus Ptychobarbus; species Ptychobarbus kaznakovi. The sequence goes on from CM049809.1 coordinate 13,923,400, forward strand.
TCAGCAAACTGGTGGCAGTGGGGTGGTGAAGATTGTATGCAAACACTGGCACATCGAAACAACAAATAGCAGTTTGTTAGATGATCTTTAAAACAAAGGCTGCATTATGATTGGATAAGAGCAAATTAATAGATCCCACTTTATATTAGGTGGTCTAACTACTATGTACTTACATTTAAATTAAGTATTTGATACAATGCACTTATTGTGTACATATATGCTTTTACATTGTACTTATATAAAAAATACATGCATATAATTAATATTTAATTAATTTCTGTAATTACATTTATAATTACACTGTTGACCAATCCCTTACACCTTAACCCATCCTTAAACCTACCCACACCAATAAAACCTGTCCCTAAACTTATACCCGTATCCCACCTTAATAGCAGAACAATATGAACACAATAAATACATTGTAGTTAAGGAAACCTAATATAAAGTTAATTTACCACAGCTAATCTCTTAATATCATGCAATTTTCAAATGCTTACCTACTACTACTACTACTACTACTACTACACTACACACAAATAACAACAAACACACACACACACGTTTGTTTATGTGAATTGTGGGGACATTCCATAGGCGTAATGGTTTTTATACTGTACAAAACTTATTTCCTATCGCCCTACACCTAAACCTACCCCTTACAGGAAACTTTGTGCATTTTTACTTTCTCAAAAAAACTCATTCAGTATGATTTATAAGCCTTTTTAAATATGGGGACATGGGGTAATGTCACCTTCTCCTTGTAATACCTATGACATACACACACTTTCAAGGCATTGACACACACAATCACACACACACAACACACACACACACACAACACACACACACAGAGCCTACACACACACACACACACACACACACACACACACTCACACACACACCACACACAACAACTCACACACACACACACACACACGTTCCACACAACTTTGCATTGAAACAAATGACAAGTTTCACCCCAGTCTCTGTTTATCCAGGTCTCTAAATGCAAATACAAATGAACATGTCAGACTGTGAAATCATATATCTCTCCTGTATGTTCCCATTCCACAAACATGTTTCTAATCACATACTTCTAGTTCTTGTGAAATTCCAGTATTCAATTTAAACTCCAATTTACTGCATATACACTGAAATGCAACATCAAAGTTATAAAGGCCAAGAACAGTTATAATATACTAATAAACTGAATGAATGTAGCTCAAATGGTTCTGGACGGTTAATGTGAGTTAAGGTGGAATGTCAATTTCTTCAAAGTCAATCATTGCTTTTTAAAAGATGCATAATTTAAAGTTATATATAGCAATGTGCAAATGCACATGGGCAATATCTTATTCATATTATGCATTTAAAGGAGTAATTCACCCAAAAAAGGAAATTAGCTTAAAGTTTATTCACGTTTAGGCCATCCAGAAGGGATTGTTTAACTTCAAACCGTTGCAATTCTGGCTAAAATGAGTCCTCTATCTATAATACTTCTTTGAAAGAGTTGTCTTGTCTGAATCAGGAAAAAAATGCACAGATGAAGCACCGTTTACAAGCAAAAATGTTTTAAACTAAACTAACAACAGGGAACAGGCAACACATTTTTTATTGACTTTTATGTACTGATATTTTGGTGTTTTGTGTGGATTACTTGTGGATTATTGTTATTTTTTTATCAGCTGTTTGGGCTCTCAATCTGACGGCACCCATTCACTGCAAAGAATCTCATCTACATCTTAGATGGCCTGATGGTGAATACATTACAACAAATTTTCATTTGGAGAACTAATCCTTTAAGAGGTAAAAATAGAATGTGAAACTCAGTTGCAGCTGCAATGTGTGGGTGGTGTGAGAATCTCTGAATGGCTTGTAATTACTGATTTTAATCATAATGAATTCTAATAATTGTTATGTAGTTATTTGTTAGCTAAACATGGCAGCACAAGCTACATGAAATTAAATATTTTCTTAGACAGTGAATTTTTTTTTTTATGTGTCTTTATTAAGTTTTTTCTTACACATCTTAAGTAATTTTCTACTCTACAGATCATTCTGAAGGGTTCTCTTTAGGGGTATCCTCAACTAAGGATGTTCATAGTCGAATCAGAATTTTCGAATCTTGCCGATATTCGACTGATAGTCGAATCATATTTTTGGGGGCGGGGCAAAATACATTACCAAGAGTCAAGTCAGACATTTGAAATTATTTTTTGCTGACTTTAACACACAGAGAAAATGTTTAACGGACGCCTCACAGATACAAACGGGGTAAATAATGTTTTATGTTTTGATTAAAAGATAGTTAACATTAAACGTCAGCGAAACCCTAAGAATTCACAACATTTCTTTCAATAGTGCTCTTATTATAACGTTATGTAGGCTAAATGCCATAGTTATTAATGTTCTGCATTTCTGTTTTGAGCTGCGTGCTGAAGATGACCAGTAAAATGATAGCTCTTTTTTTTATAATGAATTGGATTTAAATCAATTCTCTCATACAGAATAAGCTTCGTCATTTATGTTACGACTTTACAGGCTATCTGCACAAAATGCCCCGAGTGCACAAGTGAACGTGTCTGCGCGGCTCTGAATGAACTCCTTTTGTGGATGCGTTCTTCATGCAACAACGTGCAGAAACACGGCAGCTAAACTCAAAATTAACAGCGTTTTATTATAATAGTGTTCTCATTATAATGTTATGTATATGACATTCCGAGTCATAGTCATTAATATTATTGCTGTTTGTTCTGCTCCCGATGCGTGCTGAAGAGATCATCACCGTAGTAGCCTTCTACAATGAAGTGCTTTTACTGAAGCGCAACTCAACCAAAAGCATCTCATACAAGATAAATAATAGCAGGCCTATATACTCTATATATAAAGCAGCCAAAATGTTTTGAAATAACGAGAAAAAATCCAGTCTTTCACTCTGCCTGTGCCAATTTGAGTCTTTTTAAAGATTTAAATCCGCTCCTCTGTCCGTCACGGATAATGAAAAGTGAAATTTTAAAATATATGGGTGGTTGGATTTATTCATGCATTTTAAAATATTTATTTATAGAATGTTCAGATTCTTATTCACAGCATTATCATAATAGGCTGTATTAACTTATTGGGAGAAAACCGGTAGTTCTCTGTGAAATCAGACATTTGAGCACCCCATATAGCCAAAATGGCATGATCATTACAGCGAATAATCGACTGTGAGATTGGGAGTCAAATCAGGCTCCTCCTACCGAAGCATCGAATCTTTGACTATTCGGGTCACCCCTAACGTTAGTTCTCTTATAAACTTTTTCTCACCTTTGTTGTGCTGAGCTGAACATGAGATCCCAGTTGCTGGTCTTTTGCTTTCCTCCTCTGGATTAAGATGTTGTTGTTGGTTCCACCAAACTGTCACTAATTTTGTCCTTGCCATCCATTTCATACTTCAGGGTTGTCATTTTAGTGTCTCTATTAAATTGCAGTAACATGTCATCCTGACATTTTCAAGCTCCTTGTGAAGCCTCCTATTTGGAGTTTTCAGTTCAAAATCATTGTTTTAAACAGAGGGTCTGCATGACGTGTAATATGTATAACTGTTTCAATATACTGCTGGTCAAAATAGGGTTTGTAAGATTTTTTATGTTTTTGAAAAAAGTTGCTTATGTTTATTAAACGACTGCATTTATTTTATAAAAATACACCGTAACATTTTTTTTATACTGGGAACTATTACAATTTAACAATAATTTGACAATATGTTCCTGTGGCTCAGTGGTAGAGCATTGCATTAGCAGCGCAAAAGGTCATGGGTTCAATTCCCAGGGAACACACATACTGACAATAAAATGTATAACCTGAATGCACTGTAAGTCGCTTTGGATAAAAGCATCTGTTAAATGCATGTAAATGTGAATATGGTACCAGAAACCCTAGAATTATAACCTCGCCACGTGGCCGCTGTTTTGTGGGCTAAACGAGGTTCTACATAGATAGGTGGTCATAAACTAATGGCTTCTGCAGTGCTGAATGCAGAACAGTAATAAATCATTGTTTACAGTCTTCATTCAGCCTTTGTTTGCTGCATCATTTGCACTAGTGTTGTCATGTTTGTTGTTCTCTTTGATGTAGAGTGCATGTCTTCCCATAATCATATGGGATGAGATTTTGAGTGTCACCATCATTGTCTTCTGCTTGTGGAATATGAAGACCATATATATGTGTGTGTGTGTGTGTGTGTGTGTGTGTGTGTGTGTGTGTGTGTGTGGTTGTGTGTGTGTGTGTGTGTGTGTGTGTGTGTGTGTGTGTGTGTGTGGTGTGTGTTGTGTGTGTGTGTGTGTGTGTGTGGTGTGTGTGTGTATGTAAATCTTGATTTATGTAAATTCACAAGATGTAAATTTCTTACTCTGTAAAGATACTTATTTTCAATCAATCACTCAATCAATCAATCATCAATCAATCAATACAATCAATCAACAATCAATCAATCAATCAATCAAATCAATCAATCAATCAATCAATCAATCAATCATCATCAATCAATATTCAATCAACCAATCCAATCAACCAATCAATCAATCAAAAAAACAACCAACAATCAATCAATCAAGAAACAAACAAATGCTGTAAAATTTCCTTTCCTCATTATTTTGAGAGTAAAAACAAGTACAAAAACAGTGTATGTTTGCTTACATACTCACACATTTTTTCAATGTGCCAGAAAGGAGTTTCCATGTTGATTGGTTTTTTTCTTCTATCTTCTCCTTTTTTTCCAGAATGCCTCTCAAATATATTTTCCCTACATTTCTACTTATTTTTTCAAGCTCTTCTGCTTCTTTTTTTGTATTTCTTTAGTCTATCACTTTTAGCCTTTGTTCAGCAGCCTCAGTGCTTCAGTTTTGTGCACCCCATGGTTTTTTCTTTAGTAGTAAGAGTTGTCCTTCATCTTTGGTCCTTTATACCAGACTGCTGACATTCTTCCTCCAGAGGACTCAAATGTTTTGAAGCTTTAAACCTATAGCCGGACATCTAATGTTGATTGTTGAGGATTTGTTTAGTTGTTTATTTTCTTACAGTATGTGTTTAGAATAATAATTTATGCTGTTTGCCCAAAAGTTGGCAAAAAATGGAAAATCTATTTTCTGCATATAATTGATGTATGTGCGTGCTAAAATCATGCATGTTATTGATCTTCTTATGAACAATTCATCCATACATTGCATGTGTTTGTTTCTTTCATTCGTTCATATGTTTGTGTGTTTATGCCCTTTGAAGTTTTTAGTCAAAATTTCATAACTTGATTTTTCGAGTTAAACGACAGACTCTCTAGTGACGTACAATATACCAGATATCTCCAATCATTTAGTCAGCTTAAACTCTGCTCCTTGGAATCAACTGCAAGCTCACGTTCAGATATGCCTCTCTCAAATAAAAAATCGATAGAACCAAATCCCGCCTTAAATCAGTAGCCTGTTTCACTCAGATATATATCACAATAGGGAAGAAATTATCTGTTGCTACTTCCATTACATTGCAACTTTGAGGATACATTATATTATCGTCTAAATTCCAGCTACGTTAATGAATGATTATTTTCATGCATGCACTTATGGTTGATACAGATAGATGGTCATGTTATGGCCAGCAAGTGATAAATGGAGTGTTAAAATGATATATTATTTAAAAATAAAATCAACTATTTTAAATATAACAGCTGAATTTAGGCATTCCAACATTGTAATTTATTAAATGAACACTATGAAAAATGGATATTGATTTTGAAATGTGCTAAACATGATTACATGGTAAATGTGCAGCTGTGTATCTAGTGACTCTCTTATTGATTATATTATTTCCGTTTAGACACAGCTCTAGCTCACTTGCTACAAAAACACAAAACCACTTCAAATATTTATTTTACAGGTTATTTCACATGCTATTGACTGTCATCCATCTCCTTGAGCAGTGTTACACTTTGGAATTCATTATTATTTGTATATCGCTTTTTACGATACAATCGTTGAAAAGCAGCTTTACAAGATATTAAGTTTCTACAATATATTTTTATATTGTAGAAACTTAATATATTTAACTTATGGCAACATTTGGTTACTTCTGTATATTGTCTGAGGGTTGGCTTCCTCTGAGGGGTTGGCATCATCAATCAAGGTTCAAGGTTATTTTATTCGTCACATACTCAATTATACAGAATATAATCAGTAGTGAAATGTAAGTCAGGTCAGGTCCGCTCAATGGACAGTGCAAAATATGTAACACAACACAAGAGAATATACATAAATATAGGTAAAAAAAAAACATACAAATAATAAGAAAAAATAAAGAGTAAAATGTGCAATACAGTATACTGTGGACTTAATAAATAATAATATAAGCAGGGATGTGCCAGAGGACTGTGCAAACAGGTTGTACCGGGTATATACATAGCAGCAATACGGATGATGGAGAATAGTGAATATTTTACAGTTTATTAAACAGTAGCTTGTTGGAGTAGATTAATTTAGAACAAATACAAAATGTGATGAGTCATGAATAAATAATGAGAAGTCCTAAGCCCAAGGCCAAATACATTAACAAACCATCACATGAGCTCTTATTGTCTCTCTTACCTGTCTATTCATCATCCCAATGCCTCATAATCATCATAAACGGAGTGCCTACATCTCTCACTCTTGACACAAGAGCAATTCTGATAGACTCTGAAACCTGCCAAGAACTGATTACTTTTTACCTTTGAGTGCTCTTATGTACATATGTGTTGTTTGCTTTCACTTATCTAAGAACACCTTAGCAACTAGCCTACCCAGCAACACCTTAGCAATGCAACAACTTGACACCATCTAGGAACTGCGCAGCGAACAATAGGAACAACATAGCAATCTTACAACTGCTTAGCTAGGTTGCTTCCAAATTACATAAAGCCTAAATCAATCTTCAAACTTCAAGGATTTTTGAATGTTCTGGCTAGTCTTTAACTATCCATCAGGTTTGAATGTCATTTATTGCTACAGAATAAAGTAATTTGTTTTGGTTAACATCCTACAAGGATCTGAGTGTTCTAGTAGTGACAGTGTGATCAAACATGAGCAGGGTTAGAAAAGGTTTGTGTATTGACATTCTGTGCTGTGGATGTAACTCAGTCACAATCTCCTGCTGTAATCAATGTACTGCTACTATAAAAAGAGGAACAAAATACAAGAATTATCAACAGATCAGTGGTTTTACTTTTGCAACACCTGTTCCCTTCTAAGAAAACCTTCCCAACCTTGTAGGACTGTAACCGCAATTAATGTTACTGCAATAGACACACAAAAAAAATCATTAAAATCACTTTTACTGTGTTTTCTGTAATCCTAAAATCTGATCTATCCATCTCCATCCAATAAATTTGTTTCTTCATTTGAACAAATTCGGAGAAATTTAGCTTTAAATCACTTGCTCAACAATGGATCCTCTGCTGTAAATGGGTGCCGTCAGAATGAGGGTGCAAACAGCTGATAAATAATCCAAAAGTAAGACTCCAGTATATAAATTATCCTTGTAAAGTGAAAAGCTGCTTGTTTGTAAGAAACAAATCCATCAAAATCGTTTTTTTTTACTAAAATTATTCCTCTATCCACAATATTTATTTCTTCATTGAAAAAGTTGTTTTGTCTGAAGGAAAAATATGTATTTTCACTGGAGGAAGCATTATTTGTCAGACTTTGTCTTCCTTTTCCTTGTGTCTCCACACCCATATATGGTCCTTCCTGTTTCCTGTCATTAGTTCATTCATCCCCATCTGTGTTTGATTTGCTCCTCACCTGATGCTGTTTCCCCTAATCACGTTATGGGTTTATAAGCCCTGAGTTTCCCCTGAGTCTTTGTCCGTCAACTCGTCTATGTACGTTGATGTAGTGTTTATCCTGTGTTTCGTCATTAAATCCCATTATTCCTCTTACCTCTCGTCTCCCGTGTCCTTCCCGCAACACGACTGTGACAGATTGACGGACCCAAAAAAGATGGAGGAGCGCCGCCGCCGCCCGCAGCTGATCTTGGTCTGCCGTTCGCGGGGGTCCTTCGACGCCGTCCGCGACTCGCCCAGCCCGCCGTTCGCGGGAAGTCTGCCGCTGTTAGCGGAGGAGTGCCGCCGCCGCCCGCAACTCAGACTGGTTTGCCGTTCGCGGAGGACCTTAGCGCCATCCGCGCTTGCCAGGCCCGCCGTTCACGGGAAATCAGCCGCTATTCGCGGCGAGCTCAAGCCCGCTGGTGTCTCCGCTGGCCCCGCCCAGCTCATCTTCATCTCCGCTGGTCCCGTCCAGCTCATCTTCGTCTCCGCTGGTCCCGCCCAGCTCATCTTCGCTGGTCCCGCCCAGCTCATCTTCGTCGCCGCTGGTCCTGCCCAGCCCATCTTCGTCTCCACTGGTTCCGTCCAGTTCTGCGCTACCCGAGCGCCCCCAGGTACCCCTGGGCTTGTTAATAAGCTATGAGGGGATGGTTTGGAGCCCAGACCCAGAGCCAGCTCCTCGCCAGCGCCCTCCGGTGCCTGCTCCTCGCCAGCGCCCTCCGGTGCCTGCTCCTCGCCAGCGCCCTCCGGTGCCTGCTCCTCGCCAGAGCCCTCCGGTGCCTGCTCCTCGCAAGTGCTCTCAAGTTTCCCCGCTGGTTCCGTCCAGCTCTCCAGAGCACCCACGAGAGTCAGCGCCACCCGAGCGCCCACGAGAGTCAGCGCCACCCGAGCGCCCACGAGAGTCAGCGCCACCCGAGCGCCCACGAGAGTCAGCGCCACCCGAGAGTCAGCGCCACCCGAGCGCCCCCGAGAGTCAGCGCCACCCGAGCGCCCCCGAGAGTCAGCGCCACCCGAGCGCCCACGAGAGTCAGCGCCACCCGAGCGCCCACGAGAGTCAGCGCCACCCGAGCGCCCACGAGAGTCAGCGCCTCCAGAGCGCCCCCGAGAGTTGGTCCCGTCCAGCTCACCTTTGCCTCCGCTGGTCCCGTCCAGCTCACCTTTGCCTCCGCTGGTCCCGTCCAGCTCACCTGGGCCTCCGCTGGTCCCGTCCAGCTCACCTTTGCCTCCGCTGGTCCCGTCCAGCTCACCTTGGCCTCCGCTGGTCCCGTCCAGCTCACCTTGGCCTCCGCTGGTCCCATCCAGCGCCCCTTCTGCGCTTCCCGAGCGCCCCCGAGGCTCCGCGCGGCCCGAGCGCCCACGGAGAGAGTCAGCGCTTCCCAGAGCGCCCCGAGGCTCGCCTGCGGCGCCATCCCGAGCGCCCAGAGACCAAAGCACTACCCCGAGTGCCCAGTGAGTCAGCGCTTCCAGAGCGCCCCCAAGTGTTGGTCCTGTCGAGCTCACCTTTGCCTACGCTGGTCCCGTTCCAGCTCACCTTTGCCTCCGCTGGTCCCGCCAGCTCACCTTTGCCTCGCTGGTCCCGTCAGCTCACCTTTGCCTCCGCTGGTCCCGTCCAGCTCACCTTGGCCCACACTGTTCCGTTCAGCTCCCCTGGGCCTCCGCTGGTCCCGTCCAGCTCTCTTTACCTCCGCTGGTCCCGTCCAGCTCACCTTTCCCTCGGCTGTGGCCCTGTCCAGCTCGCCTTCCATGGGCTCCTGAGCGCCCCCCTGAGATGGGGAGCTTCCCCAAGAAATTTTTTTTGGGGGGGCTACCCTCCATGGCCTCCTGAGTCCCAGGATCCGCCGTGGCCGCCTGAGTCCCAGGATCCGCCGTGGCCGCCGGAGGCACCTGATCCGCCATGGACGCCTGATCGCCGGGCTCCGCCGTGGGTCCCGGACGGGCACCGCCCTGGAGGCCACCTGTCCGGACTCAGGGGTCCATGAGGCCTCCAGAGCGCCACCCCCCCCCTCCCCTTTCGATGTTTTATTGGCGCGGGGACGCGCCTATTGGGGAGGGGGGTGGGGGGGGGGGTAGGGTAATGTCAGACTTTGTCTTCCTTTTCCTTGTTTCCAACACCCATATATGGTCCTTCCTGTTTCCTGTCATTATTATACAATTTCTCTAAATCTGTTCAGATGAGGAAACAAACTCATCTACTTCTGGGATGGCCTGACGGTGAGTATATATTTTTTAGCTTCATTTTTTTTTAGCTTAAAATCTTTGGGTGACATTCCTTTAAATTTCAATCATTCTGACTTATGTGCTTTTACACTTTGTTATAAAAACATTACATTGAGGATTATCCTTCCCTCTAGTCAGTGGCAGATTCGGTCATAGTTGACCCAGGGCACCAATGTTCGGCACAGAGTACTGCCCCGGGCACAGCTATCACAGAGGCACGCTCCATTTCCCATGGTTGGATCTCTCATCTAAATGCTTTCCATTACAATTAAATCACAAAATAGATAAAACCCTTATACGACACAATCTGCAGACAAACAGATGCAGTTTTGATTGATGTTTATTTAAAAAGTTGTCAAATGAGTCTCTTGTATTTACATATAAATCGGGATACAACACTTATTATATTTAATTACTCAGTATAATGTAGCCTCTAACAAAGCTTCTTTTTATTTCATAAGCTTCACTTTTACTTTTCACAAGTGATTTACTGTGACATTTATGGCTGTAGCCCAGCTTAATGCCCACAGATTCTGACTCACACTGGGAAGGTCTGAAAGGCACATCAGTGTCACCCTCAAAATACTGCATAACGCCCTTCAGCTGAATTTAACATGCAACTGCTGAAATCAAGCGCATGCTTCAGTGGCTTTTCATCTTTTCCACTAACATCATCTCCTCCCTCTGTGATTGTTAGTGCGTCTGTCAGTTCTCCATCAGAAACTTCTAAATAGCATAAAGAAAGTGTACTGAGAAAAAGCCCCAGTTAATTTTAAGCCCCAGTAAAAATAAGAAAGGGCTAAGCTTAATTTAGCATTTAATAATAAAAGGCAAATTATTAAATTAAAGGTCATCCAGTAAACTTAGTAAATATCACAGAATAATATATTTAAAAGAAATTGGGAAAGAAATCTGAGCATACATTTCCAGGTTGTGCACCATTCAGAAGTAAATATAATATTGCTTTTTCCAGATAAAAAGTTCGTCTCATCTGAATCAGGAGAGAAATATGCTCAAGCACTTTTAACAAGCAAAAACAGTCCTAAACAAGTTTATTGGTGGGATGGACTTTATTGCTGAATATTATTTATAAATCACTGGAAGTGATGATTTAAAGCTAAAATGCCTTGATGAATTTAATTAATATATTTAAAAAATGTAATTCCAATTTACATTATGTAAATTTTAAGAGTTTACAATTATGTAATGTAAAGGAAATTTAAGGAAATTAACACAAGCACTGTATTTGTAGTGTCTATTAAAACACATGATTTAAATTTCATTTAAAATTTTTAAAAGGTTCATTTACTAATTTAATTTTACTATTAATGTTTTATTAATATGCATCAGTATATTAATAAAACATTAATAATATACTGATGTATTCAAAAAAATGAATGAAAAATAAAAATACAAATAATTCACACAAAATGCATATTATAAGTAAATGTTTCTTTAACTATCCAACACAGACTGCACTAAATCTCTTTTTCTGTCATTCCAATTAATATTCATCATACTTTGGGACAAGGCCAATTGAATTCAAATTCATCTTATTTGTACATTTTGTTTGTATTCTAAGTGCTCACTGGTTCCCTCTCTACAGCTGACTGACCCCGGTGCCTGTTGACAATCATCCTCTGTGTCACACTTGAATAATTTCTCGTCTTCTGGGTGAGGCTGCACAAACACTGACTTGTCTTATGCTCTCATGCTGTCAGCGGGTGGTACACCACAAACTAATGTTTATTTAAAATGTCTCGCCATCGTATTACTCCAAGAGCTCTGAATGTTCTCTCACCACTGGGCTGACCCATCACTTTAAGAGGGCTTTGTACACTCCGCTTGTACATATTTATCCAGACGGCATCGACCCTGCAAGACCCTGGCTTTTGTATCCCACGGCACAGCCGACAGATCCTTTCGGCATATAAAATGTATCAGGAAGTATATAATTAATGTTAATGTCTGATCGAAAAGTGGGTTTGTTAAATCATCCGCTTATTGCAATTAACTGGCATGAATGTATTGACAATAAAATCAAATGTATTTCTGATATAAATTCCCTTGTGTTTTCATACCATCAGCTGTAAAACAGAATGGTTGATCTCCCCTCTAAATGATTAATTACTTTGAGCTTGAATGACTTTGCCCATACATTATTCATCAGTATATAAATCAGTTTTTTTCCCAACACAATAGAAAGGACTTTGTCAGGCCAGAGTTAGTGGTGACATGGATGCATATTTGATCATGCACTCCAGATTGCACAGAGATCCATCTGTTCAATGTACATGTGCTGATGCCATTGGCCGCATGTCCGAATGTTTAATATTCCCACACGATTCCAAAATGTTGCTAGGCTTTTTGGAAATGAACCCAGATGGAAAAGTGCTACGGAGAATTGGTTCTCAAGGGAGGATGGAAAGAGAGGCTATAATAAAATGACATTTAAAAGAGTCACATACAGTAAGAACTGTGAACAAATATAGAAACTAGGTACATTTTCTGAAGAAAATGTGACGGGTGCTATTTTGTCTCAAATTAAATATAGCATAGCCTCGTGTCTCTATGATATTCTGGTACTGAGATATGTTACATGGTTGCTAGGGTGTTCTGTATGGTTGCTGAGGTGTTTCTAGGCGGTTGTTATTGTGTTAATGGATTCTTGATGGCTAGGGTCAAAAGAACCAAAAGACCCCATGTCTCTCTAATACACTCATCTCGAGATATGATGCTCCTTGCTCCGTTTTAAGGCAAATTTGTGGGGTTTTTTAGCTTGTTTTTTTTTTATCTGCCAGGAAGACTATCACTTTGAAAAAGTCTGATAATCTAGAAAATTCAAGCCGCACACTTTTACCTTCATGCATTTAGCAGACACTTTTTCCCCCAAAGTGATGAATTACATTGCATTCAAGATTTGCACATTATCAGTTCATGAATTGCCTGGCAATCAAACACTTGACCTTGCCAATGCATGCTCTACATGCCTTTGAAATATTATACATATCTGTATCCTTTTTTTTTGGATCCCTGTTCATATTACTGGTAACATGCAGAAATTTTGCCTGGAAGAAGAAGAAATATATGAGATAATAGAGACTACATCATGATTTAAAGGGACGTGAATCAAATTCTGTTTTCATTTACTCCCCCTCATGTTGTTTCAAAACCTCTCTGACTCTCTTTCTTCTGCAAAACACAAAATAAGATATTTTGAAAAAAAATGTTGTCCATATAATGTAAGTTAATCATTCAAAACAATACTGGACCCCACTGACTTTCTTTGTATAGAAAAAAAAACTATTGGTTACACTTTATGGTCCCACTTTATATTAGGTGGCCTTTACTACTATGTACTTACATTTAAATTAATAATTTGATACAATGCACTTATTGTGTACATACATGTTTTTACATTGTACTTAAAATACCTATATGCAGTTACATCCGTAATTAATTTATGTAATTACATTTATAATTACACTGTTGGCCCATACCTTACTCCTTAACCCACCCTTAAACCTACCCATACCACCAACCTGTTCCTAAACTTACCCATATCCCACCTTAATAACAGCAAAAGTGTTTTGCAAAACAATATAAACACAATAAGAACATTGTACTTACTTTTTTTATGTAAGTACATAGTAGATAAGGCCACCTAATATAAAGTGTGAACCACTTGATAATAAGTACACAACATAGTACTTACAAGTCATTTGCAAAGTATTAGTTTATAGTTAATTCATGGAATTAATCAGCTGATTATATTGAATTTGTGATCAATGAGATTATCAATTAGATTATTTGGTCCCACTTTATATTAGGTGGCCTTAAAAGAAAGGCCACCTAACATAAAGTGGAACCGATTATTTTCTGTACCGGTAAATGTTACACACAGATATCTAAATATAAAAACAATGAGCATTAAAATGTAATTCATTAATAATAAATAAATATTTATATGTAAAAAATTGATACACATTTATCCCCACTTAATGTATTGATACACATTAGGAACACTTGCTATTATACTATTATATAATTAATGTCTAATAAATGTAGGTTTAAAACACATAATTAATAGCAATTTACTATTTTCTATGAAACAATAAGGACTTTTACTCCTAATAACCATAAAAACTCCTTGTAACAAAAGATAACAAACAGTAACTCTTTAAAAATGAGCTAATTAAACAATAATAATTTGTTGACAAAGTACATAACGTACTCGGTTACTATCGCAACCTCGGTTCCCTGAGATACGGGAACTAGCCGGCCGTCGCACATATTTCTGCGATGGACACTCCGCTAGACCACGCCCACGACGAGGCAACACCTCTTGCAGGAAACGAACAACTAGGTTGTTCCTGCCCACTGACTGGCCCGCTTTAGGAGCGTGTGAGGCTGCTATAGCTGCTACATAGACCTTGAGTGTGGAGGGAGACCGTCCCTTGTCCAACAACTCTTGTAGGAAGGACAACATCAGCGATTTGTCACAGGAAACTGGGTCTGAGGTGGGGAAGTTGAGCACCAGGCGGCGAAAACAGACCATTTAAGGGCATAGAGGCATCTCGTAGACGGGGCTCTAGCCTGAGTGATTGTGTTTTGGATTCCCTCGGGGAGGTCTGCGAGGTCCCATCGACAGGCCAGGGAGAGGAGGAGGTCTCGTCTAAGGGGAATGGGCCATGGGGCTGCGGTGAGCAGCTGAGACAGCTCTGAGAACCAATGCTGGTTCCTCCAGAGCGGGGCCTCTAAAATAACTTTGTGTTTGTGTTCCCTGATTCGTCTGATGACCTGAGGGATCAGAGCGATAGGGGGAAACGCATAAAGGAGGAGGTTGGGCTAATCGTGAGCCAACGCATCCATGTCCTTCGAATAATACGTCAGGCAGTGAGAGTTTTCTCTTGAGGCAAAGAGGTCGACCTCTGCCTTGCCAAAGATCTCCCAGTTTTCCTGAACCACTTGCGGATGGAGAGTCCACTCTTCTGAGGAGACGTTGCTCCATGACAGCATGTCTGGGCCCTGGTTCAGTTTGCCTGGCACATGCGTTGCTTTTGAGCGAACGCAGGTTGTGCTGTGCCCATTCCAAGAGGCGTTCTACTAGAGTGAAGAGGCGGTCTGGTAAAAAGGCATGAAGGGCTCGACACACTGCTAGCATTACTTGGCAGTTGATGTGGAGATTTCCTTCCTCCTTCAACCCATGTTGGAAGCATCCTTCCTCCTTCAACCCATGTTGGAAGCATCTTCCTTCTGCAGACCATACCTACCAAGGGTACGCCCTGTCTGCAGACCATTACCACTGGGTGAGGCGCCTTGTTCCATCCACTGGATGACATTTCCAAGGGCCCAGAGGCCTGAAGGGGACCGCATTCACCCTGATTCGCAGGCCCAATGTCACTGTAACGCCAGGCATTGGAGGCCATGGAACCAGCATTCTCCGAAACAATTTCAGCCAGAGGGCAAGAGGCTCCTGAAGGGGCTAAGGAGGCCGCCAGCCGCTACGAAGCAGGCCCAATATGGCCGGAGCAATGGGGACTCTCTGGCGTGACCGCAGCCCTCATTTGAGGTCATTTGAAAACTTCTCCGAAACAATTTGAGTGGGCAAGAGCTCCTGTTGCTAAGGAGGCGCGAGCCACTGCGCTCTTGGCAAGGTTGACCCTGAGTCCCAGGCACTCTCTGGCGTGACCGCAGTGGCTGAGAAGGGGGATTTGGACTGTGGTACGATTTGAAAACAATTCCACCTCTGTTCCCAGGGTGAGAATGAGCGATATCCATTGGCTGGGAGGTAGTTGAGAATGCGGATGCGCTCCCATCTGTCTTAAGGTTGAGGGGAAAGAGCCCTGAGTCCCCAGGCACTCTAAGTGAGTGAGAAGGAGGGATCTTTGGGACAATAATTCCACCTCTGACAGGGTGACACACCCTCGAAGGCGAATCTCAAGAATGTTGTTGAGAATGCGGATTCCCATCTGTCTTAGAGGGGAAAGAGCTATCTGCATCCATGCACTTTGTAAAAGTGCGGGAGCCAGGGACAGTCCAAAAGGCAGGACTCCGGGGAAAATAAACTGATAAGACACACTATATTATATGAAGGCGAATCTCAAGTAATGGCCTATTTGTTGTGGGGGGCTATCAACAAAATGGATATGAACGGCCAGTAAATCATCCTGCGTCTTTCAGATCCACCTCATGGGGAAAATAAACAGTATATTATATGGGTTTATTATATATTTTATATACAGTATATGGGCATATTTGCGAGAGGATCTGTTTCAACAAAATCATCCTGAACGGCCACCTCATGAGGGCGCGGTTCAGGGTTCTGAGATCGAGGATGGGCTGTAGGCCGCCATCTTTTTTGGGGATGAGGAAGTAACGGCTGTAGAAGCCTGATCCTTGCTCTCACTCTGGGCTGGAAGGACTGTTCTACGGCGCCTTTTTCCAGCTAAGCCATCATCTCAGAGCGCAGGACGTGTGCATCCTGTGCTCTGAAAGGGTGGGGACCCCATAACAAATCAGACGCTGACCACGGGGAAGTGCAGGCCTCGCTGCGTGACAAGGGGTTGGATTGCTTCGAACTGTGGGGACGGGCCACTGTTGTGTGGAAGAGGAAATCTACTCTCTTTTTGAGTGCTTGTAAATGTGTGTTTTATTATATCCGCTATAGTGCAGCGGTTGCCCAATGTTTGAGTGCTTGCGTGACAAGGGCCCAGTTGGATGCGAAAAGCACATTGCTTTGGCACCCGGAGCTGAATGAATGAATGAATGATGCATATTGTGTGGAAGAGGAAATCGCTTTTACTCTCTTTTTGTTGAATGTTTGTGTTTTACACCCAAAGCGAGACTTGAATGAATGATGAATGATGCAATCATGTAAGCGCTTTTATTGTGTATTGCTGTACACCCAAAGCTCTTCCTGCTTTACAATCACGTGGGGGGGGGTCAGGACGACGCCTCTCTCCTCAACTATCACCAGGTGGACTTGCCACTCGCTCTTCCTGTCCCATAGATCAGGACGACGCCTTTGGCACTGGGTCCAGCACAATCTTGGGCCGGGATCCGTGGCGCTTAGGAGGCAGGCGGCATCTAGCTGAACGATATCTGTCTTGAGGCGCAGGCTTATGTGTTCTAGCTGGGTAGCCAGTGGTGCTGTCTTGGTAGGCTGGGGAGTCGGCGCAGATCTGGGGCGACTCGAGCCAGCTGCAGAGCATAGATCGAGCCTGACAGCTCCTCTACGTCTGATGCAGCCAGTGACAAGCTGTCATCGGGGATCTCATCTTCGCTTCCCCCGAACGAGACCATGTCACTCGCAGCCACAGAGGGACGCTGGTCTGCACAGGAGAAGAAGACGGGATGGGATCAGCCTCTCTCGGGGAAGAGAGTGAGGAACACGGGGTCTGAGCTGGCTTAAGCTCACTCATCTCAGCGTGCTGTGATCCTCTGCCTCGCTTTTCCACAGGTCCCTGAGAGGAAAAAAGCGGGAGGGCGCGAGGTGTGGAGTCGCTCTCTAAAGGCCAATTCACACCGCACAGACAAACGCCAACAAACTTGGCCAACAAACTAGTTGGTTGGAGTTTGTTTCTGTTGGAGTTTGTTGGATCAGTGTGTTGCCCTGTTGGAGTTTGTTTTCCACCCGACTGAACATGAGGAGGTTCAGTGAGTAGGATCATCACATACTAAATTATACAGTCAGTGAATCAGAGTTGGTCGGTGTCTTATAGTTGGTGCAGTGCTTGGAACATTCAGATTATAGGATCTAAATCCATTTTCTCACCAGTCAGTGAGAGTTGGTCTGTCTGTTGGTGCAACAAGGTTCAAGGTGGCAGTTATTTTTCTGGCGTTTGTCTGTGCGGTGTGATTTGTTTATTCGTCAAAGAAAGCTGCTTTTCGAGACAAATTATACAGTTTATTGGAGCCCTGCACAAGCGACAGTTGCTGGCGTTTGTCTGTGCGGTGTGACTGCGTGGCATTGGCCTTTAAAGCGGCTTATAAGGTAAATGTAAAATGCTGCTCTTTCGAGGGGAGCCCTGCACAAGCGACAGTTACTGTGCGGCATGCTTGATATAGGATCATCCAGCGGCTTTAGTGCCGAGAAGAAATCAGAGTTTCGCTGAACATGCTCTTTCAAGTGTTCGCCGGATGGCGGCAGGAGTACGTAAGATTGCAGCTTCGAGACAAATTGGAGTTTATCTGAGCTAGCTCTTGATTGCATATAGCCAGACTGGTACTTAATTTTTAAAACTTTGAGTTTGCGAGATTAGCAATAGTCGTTGAAGAGAAGAAATCTGAAGATCCTATGTTATATAGCCAGTATCTTCTTTTGTGTTCCATATTAATTTTTAAACAGAAAAAGAAAGCCATTGTAACTTACTTTTACTAGTTTGGAGAAAAAGAAAGCCAAACACGTTTGGAGTTACATGAGGGTGAATAAATATAGACATTTTGGGATATAGACATGTAGACATTGGATATTTGGATATTTTTTCATATAGACATCATCTCTTTAAATAGTGGTGCATATTTCAAAATATTCATACTTCCCTATTAATTCAAAGATCAGCAGTGACATACAAAATCTTCATACATGAATTACAGCCCAGCAAAATGTCCCCTGTTTTGTTTTATGTACAATGACAGGAAGACACGTCAAACAACAAATACATGCACTCATGCACAGACCCACTCAATTTGTTCACCAAGCCTATTTCCCCCCTCTTGCCCCCTCACTCTCTCTCTCTCTCTCTCTCTCTCTCTCTCTCTCTCTCTCCCTATCCCCTCCTTCCCTCACAGCCCACCCTGCTCTGAGCCACAATGGTACATGCCATTAGTGAGCACATCTTGAGCAAGGAGGGGGTCTCTGCCTCGCCGAAGAGGCTACGTTAGAGCCACATAAACACATTCACAGATGTGTCTCCATGCATTCTGACAGCCCGACTGAGCCACGACCGCCACGCTGAATGAAGACAGAGAAATCAGGGGGAGAGACAGAGAACAACCACCAAGCAAATTATCACACCATTACTGCAGGGTCTTGCCCACATCCCTCTCTCTCTCGGATTGTGAGCTTGAGTGAGAGCACGTCTGACAGGGAGGAGAGGAAAACGGGGGAGACTACTGGCAGATTCGTCCCCAATTACAGCCCATGTTTCCAATTTGATCCAGAAGCCACAGCACAAAAAATACAGGGATGCTCTGACCAAAAACAAAGAAGAGGAGAATAAGAAATCAAGAGAGAAACACAAAGACAAAGAGTGAGAGATGGAGGGATTTTTTAATCAATGAAGCATGCAGCAGCATGTGGTGGAAATAACTGCATCTACGTAAGGTAAGACAAACCTTCTTTGTCTAATCTGTGATAGAGCACAAAACAAAAAGGCACACAAATTCTGTGGTGACGAGCAACAACAGAGCCTGAGACTGCTGTTTCTCCCTCATGATTGAGAGATACGGTTGTATGGATGAGCCCTGGAGAATAAGCCATGCGTATGTTAAGCTGTACATGGAGATGAGCTTGTGACAGAAACCTGAGGCAAGCATGAAGAAAAGAATCACTCGTAATCCTACAGAGCTCAAAGAGCACTGTGGTGTCAGCTAGAAAGACTCAGTCACCAGCTGGGAATCTTGGGAAACAGTCGTGTTTGTGTATATATTGTGAGTCAATGCACAGTATGGATGCGTTTTGCTTCTGTTGGATCTCTTGACAATAATGTACGTAGCTTAGACTTAAAATGTAGGAATTTTAACATTGCAACTCACCACTTTTAGGATATTTAGTCCAGGTTGTCTGCAGGTTCATTTTATATTTAGTTGCATCTACGCAAAATAAGTGGCAATTTAATATGCACGTCTTATCTGCGCTTCAATGATAACCACACACGTATCATAACAAAAAAAGTGTCAACAATAATTCCAGTTCACGGCTACGGCCGTGCAGCACTGCCACTTCTAATCTACACCTGGGTATTAGTGTTCAGTCATTAACGGCTTAGTTTAGGGCCCCTCCCCCCTCCTGACCCAGTGTCAAAACAACCCTGCATGCCGAAAAACAACCCCGGGAACAATGCACGGCCGGTGCTTAGCAAAAGCGAGATGCTAATTAGATGGAGAAAGCTTTAACAAATATCGGTGCCATCAACGCTCTCTTTTATTGTGTAAAACCCAACTCTGCCAGCTGCTGAAGCAATAACAACCGTAGCTAAATATGTAAATCATTACATAAGAGCAGGAACGGTGCCGCTCCAGGGCAGGAATATGAAGCCATTAGTAGCAATATCAACGGAAAGTACATCTTTATGAGGATGCGTCTGGGATGGAGTTAAGGAACGGACTGGGCAACTCTTACTGGAAAGTTTAGCTCAAATGAGCCTGTTGTGCCATCAAAGAAACAAACAATTAGCAACTTTGGGATGAGCACATACAAGGGAAGTAATGTCATAATTAATCTTATTTGTCACATATTTTAGTTGCAACATTTTTAGCAAAATTCTCACAGAAAGTAATGTCCTTTATCATTATGGACATCACAGTTAACATGAAACAGCATTCACAACCCATTTCACTTGCCTAATAAGATGTATTCCCTAGTGAAACAGGATTTTCAGTGGGAGAAATGGGGCACAACTTGATTTTATTGAACTGGGAATTGATTGGATCATAAAAAGCAGGCGCTCTGTTCTACACCAGATTGGGTACAGACCTGGATGTGAAATTGCAGTTATTATTGAGGACGTCTTCCATCCACTGGTACCTACATTAGAATGAATCTTGGATCTTGTTGCATCATAATTATTTTTCAAGATTTTTTTAATCTATAGTGAGTATAGATTATTTTCACAATCTGTATTATATTAACACTAACCAGCATTGAATTACTATTGCCAATCATTTCTACGTCAATGTAGTCCGTCTACATTACCTAAAACAGTAGCCTAAAATAGTGTCTATGCAAAATGTTAATATAATATAATATAATAAAAGCAAAATCACACAGCTAAGCTCATTTGCAAGAGAAAACAGACGTTAAAAATATTATTATATAATTATAGTATATTAAATTATATGTAATACACTATACCAGATGAACTTTGCTGTTAAGCTATCTCTCTCGTGGGAGCTCTCAAACCACTCAAACATTTTTAGCCTGCACTTTGCTTTGTGGTGTCAGTAACATAGCACTGATGGCTTGTATTTCACCTTCAGCAATTATAAAGATTCACAAACTTTCTGACTAAATATTCAGCACAGCAGTCTATAAAACCACTGAATGACCAACCACAACTCATGGATCACAGAGCGTTCGAGTAGCAAAGGGACAGAGACAAAGAATACAAGCCAACAATATCATTCTTACTCTGACAAAATCAGTGCGGCTGCAAGGAATTCAAAAGCAGATTTAAAAAATGAAATAAAATGTCCTGTGGGTGAAATTCACAGTGTTTCTGTTGAAAACAGCTCTGACGTAGGCATTTGAAAGCACACTAGGCTGGAGCTGCTTGCTGCAGGCGCTCTTGCCCTGCCTCACACACACTCATGTGCACTTTCACATAAGTTCACACTCTATTACTCACATGTGTACGATTTGCTCATGACATGTAATATACAAACACTTTGATTCAAACCGCAGTGTTATGTCCTGTTTCGCTCAGGAAATCCCACATAAAACCTGTTTTCACATGTGTCACACAGGCAAGGTTAGTTTGCTGAGGGACTCTTGAAAGATTGTAAAGCGATTCACAACGCCATCTGAATCTCCATGCCATGAATATTAACCAGCACAATTGTTCCCTGAATGACGCTACCATGGCTGCATTATTCATTCATCCTGACGCTGCCACAAAGAGTTACACACCGCTATGGCCAGATCCGATCTATACCAGCTTGCGGTGCCTGAAGTGGAGCGCAAACACCCATAGCTCTCTCTCAATGGATGGCTAATGAACAGCTGAAAAACAGAAGAAGGAAGAAGGAAGAGAGGAAAAAGGCAGGAAAACAGGTTGCCAGGCCTCAGGCTGGGCTGTTATTCTGCCTTCTTGAATTTAGCACTGCAGGGCTTTGAGCCTGTATTTGGCTGCCATCTCTGGCCCACTTTATTCGTGCAGTCATAGACACACACACACAAACACACTCCCATTACTGAACCATAACACCCCCAGGGACAGCAGCTGTTACCCCCGGAAGAGCTCGACTCATAGTAGCAGAAGAGCTAAGAAGCTAAAGTGAGAATGCCAGGCCATATTTCCTCAACGGGGTCTCACGTGGCCGCCCACCCTCCATGTGCCAAACAACTTCATCCATTCATGCTGCATATGGCTCACCTTTTTCTTAATGATGTCTGGCAGCTGTACAGTAACGGCATAATCCTATTATGGAAGGTAATGATAGCGTGTATGTGTGAATGTGTACGCTTCGCTAACCACCATCATAAGACGACTGACATGCATTCTCGACTCCTTTCTGAAGCACATGGGGGCAGGGGTCCAGGACCATTCTGTTCATACAGACCTCACATGTTTGACAAAAGTAAATGGCCTATTCCATTTTGGAAGCAAGAGACATAACAAAAGCAAAAGGATTTTTAATTGAATAGCCTACCATCGCTTGCTAAAGTCTTAAAGGGGTCAGCCACCCAAAAAAATGAACATTCTGACATCATTTACTCCCTTTCATTCTGCACAAAAGCTGTTTGACTTTTTTCTGTGGAATACAAAAGTCCATACAATGGAAGTCAGAGTGGGCCAACAGGCTTTCTTTATATGGAAAAAATCATAAAGGCATTTTTCAAAATATCTTCTTTTGTGTTCCACAGAAAAATGTCATTGAGGTTTGGAATGACCATCCCTTTTATATAGGGTGACCATACGTGCCATTTTTACCGGATGCGTCCTGGCCAGGATTTCTATATTGCCTAAAATATCTTGGTTTTGGCTTTGTTTGCATGTGCAGACCGATCGGTGTATGACATCAAAGTACCATACAGACGTTCCTTATGCTTTCAAAACGCTATCGAGGCACTTTGATGTCAAACACTGATCGGTCTGAGCTGCGCCGCTTTAAGTCGAACACACCTAATATGTATGTGTATTCACACACCATGATTGGCCTATTATGTACAATGCCTGTATGTTATTGGTCAACCTACCTTTAAATCATTACCTTCAGAAAGTATGAAAACAGGAAAACAAAGCCAAAACAAATATTGGCAAGGAAGTGTCCGGGAAAAATGGCACGTATGGTCACCCTATTTTATATGCAATTGTTGATTTTTCTAAATTTTCTTGTTCTATGATCTGTAGAAAAAAGAAAGTCACATGGATTTGAAAAATTATCCTTTAAAATGTATTTTTTTTTCAATGAATCCACCTTATATTCTCACTATATGAAGTTTTGAAGTGTTATCTTGGTAATATTTAATTAACATTAAATATGCAATAAAAAATAATGCTTTAATGAAATGTTATTACAAGCTCATACCCCCTGACCATTACACGACTTCTGCAAAGGCTGCAGTCAGCTAATTCTGCACATCTTTGGCAGTAAAACATTTCTCTAAACCATGTTTACCAGAATGGATCAAATAAGTCATACAGGTCATGTTCTTGCATTCAAAAAAGAAAAAAGAAATAAATGAAAACATTTCAAGTTTCAACACTAAAAGTAGTTCAATTAGAATCCCGAAGAAACAGGTAATGCAACAACCAAAGAGAGAGAGAGAGAGAAAGAGAGACTGGGATAATCCGGTAATGTTCCCTGCATGAACTGTCTCTAAAATGAGTGATTTCACTAAGTGGGGAGAATGTTCAGAACACAAATCCTGTCTATTCTTACTCTCTTAATGCTGAAAAGTCTGAACCATACCATATAAATGTCTATAAAGAAATTGTGTACTTTACAGCGTTCTTGACGAGAATGCAAAAGGAGCACCATGAGGGGATAATAAGCAAATGACCTTTAAAAACAATAAAGTCTCCTTTTAGTAAATCTAATTCTGCTAAGTATCTGTCCTCCGTTTGCGTCCTCTAGAACAGCAGTAATACATAGAGCCCCCTCCCCACCTGTGCTATTCCGTCTGGCAACAGCCCCCAGTCCTTCAACAGCAGCTGCTGCTGTGCACGATACAAGCACTGTGAAATATCTGAGACCAATCATATTTTCTAATCCTGCAGATTCACTACATAGTGACCATGACCATTTCATATCTGGACACCAAGTGCATTCATATTTAATGTAAGTCTTCAGTCATGTCCTTCTTACAGTATGAAACAGGATTGACACAGCAAAGTGCAGAATTAGAGTTAAAGAATTAGTCACATTGTTGTTTGACCTCTTGCATTATATGCCTTCTACTATGTGTAATTATGTTTAATTAATAATAATAATGATATTATAGTTAATAGATATATCAACTGATTAAAATTATTTTAAATTAAATAGTTTCTCATTATCATTGTGAGATGTAATTGACTTAATGCTATTATTATTATTCAAAAAAATCTGCCTTGATTTGATTAACCATGGTCTTACTAGTGCCACAATAAGACCATGCTTGCTAATCAACATTTGTCATAATATCTCATCTCTGTGAAATTGAATATATAACAATGCAACAAACCTCCCTTTCAAACTGTATTCATAATTGTGCAGCAGAACCACTTGAACTGCAGAAAGAGGTTTGTGTTTGTCATCGGGTTACTTGTTGTAGTAGTTTCTCTAATGACCTGCTAGTTAAAGTAGTTACAGATAGCCTCTTTAAAGCTCTTGTGTGCTGTCGAGCATGCTGTTAGGAAATACTGCTCCTCTTTTGTGTTATAATCTGGCCAGAACATTGCAGATCACATCAGCGTCAACTGGCAGGCTGGGTAGTGTCTGATGTGACACTATGCTGCTTTCAGCTGCCTCTGGGTTTTGTTTTCGCTGAGCAGGAACGGACTTGTAACGGACCTTGCCTGTATCTGACAGATAAAATGATGAAATTAGATAGTATTTAGTATGTTAACGATTTAACAAGATATTAAACCAGAGTTTAAACACTGCTTCATCAATAAGATGACACTATACTCTTGCCTTGGGCTTTAATTACCCGTTTAAAAATGTATTTAGTCAACCTCAGCCTCCTTAGCTTTGAATTAAAGCTTGCTCTTTCACGTTGTGGTAGGGACTCAATTACCATTTGAGGTACTCAAATGTGAATATGCAAAAAAACAAAAGATACTCCATTCATTATGAATAACTCAAATAGCTTTTTACTGCTCTTTAAACTGTACAATATAGCTGCTTGCCAAACATGATACAGTTGTGGCTGCTGTGTTTTATATATATATTATATATATATATATATATATATTATATATACACTGACCAAAATTATAAACGCAACACTTTTGTTTTTGCTCCCATTTTTCATGAGCTGAACTCAAAGATCGAAGTCTTTTTCTACGTACACAAAAGGGCTATTTCTCTCAAATATTGTTCACACATCTGTCTAAATCTGTGTTAGTGAGAACTTCTCCTTTGCCGAGATAATCCTTCCACCTCACAGGTGTGGCATATTAAGATGCTGATTAGACAGCATGATTATTGCACAGGTGTGCCTTAGGCTGGCCACAAATAAAATCTGAAAAGGGGACTTTGGACCACTGAGCAACAGTCCAGTTATTTTTATCCTTAGCCCGGGTAAGATGCTTCTGACGTTATTACTGTTTCAGAAGTGGCTTGGTAGCCCTTTTCCTGAAGACGTCTGAGCGTGGTGACTCTTGATGCACTCACTCCAGCTTCAGTTCACTCCTTGTGAAGCTCTCCCAAGTGTTTGAATCGGCTTTGCTTGACAGTATTCTCAAGCTTGCGGTCATCTTTGTTGCTTGTGCACCTATTCCTATCCAATTTCTTACTTCCAGTCAACTTTGCATTTAATATGCTTTGATACAGCACTCCTTGAACAGCCACACCTTTCAGTAATGACCCTCTGTGACTTCAATGTCAATGATCGTCTTCTGGACCATTGCCAAGTCAGCAGTCTTCCCCATTATAGTGGTTTCAAAGAACAAGAGATATCCACAATTTATACTGTATGGATGGTCATTTATTAGGGATGTGACGAGATCCCGGGGCACGAGATCTCGCGAGATTCGACTGGTCTCGCGAGAACGTGACGATATCCTCGCAAAGTATTGTGCAATGTTTACATTAGAGCTGCACAATTTATCGTTAAAAACAGCCTGCAGTTATCCCTACTTAAGACAGTTTTTCTGCCATGTTTAACACAAACAAGACTCTAGAGCAGAAGGTAAACAACATCACTTCATAGAGCGTTCACAGAGCATTCTATTATTATACGACCATCAGAACCGCATATATAGCCGAACTGACGCCTTTACAATGTCAGCATTCAAAGCTGCGCTGAACTAACGGAACAGCACGGGACATCGAGTTGCCTATATAATCATGACGGGTTAATGCATTCACAGAGACGGAGAAGGAGAAATTATTTGCGTTCATCTTAAACCGGAGCTGCCGTCAGTGTAGTCACGTGGGCGCAATTGCTCGAGCTCTGAGACGCACGCACCAAACGCGCTCTCTGCACTCGCTAACAAAGCTTTTAAAGTCATTGTTAGTTGTTTAACTGTGTGTTGATAGGACAAGCTTCGACTGGGATCATTCATTTAAAAAACGGGCTGTCAGCTGTGATAAAACTTCCCAGTGTTATAACGCCATTATTGATTCTGTCGCTCTCGTGTCCTGAATGCGGATGTGACTTCAGCTGTTCATTCATATTCAGATATGTATTCAAGCAGATGTTTTAATCTCCTGAATAAATAAAACCTTTCAAGTCTTTCACCTGTAAGCAACTGCTGTCAGTCCCAAACAGAACTGTGAATGCATCATAATGTGCATTTCTATTGACTGTATCACGGCCCTGTAATTTTCTTTCTTTCTTTTTTTTTATTAATTAATTATAATTATTTTTATTTTTATTTTTCTCTCTATTCTTATTTTTTCATTGTTATTTTCTTTCATTTTTTTAATTAATTATTTATTGTTATTTATTTTTCACTCTTTTCTTGTTATTATCTTTCTTTATTGTTCTTTTCTTTCTTTCCTTCTTTCTTGTTGTTATTATTATTTATTTTTTGCAAAGTATTAATTATGAGAAAACGTTTGAATAAAATAAAAGATTAATAGCAGCATTTACTGTTATTATGTACTGATAGTTTAACTAAAGAATTCATCAACTGATGAGAAAATAATAAATAGATCAATTGAAAAATAATCAATAGATTAGTTGACTAATCGGAAAAATAATCCATAGATTAGTCAACAATAAAAATAATCGTTAGCTGCAGCCTTACAGCATTTAAATAACAGAAGTACTGCGATAAAAGTATCTTAACGCTTGTATTGTAATGTTTATCATCTTCCGCCAGGAGGTGGCGACAACCGTTTAAAACATGTATTTGACATTGAATCATTCATTCAGGAGTCCTTCTTTTAATTTTTTATTTTGTTCAAATGAATATATATATTTTTAAAAGACTAAAGCAATTAATATTTTGTCAGAGCCACTAGTAAATTACGTTATTTTGTCAGAGAATCGTGATCTCCAATAAAAAAAAAAACTGATTCTCAATTTGTCCAGAATCGTGCAGCTCTAGTTTACATGTTGTTTATTAGCCTACTGCATATAATTCAATAAAAAATAAGTTTAATTTCATAAAGTATAAGTTTATTTCAAAATGCACCTATATTTTTAGCATTTTGTGTTTTTCAGTTGAACAAAAGACTATTTTTCCCTATATATTTCATCATTAACGATCTTTAAAAAAAAAGTCTAAAAATCTTGTCTCGTTCTCGTGAACCCAGTCTCGTGTCTCGTCTCGTGGGATAAGTGTCTCGTCACGCCCCTATCATTTATTGAAACTCAAATGTAAATATTCTAATATTTTGAGATACTGGATTTTTGACTTTCATGAGCTGTAAGCTCTAATCATCAAAATTAAAACAAAAAACTTTTGAAATGTTTTACTTTACATGCAATGAATCACATAAAATATATGAAAGTTTCACTTTTTGAAATAAGTTACAAGAGAAAAGTAACTTTTTCACGATATTCTAATTTTTTGAGATGTACCTGTGTATATATATATATATATATATATATATATATATATATATACAATTTTGCTGATGTTAACATATATATACACAATAGCTGTGTCAGCACAGCACAGTTTCCAGCTGAAATGTTAACATTATTACTATAACTTTTATTACTTTTCACACAAATTATGATTGTAGAGGCAGGTTATTGATTAAAAAAAGACTTATTTTCATTTGAAATGAATACATTTGAAAGTTTACATCACATAAGGATATCTAAATGAATGACTTTTCTGATGTAGTAAACATGTTCTGTAACTCACCTGGTACTACCCTTGAAATTCAAGTCGCGATAAAAGAGGTCCAACACTAGTACATTTTTAGCAAGCTAAAATGCCATGTTTGTTTCTGCAAATGTGTTTTTGTCTCATGCTTGCTTTTGTCAGCTTAGGGTAGGTGGTTATTTTCAAATGCAAAACAATTAACCTTTTAGCGCCCCTCACTGGACTGGATTTAATTCCGAACGTTGGGGATACGTATAATTCCCAAACTAACTAAACATTTCCAGATTCATTTTCACTTGATTTGGATAAAACCAACTGTGTTTTAGCGCCACTCACTAAACATTTATCTTTGAAAGTGTTGTGAAACACACATGAAGCAACGTAATAAAATTTTGCAAAAACTTTGCCACAGCCACAGGCCAATGAATCTGGGTTGGTATTTTACAACTGTACACTCAAATAAAATTAAGCACTTAACTGTTTTAAATAAACTCATGATAAAGACGTAAATGATGAAACATTGCATTATCAGCATTAAAGTAAAATGGAATTTAATTAAATATGATCAATTGCACAGTTTGAGTGAGCCAGTTCAAATATAGAAAAATAGATATTGTGCAGACCTAAAGTGGTTATGCATCACAGTGATCATGGTGAAATTTGCAACATTAGTAATGTGTACAGACATCCTTATGAGCCAGAGGGCTCGCAGCAGCTTACACGTTCACTTTGAGCTGATCTGAGCCAAACTCACCATCATTTGACTCTGAAAGCGCAGTGAATCTCTGAAACTGGGAGACATGCCACTGGTCACTTTCATTTACCTTTCAAACTGCAATTTAATATGCTACTAAGATTTATTCACAGAGGACTATATTCTGCCTTGGCTTGGTGTTTCACACACTGCCCTGAGATAGTATGTGTGCTTATTACATGGCTCTCAGGAATACTTCATCCTGATTGGTCAGCAGTGGCATTCTGCAGTCAGATATTTTGGTATAATGATGCTAAGCTGTAAAAATGTGGCTGATTTAGAAAATGGATTCTGCGATGCAGGAAAGACGGGGCCAGTTGACAGCAGTCATATGACATTCTTTGAACAAACACAGATACTGTAGCTAATAAATAGATCTGCTTGTGCTTGGCTGATGTATCGGTGAACCTCCTTCCTTACTGAAATAAGCATGTTAAGCATCTCGTAATTGCAACTTGAGAAAAATATTTTCTTTTTTATTTATTTTTTTTACTTTTAAAGTGCGATCACATTTACATTTACATTACGGTGAAATTTTGCAAATAAAATCCAGTTATTTTATAGGAATTCACACACAAGGGTGAAAAAGTTCCCATACTTAATTCAAGTTGGTCACTCGAATTAACTATATTATTTATGTTTCCACTTTCAAATGTTGCAAATGTAACTTGTGTGCAAAATTGGAATATTGCATGAAAGTTTTGCAAATAAAGCACCATTTCCATCCAGAGAGACGAAGAGAACAAAATCGTCACTTCCCGGTAAATATCGCTAAATATCACCAAATATCACTAAGAAAAAGGTAATTTGTCAAAGTAGGATAAGTCCCGTGAGTCTATTTTCATATATAATAAACTGCTTCATAATAAATTGACCATGGACAATGAACCTCTTGTAATGTACTTTTGTTATTCATTTTTTTTGCCTTTAACAATTTTGTATGAATTTAGGCTATACAATGTGAATTGTATGGAAATGTACGATGTTTAAAAAAAAAAAAAAAAAAAAATAAGAATGAAGTTCCACCCCTAAAAATAACCATCACATGAGCAGATCGTACAAAAACATAAAAATAAGATATAAATTAATGCAGATTAGCCAACAATTTGCAGAAAAGTAAAAAAAGTTCCAAATTGCCATAAGATCAGGATGAAATTCCTGTATTTCCAGCTAAAACAGGCTGATATATCTATATCTTGGCAGATATCTTAGTTATTAAAATCTGTTATATTTGTCTGCCTCCAAACAGCATAAATAGAATCAGCTTATTAATCATCAGCAATTACAATACAGGCATATCTATCTATCTATAACGGGTCTCTTTTGGCTGCTTCTGAGGCGGGTCTCGAACCCCTGAACTCCTGTACGGGAGGCAGACGCTCTAACGAGGAGGCTAGATGGACGCAGCCACTAGCGTCTGTTGCTAGTGCATCCTTGAGATCAGGGGAGTGAGGTTTTACTTGCAAAGCATCTACTCGCTGTCCTCCATTACACTCACCCCCTAAACATCACTGCCATCATCCCTTCCACTCCCATCACTGGCACCATTGTAACGGCTCTTTAGGCTGCTCTGAGGTGGGTCATCTATCTATCTATCTATCATCTCAGGTTATGTATGTAACCATGATTCCCCGAGTGGGGAACGAGACAATACGTCCTCTAGGGGTCGCTATGGGGAACGCCGTCAGCGTGACCCGTGTCTGAAGTATACATACAAAAACACAACTTGTTGGCCGGTGACAGCCTATGACGTCACTACCGGTGCGACCACAGTATAAAGGGTACCGGAAGAATACATCACCCACTTCTTCATCTGAAGCTTGTGTCCGAAGCATGGCACAAAGCCTAGAGGATGCAGTGTCTCGTTCCCCACTCGGGGAACCATGGTTACATACGTAACCTGAGACGTTCCCCTTCGTGGGAACTTTGAACTGTGTTCTCTTGGGGTCGCTATGGGGAAAAAACTACCCACGCCACCATGCTGAGGGGAGTGCAAGCCAAACACAAAGGCGAGCACTAAGTACCAACTCTACCAGGCTAAGGGGTTGCCCCTGGGACGGTTTGATGGCTGTCAGTGACATTATCCCCTTCGGCCAAAGACCTGAGCTGCATACCCTAAAAACTTACCTGTTGGGGGCCGGGACTTCTGGACCCAGGGTAGAGCTCAAAGGTTTGAAATCAGAAGAAAAAGATTCCTTTAAGGGGATATGGCCAAGCGCCTAGTGGTAGTAACTAGGTCCTGGCCGGTCACCCAGGGGCTACCGCTTGCTCTGCATGAGCTCGCTGAGGGAACTGTCTCAACAGACCCTTGGTAGGGACACACTGTTCAAACTCATAAATATCGGGATGCATATGTAGAGTGGGGCCCAAAGCAAAACCGAGGCCTGACCAACTCATAGAAAGGGCACGAAGCCGCAGCGCGTAGCCCTTGCCATACAGGATTTTAGAAAGAACGCAGAACACTTGATGTGCGATCTTACCACCGCGTGGATTTTAGAAAGTGCACAGAGACTTAGCGTGCGCACTTACCATAACATGGATTTAAACAAGAACCTTGATGTTACTGGTTCAAGAAGCTGTGGGAAGTGAAGAATTCAGGCTTCAACATGAGAGGAGAACTCGGAACGCTCTAGGGGGAGTAGCTTGCTCGTAGGTGACCCTTCAGAAGAGGGGAGCACTACTGAAACCCACCACTAGAACAACCCACTCGTTTAGCAAAGGGAAGGGAACAGCATGCTCATAGACGACCCTCTACAGTGAGGGGAGTGATGCTAGCTTGACAAGGATGGCTCACCAGGAAGGCATGTTTTATTAGCCTGAAAAAAACTCCAGAAATCCCTCCTATGATGCTGCCCTAAGAGTGGGCTATCTACTTACAACCCTGGAAGGTGAGACAGCACACTCTAGGCAAGGGCACAGGCAGCCCGCTACTTAAAAACTCTAGAAAGGGGAGCAGTCCCTGAGCTAACACATAGGTATCCTCAGATAGCCATGCATCCCACCCTCCCTTTGAGGCTGCCCAGACCACAGGAGTGGGCTATCTACTTACAACCCTAGCAGGGGAGATAGCATTATCTAGGCGAGGGCTCAGGGAGACTGCAACTTAAAACCCTAGAAGGGGAGAAATCACAGAGCTAGCTTATGGCTATCCTCAGATTGTTAGGATCTAGGAAAAGGGGACCATTGCAACTGCCAAGGCCACCAAGTGGTCTGTCCAATTATAAACCTTATAAGGGGGGACAGCACTATCTTAGCAGGGCCCAATGAGACCGGTACTTAGCAACCCTACGCAGGGGAGCAATCACCGAGCTATCAGCAGCTGGTCCCACACAGCTAGCCTGAAAAACACCGGTAAGCCCTCCGATGTGGCTGCCACAAGAGTGGGATATCTACTTACAACCCTAGCAGGGGAGATAGCACACTCTAGGCAATGGCTCAGGGAGACCCTAGGAAGGGGAGCAATCCCTGAGCGAACACATAGATATCCTCAGATAGCTATGTGTGTAGGAAGGGCTACCAGAAGTGGAACCGACTGAGACTACCCAGACCACAAAGAGTGGGCTGTCTACTTACAACCCTAGCAGGGGAAACGGTACTGTCTAGGTAGAGCTCAGGGGGACTGCTACTTAAAAATCCTAAGAAGGGGAGCAATCACCTCGCTATCAGCAGCTGGTCCCACCCATATAGCCACAAGAGTGGGCTATCTACTTACAACCCTAACAGGGGAGATAGCACACTCTAGGCAATGGCTCAGGGAGACCGCTACTTAAAACCCCTAGAAAGGGGAGCAGTCCCTGAGCTAACACATAGATATCCTCAGATAGCTATGTGTAGGAAGGGCTAGCAGAGGTGAAACTGACTGAGACTACCCAGACCACAAAGAGTGGGCTGTCTACTTACAACCCTAGCAGGGGTGACGGCACTGTCTAGGCAGAGCTCAGGGGGACCGCTACTTAAAAACCCTAAGAAGGGGAGCAATCACCACGCTATCAGCAGCTGATCCCACACAGTTAGTGAAAGTAGTAGGTCTTATTCTGGTTCGGAAGAGAGCATTCTTTTTGGGAACGCTTCGTCTGGATCACCTCCCTCAGGTCTTGCCTACCTCTCTTTGACCTGCGCCTCCCTCTTGCACTACCCACAGGTGGGGGAGGGGCACGAGTCGCGACACTAACCTTCTGTGCCCGTCTCTGATCCTCAGTTGTTCGGGCTCAGATCTGGACCTTCTTGGAATGAAGGATTTGAAGGCTGCTGAGCGCGCCTTCGCCTCCCTAAACTTCTGAACCACTGTCTCGACGGAGGTACTGAAAAGCTCTGAAGGCGAGATTGGAGCATAGAGAATAAAGCCCTTCTCTTTCTTCCCGATATCTGCCAGGTTCACCCACAGATGTCTCTCCGTTACCACCATGGCTGCCATAGACCTGCCCATAGCAGTGGCAGCCTGCTTAGTGGCACGGAAGGCAAAATCTGTGGTGCGGCGCAACTCAGCTACCTCGTCAGGTGACAAGCTCTTACCCTTATCCAGGTCTTTCAGCAGATCAGGTGGTTGAGGAGAGACCCCCCTACTTGATTGTAAAGCGCTTTGGGTGTACAACAATACACAATAAAGCACTATATAAATACATCATTCATTCATTCATAGTGTGCAACGAAGCGACCACCTGACCTGCTGCTGCATATGCCTTGCCATTTAAGTGAGATGTATCCTGAAGGGACTTAGATGGCAAGGAGGTAACCTTTAGAGAAGATGTCTCACCCATAGAAAGATAGCTAGCTAGCGTCTCTTCTATAGGGGGCATCCTCTCATAGCCGCTTTCACGCTGTCACGGCGCGGCGTGGAAGCCCGAGGAAGAACCGAGATCTGGGTCCAAGTGCAGGTAAGCTCATATTCTTTATTAAATTAACAGCCAACAGGCAAAAACAAAACAATACTCAGAAACGGGACACCCCAGACGGCAACGTAGTGCTGGTGTCCCGAGCGCACAAACCGAACGTAGTCGGTAACAGGAAACACGGTGAGAAATACAAATACATGCACATGTGAGTGCGGGTAATCACGCCAGGCAGAGGGATGGGGGTGAGGTGTATAAATAGTCCACAGATTGAGACCAGCTGGGAGTGATGAGTGGGTAAACAGGTGTGTGGAGTGAAGTTGATGAGTCCAGGAGGAAGGGAGGTGGCGCCCTCTGGCAGTGAGAGGGAGGACGCTGGGCCTGGACTCCTGACACACGCATCCCTTCAATGTTAGCATAACTGGTATGCTGGAATCTATGGATGCGAGAGGAAAACGGCTTTTTCTATTTCTTCTCAACCTCCGTATGGAGATCAGGAAGAAATGGAAGGCTCACTTGAGCTGGGGGGTTATGGCCAGAAAGGTACCGCTCATCAAGACGCCCCCGTGGCGCCACCATCTTGGTCCGCTTCCAGAGCAAGTCAAGCCTCGCCATGGCGCGTTCCATAACCTCCAACAGCTCTTCATACGCAGGGCAGGAGGATTGAGAGGGCTCAGTCTCAACTTCCTTGCCCTCAAACATCTCCTGCTCTTCCTGGGCATAACCCAGCAGAGCACTAGCCGCTGGATCAGATGATGTCAGAGAGATCACATTCTCCCTTTCTAACTCATCAGCCAGATCGACCTGCGAACCCCACGATTTAATTTTCATCCATGCCTTGGCAACGGTGGGTCCTGAATCGCGGGAAGCAGATGGCTGCCCCTCCTTCCTCGAAAAGAGGGACAGACGAGAGCGGAGCTTTCTCATAGAAAAAAGCTTACAGTAAATGCAGATTGCCCCCTCGAGGACATCACGTGCTTGCTCCTCGACCAAACAAAAGACGCAAAGATTGTGTGTGTCATCGGATGTCAAATATCGAGGACACGGATCCACACACCTCATAAACGCCTTGCTAGTGCTCGCCATCATAGTTCTTAGAAAACTGTTTCTTACCAGAATGCACGCTTCAAACAGAGCAGTCAGTGAAGACGAAAAAAGTGGATGATATATTCTCCCAGCGCCCTTTATACTGTGGTCGCGCCAGTAGTGACGTCATAGGCTATCGCCAACAAGTTGTGTTTTTATATGTATGCTTCAGACATGGGTCACGCTGATGGCGTTCCCCATAGCGACCCCTAGAGGACGCAGTTCGAAGTTCCCACGAAGGGGAACTATCTATCTTTCTAACACCAAACTTTGTAAAAGGATGCCACCACCAAAATCTTCACTGACCTGGAAAGCATATAAACAGTTACCATGTGTCTGTGCTTTGTAATGCCAGCAAAGATGATGAGAATACTAGGGTGGCAGGAGGTTCATAAAATCTTTATACAACACAGACCAAACTATGCTACAACAAAATATGCTGGTATGGCTTTTCTGTTTTCCATTATTGCACAGGTTAAACAAAAACTACAGCTTCAGAACAACTTAATCTCCACAGCTGGCTATCGATTTTATACCAACAAAGTGAGATGCTACTTTTCATCTTTAATTAGTTCAATTCCACTTGGAATCTTTCATCTGACTTTTATCGGTGTCTAACGCCTAGTCTCTCAGTGCTGAGATGCAGGGCACATGTGCTTTAGAAATGGTTATTGCAGCTTAATGAATGTTGGAGAAATCCCATTAAGGTCCATCAGTTGCACAAATTATGTTTACAAAGGAGGATTGAGCAGCTGGTGGTAATTTTTCTCCTGAGAAGTGAGCCACCTTTGCTGTAAGAATGAAGGGATTTGAAAACCACGTGCAGCGATTGAACGAACATGTTTTTATGCGTCAAATAACACAATAATCTTTTGATCACCTAAAAACATGGCACTCTGTTGGATGTATAGTTTGTACAAATTTTGCCAAGGCCACTGGATGATCTTACAAAATGATTTGAAAGAATTTGTTGACTGATAGGCTTCATGTGGTTTAAAGATGAAGGGTGCGTGGGCTGACGCTGTTCCATTGTTCCATAAATACTAAACGAGATAAACAGAAAAACAATCGATTTGTCCACAGTGAAAACATGTCAGTGGGAATTATGAGGTAAAAGCGCCTGGTTTATCGACAACCTCTTGCTGTTATAAACTAATCCTCCTATGTCTTCGGCAACATACTGTGCTGTTATTGACATGCTAATGTTCGGTGTTAAAGACAGCGAGCCTTTGAGTTAGCATGGGGATTCCCTGTGCACCCCGCACTGGTCCGATGTTTTTTACACCACTGCAGCCATTCTAAATGAGCTACAAAACCTAACTCTGACTAGAGGTAATTACAAAAAAAGGACCCAGCACTTCTTCTAGCAACAAAGAGAATGGCTGGTTTTCTTTTTCTCCTACCATGTTCTATCTAGAGTCTTTGTATTTAGGGAGAAAAAGCTTGTGAGGCTTGAAAACGCAAATTTGTTTCTTAGTCATCCTCCCGTTGTGAGCCTACTGCGATACTCGTAGGTAATGAGTCTGGTGTGCCAACTATTTGCATAGCCAATTAAACCTCCCTGCCTTCAATAGGGGCACTTTAAGAGGATAATCAGGGCTGCATGGTTGGCTGAGTCAGGAAGCATGGCTCATTTTAGACTATTGGGTGACTAAGAGTGGATCAAGACGTTTGCTGTGTTTTTTTTGCTGTTATCAGAGAGGGGTGGGGGTTGAATTTTGTTTATCTTTTATTTTTTTCAATAATGCAGTGGATGCAAAGAAAAATTTGCATTCATAATCATATGAATCAGTGTCAGAATCATCTAAACAATTGCAAATAATCAGATTAATCAAAAGGAGTCTGAAGGATCCGAATACGGTGACCAAAATTAGTTCTTATTCAACACGCCAGACAGTATGTAGCATGAAATTGCGGACCTCATTCAATGTAGAATCAATAAACGTACAAATGGCTTCATATCAGGTTAGATTATTCAAGTTATTACAGTCATTACGAGCGATGTTGGTCATTTGACCCATAGCCGTATCAGCAAATTATATAAGAGCTATTTCACTCTGGAGGGCTCTTAGTCCTAAGAGTGATGTGCCATATATATGGTACACGTATTGACCTGTTAACTAAGCTTTTACAACATTTATTTTTACTGATATTCCCATATCTCCTTTGCTGCTCTTAACCTGCGCTGCTGTAGATGAATATTCATGAACTGATTTCTTTTTTCAGTTGTATGTTCTGATGATATATAAGGGTGTTTCTTCAGCATTTTAATGACCCAGGGGATTTATATATATATACAGATTACACACACACCCACATTACATAAAATCACATTCAAATCTACTTTTTAACATGCCTTCAACTGTTACTGTATTTTTCATCAAATAAATAAAGCCATGCTAGCACTTAAAACATAAAAATCATAATGATTCTAATCTTTTGACAAGTGTGTTTGCTTAAAGCTGCAGTCCGTAACTTTATTTGTTTAAAAATCATCCGAAATCAATATTTTGAGAAAGTACATAACCAGCCAGTGTTCAAAACTATCACCTTACTTTAGCCCAATTAACAACGGTAAGATTATAATAATGTTTTCTAATTTGAGTGGTACTGGTAGGTTTTCACGGGAGATTCGGGCATAGCACTGCGTTAATACGTCACGTCAGTAACCATAAATAAGTTGTCCCGGCTGGTAGGCTATCGCATGTGAGGATCTTTTACCAGAGCAACGGGTTGTGATTAAACATAACGTTACCTGTCTGCGTGGAGATCACAGAACCTTTCTTTCCATTTCTCCTCAAATAGCCTGTCCTCAATTCCAGGTCATTTTCTTTCCTTTGGACATGTTTAAAATCACAAGTAACTTACCAAACAAGCATCAGTTACAACGCAGCTGTCATCATATTATCTTCATGCTGCTCGAGATTCTAGCGCCACCGTAAAACATGCATGTGTAGGAGTCCCGAGTCCCGATTATACATAGACATTCTTATAGATTATAGAATGCGTAACATTCAACGCAAATAAATAAGCAATTTGTTCCGCTTTAACTTAAAAATTAAATATTGCAGTGAACAAACTTTATTTAATTTTCAAAATAATGTTTTATTTATTATTTTATATTATTGTTCAAATCATCCCGCGGGTCGGATTGGACACCTTTGTGGGTCGTATGTTTGACATCCCTGGATTAGACTGTACAGAAATTGAAATCTACACGCTAATATACACTATACCCATAGTCACGCAATACTGATGTTGTTAACTTTGATCATTTGAGAATAAAGTATAACAATAATAATAATTTGTATGGTTTGATGTGATATGAGCTAACCAATCGTTATATTTAATCACCATTGGTAGCGTGATTTATTGTAATGCTTTTTTCCTCAGTTGGTCAGAACAAACGTGGCAGACTTGTTACTTACTTGTTCAGATGGCAATATACAGTGAAAATTCTTATTTGGGTCATATTTTCCAAGACGTAGACTAGAATCCGTGACTGAGTGCCACACATACTCCTCAAAACATTAGATTTATCCTCACTGGAGCCGTGCTGGCGCACAACCCACGCAATCAAGATAATTCCGCAAGTAACTGCAATTCCAGGTTTTCAAACAGAGATGGCGACAAAGAGGCAAAACTTACGGACTGCAGTTTTACTCTTGTCCCAAATCCAGACTTTTAAAGTAAAAATAAAAATATGAAAACATATCCACCCAATATAATTTTGATGTGATGGAAATGACAGTGGTAGAATTTTTTGACAGAATTCTTATATAACATTTTTAGTGACTTCAAAGTGCCTGTAATAAAATAAACAGCTATATGTTCCATTTGCATGTCCAAATATGTTCCAATTCATCTGTCTTTATTAGGTCAAATTTAATGCTATTTTGAAAAACAAATAGGGTTATTTGTCTGGTTCAGAGACAAAAACTGTGTGAAATAAAAGTCATTTTATGTTTCAACCT
Source organism: Ptychobarbus kaznakovi (assembly GCA_027422405.1). Lineage (NCBI taxonomy): Eukaryota > Metazoa > Chordata > Actinopteri > Cypriniformes > Cyprinidae > Ptychobarbus > Ptychobarbus kaznakovi. The sequence continues at coordinate 13,962,471 of CM049809.1, forward strand.
TGATTCTAGCCCTAAAAGGTGGCCTTGTGATATTTCGGAGTTGCATTAAATCTCGAAAGCCATGGCTATTTTATAACTGACCTTCACCTTATCAGACAGAGACGTTTTATCTTTTAGATAAGCATCGGTGCAATGGACATTACTGCCGTGGATTGTGTGGAACAGGCAGCCATTAGGCAGTGTGTAATTGATCGGTGTATGGCCGTTTCTCTCTGTGCACCAGGGGTGAATCATCACCGCTGAACGCTAGACAGAGATGTGAGAGAAAAGACTAATGGTGCAAGGGATACATTCTCATTTACAATCATTTACACCACTCAATACTACTGAGCTAAAGAAAACATTTTTGGTGATTTTAAACACATGTGAGAAGGTCAATCCTGCTAATAGTTATCCAGCATCATGCAATGAGAGGGCACATTTTTGAGATTGCTTCAGTCTGTGACTCGTGTCCCTGCGGACCACAGCCCTCCAGAGGAGGCGTGTGCACACACAGAGTTGTCCTTATCAGCCTAACTCAGTGAGAGAGACTGTCAAAACAATGGCCAATTAAAGGGCTCCATCTGTACTATACAGGCAATTCGTTTGAGAAAGTGTAACATGGCTTCCAGGAGGCCATATGTAATCTTAATGCAGAGTGTCGCTTTCGGTGCGTGTGCAGCTTTAGTGCAGATGAACAGACTAAATTTGTATCCTGCAGATTAGGATCGATATCACGCTTGTGAGATAAAAATGTCTGCTTATGATTTCCCCTGGCTTTTTGTAATTTAGCACATGGTTGAACCAGTTGGTACGAAATCGATTGCAGATTGTAAGAAAACACATTTATTCTCATGTTTCACAGTGAAGAAATATGTGAAAGATGATTTACAAACCACAGCTGGATCGTTCTCAAAATATGTGGCAAACATGCCTTAACTTTATGGTCAAAAGATTTCAATTATTAATTAATTAATTTCTAAGAAAGAAAAAATAAAGAAAGAACAATAAAAATAAATAAATCTTATAATAAATATATAAAAACAGCAAAAACTACTTGCTTAGTTTTTTTAATTTAGTTTTCAAAGCATTAGTGTCTGGCAAGTCTGCAAAAATTTATTAATTAAGATTAATTCATTGATTTTTTAACTATTTTGAGGAAAAATATGCTGTTTAAATGTGAACATATGAGCTTTGCATTTACCTTTCAATTTTTGTTGTGTTTTTGTTTTTGATTAACAACATCAAAATTTCAGCAAAGACCCCAAGTTTTTTTTCATTCTGAAATTAATACAAATATTTTTTGTAAGCCAGAAAATATATGTATTTATTTATTTGTTTATGCAGTTATTTATATGATTGATTGATGAGATTGACTCTGCGAATAGATGCCAAGTTCATGGTGATGTTGTTTTTCATGTTTTTTGCATCCTGCAAGCCCTGTAGATGTTTAACATGAACACGAACTTGTTTTCCACAGAAAGGTGGCGATATTAAAGTTTATCCTCAAGTGGTGCTTATCCAATACAGTCAGAAATGCTTACCAAAACAATCGTATGCATTTGGATAGTTTCAAACGAAGTAAGCAGTTTCTGCAGTTTTTAATCAAGTTACTGCCAAAAATGTTTCACAATATCACACTTATATTATATTCCAGCGCACTTCATAAGCCCATTTTAATCCACTTTAAGTTCTTGGTTTCATTTATGTGGGACGTTGTACATCAGAGGAACAGTAACCAAGGGGGCTGGAGTTTAGTGAAGGGTCAGTTCTTTGTTTCTAGTTAATTAGCTCACTTGCTCTTCCGGCCTACTGAGTTTAAACATGCAATCTGAACAAAGACATCTGAAATCTTATTGAGAAGGCCAATCAGACTGAAGACAGCATGAAGCCAGCGCAATAAAATCTCAACTCATGCCAATTCGCAGCAGTCCTTCTGGGGCCTGGGGTCCTATGAGATTTTGATCCGGGAGTTCTCTGCCTGCCAATGCCGGCTCTGACGAGATCCCAGGCAAGGGCGAGCAGGACACACTGAGCCGAGTCGAGACCTTGGCACAGCGCTGCTGACTGGCAATACTGATTTGTTCCTACTGTTTCCACAGCAACGGCCATGCGTGGTTTGTCGTGCTGAACACACGCAGGATGGGAGGAAACAGACACCACACTGTATTTGTACCAGTTCACCATCCATTTTGAGCAGCTACACGGCATGAGCTAAACATAACGATGTCCTTATTGCGATCAAATGGAAACCAGTCATGAAATTAGTGCTGTTGTGCTTCGGTAAAACAAAGAAAACCACTTCTTTTTTATAGCTGTCATTTTTCCTTCAGCTCATGGGAATTATTTGCTCATTACTTTGTGAGGATCTCTTTATTCTCAATGTAAAATGTGTCTAAATTGCTCTTCGAGTCTCCTGCTGTGTGGGTTCTGGTGCGAATTGAGCCAGCCAAGCCAGATGCTTTGCAGAGTATCGCTGCGTCTCCTGAGACTGTGAGTCTGCAGCAGAGCTTTTAATCAGAAACCCGCATGTCAGTGAGAGCCGAAGAAACAAATCTTCCTCTTCATCAACATGTCCCACTGATTTTCATTAGACACTATCTAGATATACATCTATTGCAGTCTCAAAGCCAGCTGTTATAATGAGGCAAGAGCGAGGAGCAAGAGCCCTTGAATAAAACAAACTGAAAATAAAAATGTCAGGCTAGCCAAAAATTTGTTTTAATTCTAATATAAATGAAATACAATTAACATAAATTAACCAACAAATTGAGGAGTACATGAACTGCATTTATGGAGACATTTAAAACTGCAGTTCGTAACTTTTTTTGGTTAAAAATGAACCGAAATAAATATTTGAGAAAGTACATAACCAGCCAGTGTTCAAAACTTTCGCCTTACTTTAGCCCAATTCACAACGATTAGCTTATAATAATGTTTTCTAATTTGAGTGGTATGGGTAAGTTTTCGCGGGAATAGCACTGTGTCATTACGTCACGTCTGTAAACATAAATAAGTTGTCCCGGCTAGTACTCTATCGCATGTGAGGATCCTGCAGGGGGCGGCTCGTTTATAGCCTTTTCTCACAGCAGCTAGAATAATTAAATGTATCATTTTAATTGCGGATTGTGATCCAGAAAGGATTGTTTATGAAACACGTGAATTAAATTAAATTATCTTCAGGTTTTAATTACAGATAGCCTGGGATTACACAATATTTGTATTTTAAAGGAAGCCAGTTTGAAGGGAGCAAAGTTTGCTTTTTGAGTTAAAATAATTTATTAATATGACATTCGAACGGCATGACAATTAGATTTGACTATACAGAAATTTGAATCTCCACTCTAATACACATACTAATTGTCATGCAATGCTGATGTTGTTAACATTAATAATATGAGAACAAAGTATACAAATAAGAATAATTTTCTCAGTTTGATGTGATATGAGCTAACCAATCATTATATTAAATCACCATTGGTAGCGTGATTTATTGTAATGCTTTTTTCCTCAGTTGGTCAGAACAAACATGGCAGACTTGTTACTTACTTGTTCAGATGGCAATATACGATGAAAATTTCTTATTTGGGTCATATTTTCCAATACGTAGACTAGAATCTGTGATTTATTAGCAGAGTATCCACACCGTTGCGGTGACTGACAGCTACACATTCACCTCAAAACATTAGATTAATCTGCTCTGGAGCCGTGCTGATTAACAACCCATGCCAGGAAGATAATTCCGCAAATTACTGCAATTCCAGGTTTTCAAACATAAATGCGACAAAGAGCAAAAATTACAGACTGCAGCTTTAAGATTAAGATTACACTTTATTTTAAGGTGTCATTGTTATGGTGTAATTATACATTTAAGTACTGAGCAATATTAATTAACTATATTAGGGTTAGGATTAGGGTTACTTGTATGTAATAATGCATAATTAATTATTAATATAATATTAAGTACATGTAACAAGGGCACCTTAAAATAAAGTGTTACCCAGATTAATTTTATTTAATTTTAATAAATTATATTTAATAATTATATTTGTCATCATTGTGAACATGTGGTTGATACAGGTTTGAATCTGGCCTGTATATAAAAAAATATAAAAGTGTTGGTTAGATATCTAATAGCATAATCAAAATGTGTTATTTATTCATTCATTTTATTTCGTTTCACATAATAAACAGATTTCATACATTTTAATAAATAAAAAACAAATCAAATAAATGTTCTACTTACTATTTCTTGGTCATTAATGAAATATAAAGTTTTCGTACTAAATTTGTATTTATTTGTTCAAATTACATTAAATTATAAAACAATGCAGAATAGAAGCAGAAATTTAACTAATGGTCTTAAACTATACATTTCTATTTATTTGTAAAAAGTTGCATGCTATTAGATAACCATGCACAATAGAAGCAATTTAACTAATGGTCTTGAACTTTTGCACAGTGCTGTATACAGTGGCATGCAAAAGTTTGGGAACCCCTTGCAGAATTTGTGAAAATGTGAATAATTTTAACAAAATAAGAGTGATCATACAAAATGCATGTTATTTTTTATTTAGTACTGTCCTGAGTAATATTTTACATAAAAGATGTTTACATATAGTCCACAAGACAACAAAAGAAATAGCTGAAATTATTAAAATAACCCCTTCATTAAACTTTGTGAACACTTGGGTCTTAATACTGTGTGTGGTTACCTGGATGATCTACTTTTTTTGTGATGGTTGTTCATTAGTCCCTTGTTTTTTCTGAACAGTTAAACTTAGCACTGTTTTTCAGAAAAATCCTCCATGTCCTGCAAATTCTTCAGTTTTCCAGCATCTTTTGCATATTTGAACCCTTTCCAGCAGTGACTGTATGATTTTGAGATCCATCTTTTCACACTGAGGACAATTGAGGGACTCAAACACAACTATTAAAAAAGGTTCAAACATTCACTGATGCTCCAGAAAGAAACACGATGCATTAAGATCCAACCTTTTGAATTTGAAGATCAAGGTAAATTGTACTTAATTTGTCTTCCGGGAAACATGAAAGTATCTTCTGTTGCTTCCAAAGGGCAGTAATAAATGGGGGGGAAATTTACAATAAAATAAGAAAAACTTGATCTTCATCCTGTTCAAAAGTTTTCTCTTAATGCATCGTGTTTCTTTCTGGAGCATCAGTGAATGTTTGAACCTTTTTTAATAGTTGTGTTTGAGTCCCTCAATTGAGTGATTTATAAACAAGTAAAAGTACTTTAAAATCAATCCTAAATGTAACTGGAAGCCAGTGTAAGGACTTGAGGATTTGTGTGATGTGCTCAGATTTTTTCATAATTGGACTTAGTGGGAGCATATACAGGCTAAACAAGAGCAGTGCAATAATTGAACCTCGTGGGACTTGATTGAACCTTATGCATTTCATGGACGTCCACAAAAAGCCAATTATACTTTCCTTACAAAATGCAAAATCTAGTTATGCAGTGAGAAGTTGAAGAGGTAATCAACCAATAAAATCCCCATGCAGTAGTTCCGAATGAGTGCATGGCTAATTGTTACTCCTGTCTTATTGCTGTCTCTCTCTCTCTCTCTCTCTCTCTCTCTCTCTCTCTCTCTCTCTCTCTCTCTCTCTCTCTCTCTCTCTCTCTCTCTCTCTCTCTCTCTCTTATGGTGTAAAACACGATCAATAACACCTTCCTCTTCCTTATTGCTCAATCACAAGTGAAATCACACCAAGAAGCTGAAAAACAGAATTAAACAATCATTTAAATCACCTATCCTCTCAGATTAAGCATTGCTCCTACCACTGCAGACACAAGTTAAATCACACCAAGAAGCTGCTTCAGAAAAACAGGAATTAACATTTTAAATCAGATCCAAAACAGTCATTTACCACTGCAGAAATTTTTAACACGCTCTCAGAAAAAGGTAAAGCATTCAATGGGGCGGTCCCCTTTCAAAAATTTACCCTTTTGGGGTATTGCACTCTCAATAAAAGGTAAACTGTCAAAAGTGGGGCGGTACCCTTTCAAAAAGTATATGCACCCTTTGGGGTAAAATAAAAAGTACAAAAGTGTACCTTTTGAAAAGGTACTGCCCCAGTGACAGCTTTTGTACCTATTTTTCTGAGATATGCCAGTACTGATGTCTACTGGCTATTTATTTTCTAGCTTTATCTCTGCTGATGTAACATATTTGTGGAATGGAACATTTGGGATTTTTGGAATAGGGTAAAAGCCAATATAAATCCAATAGGATTTCATCCAGTCATCTAAACCGACAGAAGCCTAACTTCTGAAAAACACCACCATTAGTGGGATATTTCTTGTGAGGATAAGCCTGTGAAGGTCCATTTACCACCTTCTGTCTGTACTTGGCCAAACCATCCTGACTGTTCTGGCATGCAGGCTTTATCCTCATTTACCATGTAAGCAGATTCAGGCATTACAACAGACTAGCTGTGGATGTACAGCCTGTGAGACCTGCTAAATATAACTGCTGGAGAGAATTTTACGGGGTTTTCTGTCTATGTTTGGGTGTCCTAGAGCAGGAGGAGCTCAGAAAGAGGTTAGCAGTGTGTGTTATCCAGATAGCAGGAGGCTGAGCTGAGAGTTAAGAGGCCTAAAAGCTGCTGAAATGAATAAATAGAGATGATCCGAACAAGAGTGAAAGGAAAAGGACAAATCTGATAAGACTTCATGTTTGGGTGTCATTAGCACAGCCATGAGCAATTAGTTTGCCATTAGCATCTATCAGACAGAGGGCTGTACTCGTGCTATATTCATTTGCCCCTGCAGATGCACCGTGTTCTTGAAGAGGAGACTGGCAGCGATTGTAACACGTTAAATTTCTTCAATGACAAACATGTTGACACAATGACTAATGTCACAACGACTGAAGATGACACATTAACCATATGCTTAGTAAAATCCTGTCTGTTCCTGAGAAAAAGTGTGAGTGCTTAACTTTGTGACAAATTGTAAAACAAATTGTGACAATTTGTAGACACGAACCTTTAACTTAAAAAAAGGAATAGTTTTTTGAAGGATTAGTTCACTTACATGAATAAAAATGTCCTAATAATTTACTCACCCGCGTGTCATCCAAAATCTTCATGTCTTTCGTTCTTCAGTCGAAAAGAAATTAAGATTTTTTTGGGAAAACATTCCAGGATTTTCTCCATATAGTGGACTTCAGTGGCAGCCATTGGGATGAAGGTCCAAACTGCAGTTTCAATGCAGCTTCAAAGGGCTCTACACGATCCCAGCCGAGGAATAAGGGTCTTATCTAGCGAAACAATCTGTCATTTTCTAAAATATAAAATAAAATTATATATTTTTTAACCACAAATGCTTGTCTTGCACTAGCTCGACTTCACTTATTAGTAATCACGTTGGAAAGGTCACGTGTGGGACGTTCTTTACCAAAATAAAAAGAGTAAAACAACGATGTCGGATGATTTTGAAGTTGGAGGACAAAATGAAATTAGTTTTTCGTCCTACCCTACATTTTTGAACACAGATGAAGATTTAACTATTCGTGACTTACGTGTAGTCACGAATGTGCATTGCATAGTTAGTGCAAGACGAGCATTTGTGGTTAAAAAGTACATAATTTTAATTTTTTTTTAAATGACAGTTTTGCTAAATAAGATCATTATTCCTCAGCTCGGATCGTGTGGAGCTCTTTGAAACTGCATTGAAACTGCAATTTGGACCTTCCCATTGCAGTCCACTATATGGAGAAAAATCTTGGAATGTTTTCCTAAATATTTTTAATTTCTTTTCGACTGAAGAAAAAAAGACATGAACATCTTGGATGACATGGGGGTGAGTAAATTGTTTTATTCTTGAAGTGAACTAATCCTTTAACATTTTAGGCATTTTAGACATTTTATTAGACAAAACTTTGAGGCCATTTCATTTCTATGAATCATATTTAGAATCATAACAAGTGTCATATTTTATAAACCAAGTGATAATGCCTGATGATTTTTAATTAGATTTTAACAAAATTAATTTAAGGAGATATTATGCTTCTCAAGATTGCATGACGAAATTGAGACATATTGAACTGAGCTGATATATCATCATAAAAACCCATCACAAATTTCCAGATGTACTTCCAGGTTTTCAAATAAATATTTGAATATAATTTAATGAAAGTAAAAACAAGACAGGATTTCTCTCAAGAAAAAAAAACCTTTCAGTTAAAATGAGTCTTCAAACTCTGAGCAAATAGACTGTAAGAGTGGGTGTTTGCATAGGAAAATGCATCAGCTCATCCATCTGGACTTCAGATTGGGTGAATCATGACACATATGACAGACTGGATTCTTTTTCTCTGAACAAAAATAATAATTTATCATATGTGAACGGGCAGATGTCCTTGTATGTGTTTGATATTGACATCACATACAGTAAATCTGACCATTCTTTCCTTTCATCCAGTTTTGCCACTTAAAAAACTCCATTACCAGTGGTGTGCAACAAAGATCGGTTCTCTTTCGTGTTTTTACGGGTCATTTTCTTTTCACCTCGCAGAAAGAGGATTCATTGAGAAACAGATTGAGAAAATGGAAATGACCTTGAAGTAAAAGGCATCAGGGTTGGTGTTCAGGTTACAGGCTAAGACAATAAAAAAGGGAGGGTGCTGCAGAGAATTGGAAAGCAAAGGGAGACATTGCTTTTGTTGATGTGTTGTTTTTTGTCTCGAATGGAGCCCAGTAATGTAGATGAAGAGTCTATATAGAGCACCTCCGCCTGTGTCTTCTGCCTGTGGAGGAGGGATCATTGGATACTGGTTTGTTAGATTACAATGTCAAGCCTGTGGATATAGACACAGATGACAGCATAGTGCCATTTCTGTAAAGGAGAGAGATGTGTTATCTTCAGTAATGCTTAGGTCATCTAATATTATTCTCATTTATTCTTTCTCTTAAACCAAATATTGAAGAGAAAAACAACATTTGAGATATAGCTCATGATTCTGACTCTTAAATATTTGCTTTTCGCTGGAAAATGGAATAAAGAGAAAACAAAATCTATTCTCGCTATAATTTAATCTGTAATTTCACAACAGTTTTTTCTTCAGTATAGTTTTATCTGTATTGTAGGATTTTCTGGATTATTAAGGACCCACATAAAAGATTATTTGCAGATGGTGGCTCTTCAGTTTGGTCCTTTTACACTATATATCTCTCATAATTATATGAAGAGTAACTTTAAATAATGTTCTAGTATAACCATTAATCATTACTAAAAAATTATATATCATTTATAATATGTGATGTAAAAAATATAATATGTAATCCAATTCAAATACCATATGAATCTAACATAATCTGATTACTTTTAACAATTTGTAGATTTTAAATAAAATCTAATAAGGAATAGAAAACAGTGGTAATGTTTCAAAGCAATAAATTATTGGGTTTTCTTCTAAGGGATTTGTGCATGTACTGCTGCTGCCAACATGCCAGTACAGTATATAAATACTATTGTTCAAATATTTTCACGTCTATTTATTATTACATTTGTAATTACATTAAATAACATTTAATTATATCTAAAATTATAAAATATAAATTTCTGAATTATATTTAAATATATATATGAGCATAAGATACTTTTTTCAAAAACAAAAAGTAGTATATATATATATATATAGTGCTTATATTCTCCAAAAATGTAGGATTACTACCAGGATTACAAAACAACAACAACAATAATAATAATAACAATATAAAATTGTGGTAGTAATACTAATTTTATAAATTTGAGCAAAACCCTGTTATTTATTTATTTATTTATTGTTTGTTTGTTTTTTAACAGGATCTAGTAGGATTTTATTATGTAATATGCAATAATAATAAAAGTATGTCCCCACGACTGCACTGTAAAATAAATTCTATAGTTTTTACAAAATAATTCTGGCAGCTGTGGTTTACAGAAAAACTGTAAACACATTTACAGAACAAAACTGTACAATTTACAGTATAAACCTGTAATTTACAAACAAGGAAATCTGAATGTAAACCACTAAATTCAACAACACACACTTCTATTAAAATCAGTTTTTTAACACACTGACAACCACCATAATAAAGCAGGTGGTAAAAGAGAAAGCCACATGAAGAATCAGTTGCAGTGAGGAAGAATCAAGTAGCTTCGCCACAAGCAGAAGTATATACTAATACTGTATATAGAAGGTGACCAGAGTGATTGACGCAAACACAAAACACAATCATGGTAACACACATGATACTTAAATAATGCAATAAAGTTTCATTAAACAACAGAAGATGTAACATAAAGCCCAAATACACATGACTGATAACAAAAACTATTAAAAATTTATTTAAACAAAATACTTTCAAATGTGGAGTGTCATGCAGGGAATTCTGGGAATAGCAGTTTATAGCAGGAATTCTAGGAATAGCAGTTTGTTGACTGTAAATTATATATTGATTTGTTTTTATACTTCTAAAAACTGTAAAATTAACAACATTTTACTGTAAAATTACATGGAATGTCTGGTTAGATCTTTTTACAGTTTTTCCCTGTATATAGTACGGGAACATACTGTTAACCTATTAACTGTTTTTTTCAGTAGAGTTTTTACAAAATTGTACTGTTAAAATTACACTTATTTTTTACAGTGTGCTTATATTCTCTAATGTACTTATGTAATGTAATTAACCTCCAGAAAGCTGCAGTTTAACCTTTAATTTTGAGAACCTATCAGATTAAAGATTTAAAGTGACCGGGTGACACGAATGAGAATCTTCAACCGCACTATGTGCAACCACAGAGCCTGATCCATTTATGTCCTCCATACTAGTTCATAAAACAGCCACCCTAAGCCCTGAAATGCTGTCTGGGGCTGCGTACGGCATGACAAATAGCTTACCCTGCTTTTAGCTCAGTTCAATAAGGCCCAAATTGCCACTTACACGATTTTGCTGAGAGTATGGCAGATGCGGCTGAAACAGACTGTGCAGCCTTTTGTCGAAGCAATTCGGGTCTCACATTTCAAGCCGTAAACGTAGCGATGGAGCTAATTTTATAGACAGCTGTGAATAAAATAGAGTTTTCAGTAGATGCCTTTATTAAATCGGGGGGCTCGCTGTCTATCTCACTGTCAGTAGATGCCAGTGGTTAGAAAAATATATCTGAAAATATCCTCGACTGTCTCCATTTCTCATGTTCTTAAGTCAGGAGACAAAACAAGCGATCCAGCCATGAGCTGCATTTAACTAATAGCAGAAAGATCTCCATGCAGGTTTATGTTTTAAGATACTGTCCATCATCACAAAGGTTAAGATGCTCAATTCCAATGAGAGAGCAGCTCAAGCAAGCTTTGTTGGGTTAGTTTATAATCTCACAGCAGCAGTATTTCTTAATGCTAAGTCAATTGGCACGAAGATCTGGATGCTGACCGTCCCTCTGTAAGCGCCTTGTCTCTTTAGAGATTAAATGAGCATTCGCTATTAGAAATAATCTGCTCATCCATCATACAATCATAAACAAATCCAACGAATATTACTTCACGGGATATAGTGATGGAAAAACCCCTTCTGTTTCAGGCTAATGATGTATGTTAATAAAAAAAGAGTAAATACATTTTTTTCTTCATTGTTTCAAAAGATTTTATTTCAAATAAATACTGTTCCCTTGAACTTTCTGTTAAAAATGTTTCCACAAAAATATTAAGCAGCTGTTTTCAACATTAACACATTTTTTTTTCTTTTTATCAGTATATTAGAATGATTTCTGAAGGATCATGTGACACCGAAGACTGGAGTAATGAGACCAGACACAATCCAGAAACAAAACAAATCAAAAACAAAAAAAGACATTAAGATTTAAGAAAAAAATATATTAGAAATTGTATTATCACAATTTGATATATAGTATAGTTTTTATAGTATAGTATATATGATTTGGTATAGTATTATTAAACATCAAATTCTTTAAAATAAATATAAAATATTTATACTTACATTAATTCATAATTTATAATACTTTTTTAAATAAAAATTATTTGTTTTGAAATTGGCATCAGTAAGTTTGTTTTTTGATAAGTTAATGCTTTTATTTAGCAAGGAAGCATTTCATTTATCCAAAGTAAAGGTCATTGCACACTGAGTCTGACATTTTTGTCCAAAATTGTTGCACGCTAAAAAATAAATACGACATCATGATGTGTCAATCACGTTTACACACTGCCTCTGAAACTTTCGTCCATCATAAAAAAATTTGGATCAGGTTCGATTTTCTACATTTCGCATCCGTAGCATGCATTTTGATAGGAAAGTATGAGGAATACGAAAAAAAACACAGGAAAAACACATGCAAAAATTTCGGACTCTGTGTGCAATGACCTTAAGGCTTTTACTTTGGTACATAATATTTTTTTCCACAAAATTTTGTTTACACAAAAAATTCAAGCAGTACAACTCTTTTCAACTTTCATAATAATAACCAAATCAACATATTATATATTTCTGAGTGATCAAGTGACACTGAAGACAAGAATAATGAAAAATGCTTTGCCATCACAGGAATAAATTAATTAATTTTAACATAAGAAAACAGAAAACATATATTTAAAATTGTAATAATATTTTGCAATACTACAGCTTTGATGTATTTTTTTGTATTAAGTAAATGCAGCCTTGATCTTCAAACTAAATAAATAAATAAATCTTACCAACCTTAAACTCTTAAAAGTTATAATGTACTTTATTGTAAAATATTGATCAGACTGTGTATTTTGTTTAAGCTAATTCAACACTAAGTTGTTCAGATTTCCTAGCTGTTCTAGACTACAATAATTTTGAATACTAATTTTGACTGAACATTCACTCAGCTAATTACATTTTTGGTTAGTAGCCTTGTAATAAAATAATATAGAGACAGTCATCATTGCAAAATACACCCTTGCAAGGGCCTTGCAAGGGCACTGCACAATTTCTAGCTTTCAAAAATTGCCTATAAATAAAAATGATTTTCGTATGCTGCTGTAAGCAATTCAAAAACTTCAATATGAAAGCACAAGATGTAAACAAACCAGAAGATATCTTTAAGCAAGCCGAGGCACCTTGAACAGTCAATATTCTGATTCATTTGAGTTATTCACATGGCTGCTTGATTTTTGTGAGCTGAAGGGCAGGTCTGTGTGAAACGCACCTACAGGCTGCTGTTACGGCTCCATCTGTGACCAAAACTCATTTATCTGTTTGTCTTTGCGCTGTGTATATTTTACAGCCAGCGATTTGCGATTGGTGTTTGGTCGGGTGTTTGCATATGTTATTGATTTTTCTCCTATGCACTCAGGGTGCTGAAAGGAATAAATAAACTGTGCAAAATTATTGCCTCCGTGGCAAGTTCTGCTTTGTTTGCGGAGGCTCCCTGGTGTGTTTTTTTAATCACGCTGTGTTAATTGTAGCCTGAATTCACCAAAGCCAGCAAGACTGCTGTAGGATTACAGGATCTTTGAGGTGTGCACAGCGTGAAGGCCTTTTTCATTCGCTTGTGAAAAAGTAAACATGAATTCACATTCTGTGAAAATCTGTCAGGCCCTTACCGCCACCCCCACACACCCATGAATCCATGTCAATGCAGATACAATCTAAGATGCTGCCTCCCAGCTGAGCTACTTCATCTCCACGATGTTCTCTCCAATCTAACAAGTCTCTGCAGAAAAATGTCAGCTGACGTTCCATACTTGCATATGCATTTCTGTCTTGTGCTGTAGGATGAGATCAACTATTGCCATCCAACTTTGCTATAGATTTGTTTTTTAAATGTAAATAAATTGTTATATTACATAAAATATAAATGTATATAAAAAGTAATGTTATTAAATACAATTTAAGAAAACAATATTTTAGAACAATAAATGTTTACATATAAAATAAGATTTAAAAATAGATAATTGATTAAAAAAAATATATATATATGCAGTCATTAACACAAAAGGGCAAAATACCAACTACTAAATTAATGAAATACATCTTGACAATATCAATTTTTTATGTTTTTTTATTTTATTATTATAAAACGTTTGCAATAAATGACATAAAGTAAGATTGGAAAATGCTGTCATTAACACAAAAACTACTAAGAAATTCTTAAATTATTATTAATAATAATAATAATTTACATATATTACAACTTTTTTATTTTATTATTACAAAATGGTATGTAGTAAATCACACAAAATGTAAAATCAAACATTTGAAAAGTAAGCATAACAAATTAATAATACATTTATAAATGATATGCTTTACATTTACATTTAGTCATTTAGCAGATGCTTTTATCCAAAGCGACTTACAGTTGGGAAATACATGAAGGGATTCATCTTAAAGAGGTAAACAGACAGAGAATGTGCTCGTAATATCAAGTCTCAGGCATTGTTCACATAAGTACAAGCTAGCAAGAGAAGGAATAAATAAAGACAAAAACTGTGTTGTTGTTTTTTTTAGGATGAAGTGCTCCAAAATGCTTTATGCTCCAAAGCATATGCTTTGTGCTTTATGCTCCAAAGGGGTGAAATACCAACTATTAAGAAATTAATAATAATAATAATAATATTCTAATAATTACTACTAATAATTATTATTTTAAGAATTATAATTTTCTTATTATAAAATGCATGTGATCAATTAGAAAATAATGCAAAATATAAGTATATTTACTAAGATATTTGGACCTCGCTGTAAAAAGACAATGATTTGATATGTTGATTGTTGACATGAATGAAATATTCATCTGCTCAGACTTTCAAGTTGGATACATGTTGGGTCAGTCTATGTGTTCGGTGAAGGCAAGACGTGTGCAATTGTCCCTGAGAGGGATGTTTAAAAAAAATCACGCTGTAGGCAGCCTTGACCAAGCTGATAATGAGAGTCTGATTGAAACAGCTCCTCTAAGCAGAAATGTTCTAAAAATGTAATCTAAAGGTGAACCGTATGTGAAGTTTGCAATGATAAAACACCTCTTCTATCCCAGCATTCATTGTTTCACTGTCTGTTTGGCGCTTTTAATGTCTCTCTCGTCAAGAAAATTACTTTTTATCAACGTGCTCTACCAGCAGGAGATAACTGCAAAAGCTAACCAAATTAGCCTTTAGCTAACATGATTTTCTGTTCAAATCCAAAAATCTCAAATTATATCCTGCATCTGAAATAAAATTTGTAACAATAATAGACAATTATTTTGCAACCAATCAAAAACTGATGTTCTATATAATATGAATGTGTGTAGTATGCAACTAATTCAGATGGCTATTAGCCTACATCAGTCATGTTGTTATTGTCATATGACGTACAGCTGTTGTGTAACTTCTCTGCCATTTACAAATCATTCGCAAACCCATGGGATAATAAAGTGTTCATGGGATGCGCACTTCAGAATCTCGCCGGAAGTAGTCGGTCCAGGTAGTCTTTTGCTAGAAAGAATTGTATGCTAACAGATAGCTTATAGCTCTTATAGCAAACCTTGGCCTCCTGGTCTAAATTGCTTTGTTCGTATCTTTGTACTTCTTTTAGGTTGTGTAAAAATTATGCCCTGTTTTTTGTTGGAAAAATCTTTGCTATCCCACAAGCTAATCTTAACATTTCCACACAGTCAATAAAAGACTTCACTGTGGGGAAGTCGTGGCCTAATGGTTTGAGAGTCGGACTCATAACCCAAAGGTTGCGAGTTCGAGTCTCAGGTCTGACATGAATTGTAAGTGGGGGGAGTGAATATACAGCGCTCTCTTCCACCTTCAACACCACGACTGATGTGACCTTGAGCAAGGCATCGAACCCCCAACTGCTTCCCAGGCGCCGCCGTGTGTGTGTGTGTGTGTTCACTGCTGTGTGTGTGCACTTTGGATGGGTTAAATGCAGAGCACAAATTCCGAGTATGGGTTACCATACTTGGCCACATGTAATGTCACTTTCACAGTCAAACAGCATGGAGAAGACCTGAAGCGATATCCGAAATAAATAAAGTCAGTCAGTGGTTGAGAGTACATCTGTAAAATAAACATGTGGAACAATGCGAATGCATGCATGATCATATAAAGAGAGAGAACGATCGTCTTTAGCAGAGTAATACAACCTAGTTAACATAAATGAAATGCTAAATCTGAAGAACTCGGTAACATCTCTCAGGAGAGAAAATTGCTTTCATTTTAATCTTCAGAACATGAAGTGCCCTGACAGATGGGTGTCTCTTACAAAGATCAGAGCCATACTTTCTTAGGATGGGAGAGTATAATACACAAAGCAGCGACTCAATGTGCGGTGCTCGTTTCAAACGTATACAATTGAGCAAGTGCCCAATGGCACAAAACCGAAACCTTCTCGGCTGTCAGAAACTCCTCTCCGCAGACTGCAGAAGTGGAACATCACAGAGGCGAGAAGAAAAGAACAAAGTGACAGGGACCGTCTTATTTCCTAGGGTTCTTGAGGGAGCAGATGCAGGCAATCTCATTTAGTGTTAAACATGAGACGAGACGTGCCTCCTCCTCTCTCACTCTCTTTCACTCTCTCTTTATCTCTCTCGCACACGCAAACTTGTTGGTGTCTGATCATGTGGGCTTTGCATAAGTTGTTGAGAGCTGCCACTCATCCAATGGCTACGGAGCGAAAAAACCCTCGGCGGTAATTTCAGAGAAAAGCTTGGCAGCGCAGAGCAGGACTGTGGCTGAATGCGATTGGCCCCCAGATGCCTCTTTTGGAAGATGGTCGGATAGGCAGCTTAAAAAAAATGCATTGAAATTTTGAGAGAGCAAGAAGGAATGAGTGGGGTTGGAAAGAAACTGAATTTCCACAGGTGCGATTTTGGAGCTGGATAAAATTCGGAGCCTTTGGGTGCATATTAAGCCAAAATTAGTGTTGTGAATTAGCCAAACGAATGATTTGTTGCTTGGTTTTTCTGGATGGGCTTTTGGAAATCAGTATGTGGAGCTTGTATTCCATCTCGCAAGACAAATACAAAAACATACATATATTACTGCTCTGGTTCGGACACAAGAGACCCAGTGAAACGCTTCTCATTTCCAGCATATTATTAAGGCCATAATCAACTGGGTATCACGGTCCCCCCCTCATCCCCATGTGGTTGTAATTACACTGACATGCAGACAGTGGCAGGCAAAGTGATTTTCGCTCCCTGCAGAATGAACACCACCTCTTTAACCATCGAGTCAGGTCGCTCAGGGAGCCACACGCAATCTCCATCCTCATTCAATTCAATTGCTGGAGCATGCTAATGAAATTTCTCATTGTTTGCTTGACTGCTTCAGTAGTACTTCTTATTTGCAGGACGTAACCTTATAATCACAATGCATAATATGTATATGCATAAGGTCATGTCATGTTACCTGAAGTGGTCACATTTTTAGTATTATGCAGTACTAGAATATGGATTTAATACATAACTGTATATGGAATAATTTTGTTATTCAGCGATCGTACTATCTTCGGATCATTTCTTTACATTAACTAAAAAGGTACTCTGATTCACTTAGGGGTGTACTCACTTTTGTGGCCAGCGGTTTAGACATTAATGGCTGTGTGTTGAGTTATTTTGAGGGGACAGCAAATTTACACTCTTATACAAGCTGTACACTCACTACTTTACATTGTAGCAAAGTGTAATTTCTTCAGTGTTGTCACATGGAAATATACAATAAAATATTTACAAAAATGTGAGGGGTGTACTCACTTCTGTGAGATACTGTATATAGTTGTTTTATGCAAAGATCATAAAAGTATGCATAAAATGTTGGTGTAAGTATTTGAATAGATCCATATAAAATGGTATACATTTATGATAATTTAAAACTTCAATTCATTAATTTGGTGCAGTATAATGTTATTATAGGTTTTGATATGCTTATGCAACCTTAGTTTTACACTATATGAAATATGGTGTAAACTGCTCCATCTTTCTGGCCACCAGAGGGTCCTTGGCCTGCCCTGAATAATGCTGAAGACTCCTGCTCCAATAGACAACCCCCACATTTAATTTACTAGACAAAATTCAGCCATATAACATTATAGAGTGTCAAGTTAGTACACAAGAGACAACTTGCATTCCATTTGTGGAATATCTAGAGCATGTTCAGTAGGAGAGAGGTAAGTGTAGGTGTTCATGGGTGGGAGGAATAACTGCCCTTATCTATTTTTCTGCACTGAGTTTGTTTGTACGTGCAAATCCAGGATATTTTAGAAGTTTACATAAAGTATGAAGTACTTTATTAGGGATAGATAGATAGATAGATAGATAGATAGATAGATAGATAGATAGATAGATAGATAGATAGATAGATAGATAGATAGATAGATAGATAGATAGATAGATAGATAGATAGATAGATAGATAGATAGATAGATAGATAGATAGATAGATAGATAGATAGATAGATAGATAGATAGATAGATAAGTGAACACAACTCAGGCAAGGTATATTTGTGTTCCATAACTGTGTAAAGGTATTTTCTTAACCATCATTTTCCACTGGTTTCTTCGCAATTGCCCCTTATAATTTTTTTTTTTAAATGATCTGGGCAGGGCACTGGCACATCAATTCTTTGGGTTCATCTGAGATCGGGCACAGGTGATGGCCGGTACATTCGGTATTCAGGCAGTGTATAGCGCCCTGGGCAGAACACAAGGAGAGAGGCAGGGTAAATAGAGCTGCTGTAAGCAACTTCAGCCTGAGCTGAAAATGAACCCGTGCTCCACTTTTCCTGGGATTAATTGAATTCTTGCTGCCATTAAAGTTACTGGAAGAGCTGAGTGACAACTATTGCAGATGAAAAAGGCATGTACTGAAAAGGTCTGGACTCTGTTTGTTGCACTGACTATGACAATATCTCTCTTTGATGTGCACTTCTTAGTAAAAAAAATGCAGCAGCTGACTGTGAAGGCTGTTACTATAAATAGCTCCTTAAAAGCTGCTAGACACTTTTATCTAACTGCAAGATAGAATGTATAGGGAAGAAAAATCGGTAGCAGTTTAGTATAGGGACCAATTATCACTAACTAGTTGCTTATTAGCATACATATTTACATATTGGCTGTTTATTAGTTTATAAACCCTATATTCTGCATGACCATGAGCTCTAATCCTATCCAATACCTAAACGTAACAACTACCTTACTAACTATTAATAAGCAGCAAACTAGGAGTTTATTGAGGCTAAAGATTTAGTTAATGGTGAAAATTGGACCTTAAAATAAAGTGTGACCGAAAAATCTCACCTGAGATGTCTTGCTTATCTCAGCTGTTTCTCCTAGCTGACCAGCGCTCAAGATCATCTTTCTCAGATGTTTCTCCTGGAAAACGATTCCAGTTATCTAATATGATTTCCATCAAGGCTATATTATCATTAACTAAAGCTTAAAAGAAACCATAAAACAATGCATATTTAAAAAAAAAGTCAAAACACAAAATTACTAAACCTTTAATTCAAATTAAAACAGCAAATATAAAATAAAATTAAATTCAAAATGTATAGTAGTATATAGTGTAATAGTAAGTTTATGTCTTGCTTCTGGGCTTGCTTGTACAGACTAAATATAAAATGCAATAAATAAAAACATAATATGCACAATATAGATATTACATGTAATATGTTCCTACACAAAAACTTGCCCCTTGGTGTTTAGAATTTAAGTGAATTGAAAATCAATGATACTAAGTTTCTCATTCAGTCTCATTATACCCAAGATGCCTATAATTTTACAGATCTATACTCTTAACTGTAGGTCAACATTTATCTTAATTTGTATTCTCCTAAGGCATTTTAAGAGAAATATCTGAGACCAACCAAATTCAGTTCACCCAAAATTGTCAAATTCTGGCATCATTAACTCACGCAAACCTGTATGACATTCTTTAATAACTGTGGAACACACACAACACAATCTCCTGTTGAGATTCCTTAATTAAATGGTGGATGGTTAATGGTGCATTCAAAGAAAAACATTTGCGTGACCTTTAGCAAAAATGTCATAATTTTCAATTGTGAGGCTTTGCAGTAATTTTTACTGTATATGCTCCAATCAGACTGTCCTTCTAAAAGTCCTTGAGAAGGTTTTGGTGATAACCTTCTTTTCATGTCCACCTTTATTACCTGGCTAACATCCGGCATTGATCAGCATATCTGTTTACACAGGACGAATGCAACCGTTCTATTCCACTGGCTTAACATTATCCATTCCTGTGGAAACCCGTGTACCAGACGAGTGAGTGCAGTTCAGTCACAGGTGTGCCAGAACTCATAGCCTGACCAAGGATACTGCTTATATCCAGATATGGCTGTTATCAGCATGCTTGCAGCTGGTAAGCTTTAGCGGAACTCTCTCTTTTTTCTCTGCAGGACTTTTCAAAGGGGGGTTTTCCTTCTCAAGCAAAGAGAAAGTTTCAGCTTTGGGCTGAGGGATTTAGCCCTAAACAGGTTCCCTGGCTGTGGGCTGGGTCATATGTAGGGGTTAAGAACACAAGACGGTGGTAGTATTTGTATTAATAGTCAAACCTCTTGAATCCAGCAGGTAAGCTATCTAACGATTCTTGCAGTTTGGACAACTGCGTCCTTTGGATTTCCACTGTAACTGTGTCGAGTATTGCAAATCTCCTCAGGTGGTACTCAACAACATGCATTCAGTCACACGTCTACGATGTTTCCATTTCATTCAGTGCATAAGGGGAAAGCTCCTCGACCTCTGAGCAATCAAATGCCATTTCTAAACAAAATATACTTCTGTGAGCAGCTGGAGTGGTTGAGAGTCCTCTTGGGTAGTTGTCCACTTCATTCCAATGTTTCATAGCTTTGTGAAAAATAGAAAATAGCAACGACTAGTGGTTTAGATTAAGTGATGTAGCCAGTCGCTCTCAACAGCTGGAGGATGCAAAGATGTTTCTTATTTCCACCAGTCTGGAACAAAGTATCAACATGTTGAAAGTAGTTTAAACCAGTCCTATTCAACAACTGTGAATGTGCTTCTTGCTTTTAAAGTGAATAAGTGTCAAGTGTCATCGTTTCAATTTATTTAGCACACACTAGACAATTGCATCCAAAAAACACAGTATTTTATGATAAGCATCAAAGTTATTATTCACAGCTTCACAACTTCAGAAATGCAAATGATGGGGAGAAAATGCAGCAAATAAGGCAACGCCGAGGGTTGGACTATTTTCAACATAATTTGTTTCTAATTCCTGTAAAGTTCTTATACATGAAGTTTCTATGACATTATTGCTTGTCCTCATTATCGCTTGTACACAACGGAATGCGTACTACCACATTCTTTAGTCTTGAAACTTCAGCTTTCACTGTTATGCTTTATTAAATATAATATAATAATTCAAGTTCAAAGGTTTGGAGTTGGTAACGTTTTTGAAAAATGTGAAAGTCGTTTATGCTCACCAAGGCTGCATTTACTTGATATTAAACATAGTAATTTATATTGTAAAATATTATTAAAATTTTAAAGCTGATTGAAAAAAAATTGTGACATTATGAATGTCTTTACTGACACTTTTGAGCAATTCAAGTCTTAGTTAAAAATAAAATAAAAATTGTTTAAATTTGAAAAAAAAAGATTTATATTAAAACATTCAAAATAGTATCAAATATTCAATTATATTTTAAATATTTCTATATCAGACTGAGTAATTATTTACAAAGCTTCAAATATGAGTGTTAGGTTTGCACATCCTGATTTAGCTGAGTTAGATGTGTTCCTGGGTCAACATATATTGTTATTGTTATTGGCTAATGAACAGCACAAACTAATACACCCTACAGCACACTCCCACTTTACAACATGCCATGCACTGCACTTTAACTTGAACTCTAACACAGTTCAACTGGACTACACACACACACTGCACTAATACAACAACCTATCTGCTACCACTGGATACCATCCAACGCACATCCATGACATTGCGTATCCATGACATGGCTTATGTATAATCTGTTGCACCTTTTTTCGCTTACTATTGTGTGTATATATGTGTACATAATGTAAAATGTGTACATACGGTGCATAACGTGTATTGATAATTGTAAGTATGTCTTAAATAGTACACTGTGTGTACTGAGTATATGTATGTGTATTCTGCACATTGTCTTTCTCGATAAGTCTGTAAGTATGTACTGTCTATATGTAAATTGTTTCTGCACTGTCTGGAGCAGGCTCTCAAGAATTTCACTCACCAAGGCACATGTGCTGTTGTGATGTGACAATAAAAGTGATTCGATTTTTTGATTTGATTTGAACATTTTAATCCAAACATTTTATCTTGACCATTTTCCTACACCTAAACCTAACCTTAACCATGAGTAATCCCTAAAATCAGAGGAAATGATAGATGAAGGACACTGATTTACAAGCAACAAACACTGATTATAAGCCTAAACTTCAAATCTGATTAGTTAATAACAATGTTGTTCCAGGGTCAACAAAGATGTTGATCCAGGAACATGTCGCACTTGGTAAAATCAGGTTCTGCGTAAGGTTTCATGGCAGTTTCACAGGTCAGTTTTTCCTATTGTCACTTCCAAAACTTTATAGAGACAAATTCGGAACTTGGCCAGAAGTAAATTATTGATGACTGCAGAATAAAGAGGCATTTACTTAATTTGGGTTTGCCTGAATTAATCATAACATGAGACATAGATGGGTGATGAATTGTCTTTCAGTACAAAGCTTACCATTTTCCCTGTAAATGACAGATATCTTCTTGCACACGTGGACCCAGCCATTATCAAGAGCATCACTTTACCGCACACATCAAACATTTAGCAGACGCTCTATTGTCTGTAGTGTGTTCTTGCATTTTCCGCCTACAGTGTAAACGCGCGCAACATGCAATTTTGACATCAGCATTCCCAACGTGTCTGTTGACAGAAATGTTTAAAGGAAACATCACCAGAGATAACTGACTCACGATTTGTAAATGCAATGGAACTTGATACCAGACTGGATCCCTGCAGTGTTTAACTGCACCATTTCAAATATTTATTCAGATTTACTCTATGAATATACACTGACATACATTCAAATCTTTTTTTCTAGAGTTTTGAAAAAAGGGTAGTAGTGATTTGACTTTATCCCCAAAGTATCCTCCCCCACAGATTCCCTCCATACTAGCTATAGCTATAGTTTCCATGGAGACAAACACTGACTGTATAAGGCCTGTACGTTTCCGATATGCAGATGTGTGCAGTGGTCCGAGAGCAATAGAGCATCATTGAGAGATTAAGGCTGACATTTCTTACCGACAAACACAATGCCAAGCTCCTTTCCCACTGGATTTATGGTGTGGTTGATGTGGTAAGCAGCGTTGACTGCAGGGTGGAGTGGGGGCTGTATGAATACACTGCAACAGAAAGCAATGGACTGTTGATTCATCCCCCGTGTCTGTGGGCTTGCACACTTGATCAATACTAATCCCCTCATCCGTCACAGGTCACATCCAGTCAAACATATCTCACTGTCAGCACATGAGCGCACAAGAAGTGACTCTCAGGACATTGGTTTAACAGTCTTCTGGGATCAGCTGCTAAGAATGCAGTACTCTTGTTATGTAACTCTAAAAATACATAACATATGGCAACATATAAAATCATGTTTTTTTTTCAGAACCTTTGACTGATTCAAGATCTCGGATGTTTTTTTTTTTTTTTACATTTAACTATAGTCGAACATAAAAACTGCTTGATTCAAGTAATGTTTTCTTTATTAACTATGTAGTTAAAAAAGTGCATCACACACGTAATGGGCAATATGGTGTAAATGTAAAACAAATTCACAAATATAGCTTTGCAAAAAAGATGCATGAAATATGAAGGCACATATTGTAACATGTCCTATCCTATTCAATAGACATGTGCTTGACAGGCACACTTGGCTATTGCATATATGATATAAAAAATGTGTTATATGTGTTAACTAAGCTTGTTTCAATGCAGTCTAGGATTATATTCCCTTGAACAATCCATAAAAATAAGACAATATACCGTATTAATAAAGATTTATTTTTACATGTTTTACCTGTTTTTTTATTTTTCACTTTATTGCTTCGAGGTTTAGGGTTAACAGAATTGTCCTTTTAAAAAAAAAAAAATTCTGTGTACGAATCCTACTGTTACGGGGATGACAAGACGAGAGGCGTGCGGATCCCTTTGCAGGGCTTTATTAGGAGGCATGGTCGGAAACAAGCATGGGTCACACATTGACAAACAGGTATATCAATGGCAAGACGGAGAGTAATCCAGGTACACGAGCAGGTATCAAAACGCGAGGCGAGGCAAGAACGACTGAGTGGGCTCTGTAGAGTAGCTATTGCTAGGATATACGCTTATACAATACTCGGCGATGACAGAGAGGAAGTCCAAGGCTTATGTAGAGTGTGAAAAGTGCAATCAGTTGTGTGATTAGTGATCAGTGCAATCAGCTGTGTGATTAGTGCGATCAGCTGTGTGACGTCAGCGCAATGGGTTATGGGAAATGTTAGTCTTAGGTGATGTGCAACCGTTAGTGTGGTGCAGGAGTCCATGTGGTGAGTGAGTGACCTCTGGTGGTGAGTAACAGGGAGTGCATGGACAGGATTCGTGACACCTGTATTACAGTGATTATCAATCAGGCCGGTCCCACTAAGCAGCGGTTCTCAGTCCTCGGTGCCTCATCGCTACAGTCGTTTGTTCTAACTTCCTTTCCCGCCATGATTCAGTTCGAAGCGAACGTACCAAGTGCATTATTTAAATTGTATATATTACAGAAACTCGTGCGAACGTTGCAGCGCTAAATCATGAATGTGTAACAAAATAAGTAAACTTCAGGGATTTCCTGCTCAGGGAGTAGGACAATGGACCCTGTGTAGGGAGCATGTCAATGGAACACCGTTCAAAGCCACTCTACTGAATCATTGTTAACAAAGAGGACATTTTTTTAAACCTCCTATAAAGGGGCCAAGATTCATAAATAAGTCTAGTCATACTAGAATCATGTAAACCAGTAAAATATATATCGACATTTTTATAATGTATACATTTTTATAGGACACCAAGAACTATTTAATTAGGCTGAAATTGAGTAAAACATATTCCTTATCATTAACCTTCATATTGATCCCGTAAATTACAAATGACTGGAAAATTCATGCACATTAAAATCTGCTCGTGTGAAATTATATAACATGTTGACTTATTATTTGAGTTATTTTCTTTTTATTTAGGGCCTTTTGAAAAAATATTTAAATTTTGCAATGTTTCTGGAACTTTATCAGAAATTTCTGCAACCCTAATTGAGAACCACTGCTACAAAATAAATGAAACAGGCTTCATAGCAGGAGCACACATGTAATGCCTTAAAAGTCTGGAACAGATCCACTTAATAGGGCAAAATTGGTGGAAACCTTTTTGGATTAAATAGCATATTCTGCAGATTGCTTTAAAGCTAAAAAAACATGGACTTAAAGCCAAAAAACACAAGCACACAATTTATTGGGGTTTTAACTTTAACTTTAGCATCATCTTAAACAACTTGTTTTATTTTTAAATTACTTTTAAGTTCCATTATTAGAATGAATCATATTGAAACTGTATGCCTCTGTTGTGGTCCTGTCAATAACCTGTTAAAGGAAATTAATTGCACTCGATCTCTTTTGATCAGTAGGCAGACGTGTGATTTTGCCTATTACACTGAATCAATAAACAGCTCAAGGCCAGATACATAAAACTTTCTTAACTGACACAGAATACGTTCCTACCTTCATCAATAATGGATATAAATGGACAGCATCAAATAAGATCTCAGACTTCAGCGGGTATTCGGCCTCCAACAAAAAGTACAGGCAACCGCAGGTGGAAAAACCAAATCAAAATGCGGTTCCCTTGAAGCTAGTGCTAGAACCTCTATTTATAATGTATGCGTTTGTCAAAGTGATTTAGGTGTAGATAAAATACTCTTTCTGAAGGTTTTAGAAAACTTCTATAAAAAATTGTTTGCAATGGGCTCAAATTAGTTTCATTGTTTATAAATTGAACAGCAACACTAATCCAAGCTAAATTTATATATGGATTGAAATCCAATTAAAATAACATTATTGAAAATGTGCTTGAATGGATTTCAACTTTTTTTCCCATCCTTTGGAATGCGTATGTGCAGTACCACATAATGTGTAACACACAGTTCACCTCCGATTTGCCTTCATGAGTACATCGCAATATTGCGAACAAACAAAACTGACTTTATCACCTTCAAAACATCTGATTTGAATTACAAACCAGTTTTTGTGCACCATTTACAGTCCACATTTATATTTATACATATTTCCCACCATAAATAAGCTCTAGTAATGAATGACTGCTACTCCAACCCTGCCCTCCCCTCGTCCCCTGGTTCTCAATGCCTGTCTTTGTCCAAAGATGAGAATGAGCCATTCTCTCTCTCACAGATGACCCCTCTTGTCTCCACAGCCGCCTGCTGAGGACGTGACTGCCCACGTGGTCTGGATGCCAGCAACTGCCTCTCACAGCCACTGACGTCCCCTGGCAATCTGAGAAACACATCCTCATCCTCCGTTTCCACGTTCTCGACCCCCCCACCCCCCAACAGTCCGTGAGGATTATTGAGTCTCTGGATTACTGAAGTGTCCGCTTTGGCCGCGGGAGAAAGGGCACACTATTACTTGTGAGTATCCTCAGCTGCTCTGAGCCTCAGTTCTGCCTGTGCAATTACAGTCATTATGGGCTTTTGTGCTTACTTGGTGGAAAAGAAAACGCAGGGAAGACTTTATTAGAGCAAATGAAATGCTTCATCAAACATTATTGGCCATTACTTTAATTATCGGCATAACAGAATGAAATGAACGAAAACAGATCTTTCTTGCCTTGAGTTCTTGTCTCTGAAATGGGCTCGAGACTAAATTGAAACCGGCTATACGTGACGTGAAGGAACTGGGGCATTGCCAGCAATGTCTTGCTACTGTTTTGGCCACAAAACGCCTGGAGCGAGACTCGGGCATGTTAGGGATTCAGTTAGTGCCTGTGTGAGTGAGTGCATAGTTTGGCAAACTACCGCAATAAATAATTTAAACAAATGTACGACAAGTTTGTGTGTAGTTTCAGCGTTTGCCAGGATTGCCAGCTCTCTCAAGATTTCCAGTTTCAGTGCAAGAATGGGTTTAGAAACTCAATAGATTCAGGGAGAGACCACAAATCATTTGATTTCAACAATCTGTGAGGCCTGCTATTACCTGAGAGTGTTTGCCTGGGTCCAGGGGCGAGTAAAACATGCAAGGTGAAAGTCACAGATGATTTGGAATCCAGAGTGAATTAATGCAATCTGAGATGTGGAAAGAAGGAGAGCCAGAGAGGCTACATGGATGGATTTGTCTGTATGTGGATGTGGGCTGCCTGAATCAGAAATCGACTGGAGTGATGAAACCAGTCTGACATGTCTGATTGGATGAAGAAAAAATGTGTACTACAAAGAAACACACTAAAAGCACAGGCTCAGCTTTGAAAGAAAGATACAATTTTTTTTCATGCCATTTTTCTGTTAGTAAAAGACTTAAAACGGACCATATTTCTGGTCTTAATGGTTGTTCCTGGTTATATTTTGTGCTATTTATAAGAGTATTTTATTTCAAATAATAAAAATAAATAAAAACTGAAACAACCTTCAATCTTTGCTTTTTTAATGTCAATGTTGTTGCTCCATTTAACTCATTACAAAGGAGTCCATCACTTCCCCTATAGGCTAAACTTTAAAGTGTTAATTAAACTAATGAAAATTCCATCATTTAATGTTTAATTCTGTTTTCAGTGGGCAGCAAAATTAGTTAAAAAATATCTAGATAATGGATGTAATTATTATTATTAAAGACAATATAACAAACATAAGTATGTTTGTATGGAAGCCCATTTTCATCTTAAAGTGAATAATAAAAAGGTAATTATGAGATAAAGCAAGAAATACAACACAATGGTGAGCAAAGAGTGAAATTCTTGCTATTCTTTTTTAACTCTGAGGTGAAAATGGTCTTCCATGTTTTTGTGTAGTTTATATCACAACAATATCCAAAGATTGCCAAGGCTATAATGGAATCCTCCAAAATGAGGTGAAAATGTCTCAACATCAGTGTCTTTTTTTTAATGACACTGCCCTGATATATATGGTTGGTAAACTCTTGAAAAGCAGAAAGAGCAACGATCCTGAACTCAAAGTAAATTAGTCTCCTTTTCTAAAAGATTGGATAGGCTACTAAGCAGTCTCAGATCAATCCGGGAGTCCAGCCGTCATGTACTCTGCTAAATGAGTGTCAGAGGAGTCTTGCAGCTTTAGATAAAGCAGCACAATGGCTGACACAAACACACACTAACATACAGTGGTGCACAAACACGGTCTGAGAGCACCAGGAGGCTGTAGATGTCATGAATTGAATGGAAGACTGTCCTTTCCAGCACAGCAGTGTTTCAGTGGCACATCCTGC
The DNA here is from genome assembly GCA_027422405.1 of Ptychobarbus kaznakovi. Lineage (NCBI taxonomy): Eukaryota > Metazoa > Chordata > Actinopteri > Cypriniformes > Cyprinidae > Ptychobarbus > Ptychobarbus kaznakovi. The sequence continues at coordinate 13,990,967 of CM049809.1, forward strand.
TCCTGTAGAGAGAGTGCGGCTCAAGAGAGACCCGGGCTGATCAGCAGTTCTTGGACTTAATTAACACAAGAGGTCTAGCAGCTGTTGTGCTTCCCTCTAACTTTGCACTCTGTACTACCCACATCTTATAGGGGTTAACATGATTAAAAGCACATACATGTTACAAAGTGACCCTGGACCACAAAACCAGTCTTAAGTCTCTGGGGTATATTTGTAGCAATAGCCCAAAATACATTGTATGGGTCAAAATTATAGATTTTTCGTTTATGCCAAAAATCACTGGGATATTAAGTAAAGATCATGATCATGTAAAGATCAAGATATTTTGTGAATTTCCTACTGTAAATATATTAAAACTTAATTTTTGATTAGTAATATGCATTACTAAGAACGTAATTTGGACAACTTTAAAGGTGATTTTCTCAGTACTTTGATTTTTTTGCACCCTCAGATTTCAGATTTCAAATTTTTCAAATTTTCAAATAGTTGCATCTCGGACAAATATTGCCCTATCCTAACAAACCAAACATCAATCGAAAAGCTTATTTATTCAGCTTTCAGATGAAGTATAAATCTCAGTTTCGAAAAATTGACCCTTATGACTGGTTTTGTGGTCCAGGGTTTTACAAAAGCAATAAAAAGGTAAGCATAGACATAGGATATTTTCCAGATACCATCTAGCAGATATGTACAGTATTTACAGAAATGACTTTAAAATTGCTTGGCTAATTAGGGTCAACCTACTCTGTATGTAACTATCTATAATTACACTAATGCACAATAAACACGGATTTCTTTGCTTTTTAGATGTAAATACACAATTAACCTTTTTGCTGAGTAGTTAAAAATGAGTTACATTAAATTATAGCTACAAAACTCACTAAAAGGTCCTCATGATTGTCATTACAAGTCTATTAGAAACTGCCTAAAATCAGTTAGAAGTGTTCTAATCTACAGTATGCAGTTGACATAGTTGTGTAGATAGAGAGATAGATAGAGATAGATAGATAGATAGATAGATAGATAGATAGATAGATAGATAGATAGATAGATAGATAGATAGATAGATAGATAGATAGATAGATAGATAGATAGATAGATAGATAGATAGATAGATAGATATACAAATATTTTTACTATAATTTTCCCAAATTCTATTTACTAATACTGCTCTTTACTGTATACAATATAATTTTATAATGTCACATTAATATACCTTGTTGTGCCCACAATCAAACTGCAATGGACTATAATGTGTTTTACTCATGCGACCCATTAACTGACAGTACATTAAAACTGTATAAAAAGATTTGCTGTGAGTTTAACTCCTTCAGCACAGCACAAATGGAGGGACATGTGCCCATACATCCCACCCACAGGGATAATAACATCTCTCATTATAAAAGAGCTTTCTGAATGACTGTGAAAAATATAATACAAAATCCCCTCTAAGTAAATAAAATAGTGAAAAAAAATGTTCATCAAAGGTTTATCAGCCCATGGTTTTATCAGTTTAGGGCAGATGTGAGCAGGCCTAGGAAGCCTAGCAACCCAACACATGGATAATTTATATTTCTCGGGGAAGACACTTAAGCCCATCCATTTCCATGCTCAGAGCAGTATGTTAAGAGAAGAAACTAGCTTGTTTTCTAGAAGGCTTCTGTATTATAGACACAACAAAGCGTTTGATTTGACATCCATGCGCCTCAGTAGCCTTGTGTGTTAAAATCCTCTCACAGTTTGGAACAGAAATTAATTTTTTAATGCTTTCTGTGGAGCCTTAAAGTTTTACAAAGAATAAAAATATCAGCTTTTCTATCTCAGCCGCGATGAGGGGTGGCACACATCCGCAAAACATTCCCTTGTAAACCCAGAACAAGATCTATTAATAGGCTGTTCTTTATCTGCTCATTAAGAAATCAATAGGATACGTCCACATTTGAAACAGGATGTAACCTTTGCGCCTGAGACTGATCTGATATCATCAGAAAATCCTCATATCTTGCATGTGTTCAATTATAGCTGCTGAGATACTCCAAAGAGTCTACTTACAGCTGTGTGGGAGCGCGACTGATTCGTTTGCATTTGAGTCGAACTCATAATTAAATCCATGAAAGTCCGACACAGAGGCTGAGACAAACCCATGGCATTGTGGCTTGTTTATGTGACATGAGTTTAGCATTTGTATGGCTGCGAGTAATGCAAGCAAATGAGCCAAAGCATGTGTAGTAAATCCACACTAAATCTTTTTCTCTTTTCCGTGTGTTTCTTTCTGCTCTTTGGAGTAATCCCATCATTGTAGAGCATTTACAGTCTGGAGCGTTTAACTCGAGTACTTCCATATGCCGCTTAGATGCTCCTAGACTGTTTGCATACAGCTGCTAAGCTATGCAAATAGCAACACAAACTCAACTCAATCTTATATGCATAGAAATGATTGCATGATAAATACGTGTAAAGTGACATGGGCGGTTTTAATGGGGAAAGGGGAGATGATAAAATAGGTAACGCTTTAGAATGCTCTTCCATAATTAATAAGTAACTGCACAGGAACAAATGAGCACACAATATTAACATATTAACTACTCTTAAAGGTATAATTCACCCAAAAATGATTACTAATAATTAATTACTCACCCCCTTGTCATTCCAAACCTGTAAGACTTTCGTTCTATCTTCATCTTCTAGGATCCTAACATGATCAAGGTCCAGAAACCTTGATGTCCATGCATGTCGTGAAACCAGAAGTCATGGCCTAATGGATAGAGAGTCGGACTCATAATCCAAAGGTTGTGAGTTCGAGTCTCGGTGCCCTTGAGCAAGGCACTGAACCTACAACTGCTCCCCGGGCGCCGCAGTATAAATGGCTGCCCACTGCTCCGGGTGTGTGTTCCCGGTGTGTGTGTGTTCACTGCTGTGTGTGTGTGCACCTTGGATGGGTTAAATGTAGAGCACAAATTCCAAGTCACCATACTTGGTCGTATGTCACGTCACTTTGAAATACACGATTTAAAAAAAACAGTAAGGACATTGTTAAAATAGTCCATGTGACATCAGTGGTCCAACCGTAATTTTACAAAGCTACGAGAATACTTTTTGTGCGCTAAGAAAAAAAAAACGACTTTATTTAACAATTCGCCTCCTCCGCATCACTCTGGTGCCATATTGGAGAGTATCACATACGTATGCTTTTCTGTGTCAGTAGCACCATACGCGGATACATTGTTGAAGCTTTGATATGAACGTAAACAATGTATCCGTGTACATAAGTTGCATACATTGTTTACGTCTGTGATACAGCTCCCATAGATCAGAGAGCTAATATCTTAATTTGTGATGAACAAAGGTTTTACAGATGAACAAAGGTCTTACAGGTTTCGAACGACATGAGGGAGAGTAATTAATGACAGAATTTTCATTTTTGGGTGAACTACCTTTTAAATAACAATAAACTCTGATTAATGAATCAGTAAGTAATAGCTGTTGAATGTGGTTTTTCACAATTATCTATTCATACTATTCCCACCCCCACCGCAAAACTACTTAGTTTATTTGAAATATTTATTTTTGTAAAAAGCATGTTTTACAAAAAAATATATTTTGGTCTTTCTACTTCAAACCTTTTTTTATTAAATGTTATTTCTTACTGAAACTAAAGTAAATCCTACACCAATTTTTTCTTCATTCACTTTTTTCATTGAATATCATGGTAAACTACTAGTCACATGACTTGAGTATTATCAAATATTATTTATCTATCTTACCTAAATTATTTTCTGCTATTATTAATTATGCATGCGATTGAATGTTAAAGTAGTGGTTAACATGTTGCTTTGTTCTGCATTAATTATTGATTAGTTTCATACTATAATATTGTTTATTTTCAGGGAGGCATGAAAAATATTAATTATTGATTAGCTAATAGTTACAGGAACTACTACATTCAACTGAGTGCTATTACTTACCAATTTATTAATAAGAGATAAATGTTAGGTAATAGCAGTTACTAGAACTTTAAAATTGCTGTACTCCTGTTTATTAAAGGTGGAACTGATTTATCCCAATTTGCAAAGATGGACCAAATTCAGCTCAGATTTCTAGAAAAGACACTTACTGAGACCTAATGAGGTCATGAAGCACATTTAAAATGTGTTGTCAAGGAAAGCTAATTAGCATTTCTTTTAATGAGGGAATTGGAGACTCTCCAAAAATTATATGGGAAAAACAACTCTAGTGGAGAACATATGTTATAGTATGATGGGCCCCAGGGAGGACCAGAGGGAGGAGAAGAACCTTCACTGCTGAAAAATATAAATCCAGATTCCCACAATCCTCTGCGGGGATTAGCAAGATGGATGCCCAACTTTTTAGCAGTTGGAAGCCCTAAGGCAGTACACGATAGTGGTCCTCCCTAATGTGACATGGTAGTTCTGTTTTCCAATAACAGCAAAAAAAATGACAAAAACACATGCACAATATATAGCATGCAAGTTTTATGAATGTTTAAATGTTAGTCTTTAAAATGTTCTTCTTAATGTTAATCTTTTAAAATGTTAGTGATTTAAATGTTAGTCTTTAACTTCAGTTAAAGTGATAGTTACCCTAAAATTAAAATACTGTGGTAATTTACTCACCTTAAAATGATGACATTCAGTTTGGCAGACTATACTTTAACTAAATGTTAACTAGTCCCTGTGTTGTATAATATCCTTGTAGCTGTGTACAAAGTCAGAAGCATTAACATGTTAATTCACAATTGAGCTTAAGGAATTTTTATTGGAACTTCGAAAAAATGGAACACAGCTAAGTCAAGGATGAATTTTAATCTCACACAGCGCAAGAGCAATCAATCTTTTCTATTCAATCTGTCCCTTGGCTCTTGGGAATGAATTCAGCTCAGTTTCATGTATTTTATCCCATTCCCAAATCCAACAGTCTGAAACGACAGCATTACAAGTGAGAGAAGTATTAACCTTTTTGCCTTTGTTGGTGGCTGTGTAGATCAGCAGTATAAGAACTACAGTAGTATGAATAGCAGACTAGATTGATTCCTTGAAGTGTGGGCCATTATTTGTCATAATGAGTGTGCTTTGCTGGACTTAAGCTGTTCTGTTCTACAAGACCCTCAAGGCAGATTTACACTGTATAGTCATGCAAGCATTCATCTCATCTCAGCCCAGACAAATACTGTACAGCTAGTTTTACTCAGAAGAGCAGACACTGTATCCTTAAGAATAAACATGAACACAATCAACAAAAGAATCAAAATAGCAGAGATATATTTCTGAAACACAGTTACGCACCATATACAGTATCTCACAGAAGTGAGTACACCCCTCACATTTTTGTAAATATTTTATTATATCTTTTCATATGACAACACTGAAGAAATGACACTTTGCTACAATGTAAAGTGTGAGTGTACAGCTTGTATAACAGTGTACATTTGCTGTCCCCTCAAAATAACTCAACATTAATGTCTAAACCGCTGGACACAAAAGTGAGTACACCCCTAAGTGAAAATGTCCAAATTGGGCCCAATTAGCCATTTTCTCTCCCCGGTGTCATGTGACTCATTAGTGTTACAAGGTATCAGGTCTGAATGGGGAGCAGGTGTGTTAAATTTGGTGTTATCACTCTCACTCTCCTACTGGTCACTGGAAGTTCAACATGGCACCTCATGTCAAAGAACTCTCTGAGGATCTGAAAAAAATTATTGTTGCCCTACATAAAGATGGAGTAGGCTATAAGAAGATTGGCAAGACCCTGAAACGGAGCTGCAGCACGGTGGCCAAGACCATTCTGCGTTTTAACAGGACAGGTTCCACTCAGAACATGCCTCGCCATGGTCGACCAAAGAAGTTGAGTGCACGTGCTCAGCATCATATCCAGAGGCTGTGTTTGGGAAATAGACGTATGAGTGCTGCCAGCATTGCTGCAGAGGTTGAAGGGGTGGGGGGTCATCCTGTCAGTGCTCAGACCATACGCCGCACACTGCATCAAATTGGTCTGCATGCCATCCCAGAAGGAAGCCTCTTCTAAAGATGATGCACAAGAAAGCCCGCCAAAAGTTTGCTGAAGACAAGCAGACTAAGGACATGGATTACTGAAACATGTCCTGTGGTTTGATGAGTCCAAAATAAACTTATTTGGTTCAGAAGGTGTCAAACGTGTGAGGTGGCAACCAGGTGAGTAGTACAAAGACAAGTGTTTCTTGCCTACAGTCAAGCATGGTGGTGGGACTGTCATGGTCTGGGGCTGCATGAGTGCTGCCGGCACTGGGGAGCTACAGCTCATTGAGGGAATCATGAATGCCAACATGTACTGTGACATACTGAAGCAGAGCATGATCCCCTCCCTTTGGAGACTGGGCCGCAGGGCAGTATTCCAACATGATAACGACCACTGCCTTGCTAAAGAAGCTGAGGGTACAGGTGATGGACTGACCAAGCATGTCTCCAGACCTAAACCCTATTGAGCATGTGTGGGGCATTCTCAAACGGAAGGTGAAGGAGCGCAAGGTCTCTAACGTCCACCAGCTCCATGATGTCGTCATGGAGGAGTGGCAGAGGACTCCAGTGACAACCTGTGAAGCTCTAGTGAACTCCATGCCCAAACATTTTCATTTTCACTTAGGGGTGTACTCACTTTTGGGGCCAGAGGTTTAGAAATGAATGGCTGTGTGTTGAGTTATTTTGAGGGGACAGCAAATTTACAGTGTTATACAAGCTGTACACTCACTACTTTACATTGTAGCAAAGTGTAATTTCTTCAGTGTTGTCACATGAAAAGATATAATAGAATATTTACAAAAATGTGAGGGGTGTACTAACTTCTGTGAGATACTGTAGATAAACAAAGAACTATTTATAACTTATTTGTGTATATAAGTATTTGATGTGGACAGTCAAAGGATCCTCTTACAGCCTTCGGAAATACACCAGAAACTAATTTAAGACGTTTGAGTGAATATAAAAGCTCATTACAGCCACCTCCATGGCATCTTTGACCTCCACAATTTGATTGTCTACTTAATACATTGCTTTACTCAATAGCTGAATTCCCACTCACTTCCACTCAATCTACAGAATTAGAGATTTGTTTGAGTATGTGCTTTCCTGTGCTTTTATAGTTCAATGGTTTGGTCAGAGGTTACATGTCTCCCCTTGACTGTTAATTATATAACCACCAAAATTGCTGCTGCTTGTTCTTTTCCAAAGGTATTCAAACAAATATAATAAAGATATTATCTGTAATGGAATTTTGAAAAATCAGAATCACATATGTAAAAGTAAAATTATTATTATGATTTTTTTAAATGGGCATCAAGTTGAGGATTTATAAATATTAATATGAAGGACTCAACAACAAGGCTGCATGGACTCAACAATAAGGCTGGGAATCAAAACAGATATCCTGATTCTAAATCATAGGATTTTGATTAAAATTTGTTTGGTTCTTGATTCACCTAAAAGTACCAGTTCATAAGAGTATTTTTTTATTCATTAAAAGACTCACTGTTCTTGAATTGGACTACACTGGTCACACTTTTTTGCCTGAAGCCCATGAGGACCACCCCCCAAAAAAAGACCTTTATTACACCTGCATATGGTACACACAATACTTCTTTTTGAATCACTTTCAATAGAGATGGCAAATTCACATTCACTCCTAAGGTAAGACACATATTATTTATTTTGCTGTGTTGCTGAAGATTGAGCAGTGGGGGAACTGGATACACAGATAAGCCCGGGACACACCAAGTTGATGGTCTGTCGGCTTTAGTTTTTCCGCTGTATTCCACACTATTCGCAGAGCTCATCGGTGAGAAAGAGAACTCAAATTGCATATTCAGCTTAGATAATGAGTGCACAAGAAAAAACAGAACTGACGAAAGCAAAGCAGTGACAAAGTGAAGAGGGAACGAACATACACTTGCTGTTTCTTTCTTTATCCACAAGAATAACAATGGCTGACAATGCCAGTGCTATTTGCAACTTTTGCCAAGTTCACATTGCACAATTTTTTTTATCTATAATCATCTATAACTCCTCCCCCAACTTCCCGCCTTCCCTGTATCTTGCTCTCTCATTGGCTGTAGGTCATCGCAATGTATTTTTCAGTCAGAACTCATTTCACACAGCAGGATTTTGAATCGCCGACAGGTCCAGATATTTAGCATGCCAAATATTTCACAGGCGTCGGCAGTTCTCTCAGATCATGTCTTTAATAATTCACATTGCGTGATTGTCACTCATGTGAACGAGCACTGATTTGCCTCCGATTTCGGGCATTTGTCAGCGATTTCATAAAACCTGTCGGCGAGTAAAAATCGGGGCTAAAATCATGCAGTGTGCACTTGGCATTAGCAGACGCTGATTGCTTAGTAGCTCTTCCAGTTTCCCCCTTTGAATGCCGAATACAGACTACTGCCACCTGCTGGTATGAGAGAGTTATGTTATCTCATGCAAGTGCAGAGTGTATATGCTAGCTGGCTGGCGGCTATAGTCTGTCCAGTGTGTTCTATCTAGCAATGTTTTGCCCCGATGCAGTGGACGCAGTCAGCATTCCTCAGTGCTACTGTAGTTCTTTGGCTTCTGTTTGGTGTGGCCCGACCCATTCCGGCAATCTTCTAACTTCTAACATTATAAAAATAAAAAATAAAACATTAATTAAAAAATTAACAACAGGACCCAAACTAAAACTGAGTGTTCTTTCAGCAGAATGAAGAAGCATGGAGGACGGGAATTGCAGTACACTCTCGCGCTGAATAAAAATATAAGAATAGCTATAGGAATCATTAAAATGACGATCACAGCCAGTTGGAGAACTCAGCCCTAACCAACAAAGCAAAATTATTAATGTGAAACAGTCTACTGAATAAACTTTTAAATGTCTCTTTGACTATTTGTTTAGTTGAACTGAATTATTAGTACTTCGCAATGTTTTCCCTGCTGTCCTCAACCCTATCACAACAGACCTGTCCATTTATTTATTTATATCGCACTGCTGTTTCTTCTCTGCACCTGTTTCTGTCTCACTCCGGCTTTGTATCCAGTCTCTTATCTTCACTCTCTGCTTGTTCAAGTGCCATGATGACACAGGTAGTACAGCTACAGTGGGTTAAGAAGCCAGCCAGGTGTCAGGTTTCTCTGCAAAGTCACTCCTTGTGCTCTGAATCACTGACACCGCACCTCTGCTGCTGCCGATACCAAACATCCCCGCGTGTCAGCAAGTCATATTAATCTGCCAACGAGTACATTTAAATGTGACTTTGGAGTAAGCACTCAGTGTATTGCTTTCTGTAAAATGGCAGAAAATGTTAGATGAGACCAGAAATTCTATCAGGTCAGAAGGAATTACATTTCCTTGTTCAAGGACATAACCTCTACTGTAGAACCACACAGAATAACCTAAGAATGTAGAGGACATCCTGTTTTAACTAAGCCATTTTTGATTTGTCACGGCCCGAGGACACATGAGGCTATTTTAAAATAGCAAAGCATCTTCAAGTTAAAATTGGGAAAATTACCAATATTTAATTTATACAATATTTATCTTTATGAAAGAGACACTAAATCATTCACTCAATAGATTTGTTCAAAAACGCTGATTCATGCAGGAATGAAAGTCACCATGGCTGCATCCAAAATCGTATAATGTACTATTTTTGTATATATACTTACTTCACAACTTTTAAAACGGATGTTCTGTATACATAGTTTGAATGTGTATGGCATGAAAGCAATCCAGACCTATTACATTTGTCAGGTTGTCATTATCATGTGATGTCCAGTGTCAGTTGTGTTGCTTCTCTGCTGTGCAGAAATCATTTGATTAATATTGTGAATTTTTTACATTATATCCTTTTACGATACATTTTTTTACCTACTAGATTGTATAGGAAAGTGTGCATAAATGCAGCCTATTTTTATGAAAGGGTCTTTGAATTTGAATTATTCATTCCAATCAATTCATTCAAAAGCATTGATTTGTTTAGTAACAAAGGTGACTGTCTATAAATGAGTCACCCAAGTGATTGTTACATTATGAGTTAAAAAACAGAGTTATTGTTTTATTATGATTGTTACATTATGAGTTATTGCATCAATCATTCATTCTGGAACGGTGGCTTGCGTAATATTTCATTAAGTGTATTTGTTTTATAACTGTATATCCTCCATCTGTTGTCTGCAGTGCTTTCCAACTGACATTTTTCAAATAAATCATATCATAAGTGACACAATGACAGTTTTACTTCCATATTTACTTCTAATATGTGATGGCCGGTTTTTATGGGATGTAATGATGTGGAAATTAATGCATTGAGTTCTGGTCAAATGGATCTGCAGTCCCTGGTGAGAGACCGTCTTTGTTCTTCGTATATATAGTACATATGCAGCAGTGCAAAATAATGTCCAAGAGTATAAAGCAGGGTTTTTATGATGATTTGGCTGGATGCTTCACTTTGAAAGGGCTATTCTGAAACCATAAGCCAGTAAACAAGGTCTCCTTCCATTAATCTCACAGATTCTTTATGCAGTGGTTGTTTTCTGGCATCCATGCTCACAGAAAGGAATAGCATCATAGTTCATGAATATCCATTCAGAGAATATCTCCATTCATAAGCATATTTTTTCAAACATACAAACTTCTGTTCTGTAGCAGTGTTGTCGTCCATATTTTAGTGAGTTCAACAGAGAAGTTAAGGGAGGTTAAGGGAGTCATCAGCGTAAATCAGTATATTACTGTGGCTTACAGTGGCACACCTACGGTTCAGAGCATGTGACATCAAGCTAAAGGACAGAATCCCTCACATCATCAGTCTGAGTAATTATGCAATTAAGAGAGCAACATAATTGTATTGATGTTTGCATAGAAAATTGCATAGGACACCCTTTTGTGTGTTGCTGTGTAAATTATTTTAATTGGTGCGGTAAGGTCTCACAGTTCCTGAAGTTGATAATGACAAACAGAGAATGTCAGGAAATGTGTTCTTCCATTTATTTACCCATGTGTCAGAAACATTGGTTTATTATTTTGCCACAACATAATCTATAAGATTGTAATGCTTATTCAGCAAGAAAGCATGATCAAACGTAATATTAAAGACACGTTACAAAATATACAGGCTATCTATTTGAAATAAATGCTGTTTTCTATTCATTAAAGTATCACAGTTTCCACAAAAATATTAAGCAGCACTGAGCACCAAATCAGAATGATATCTGAAAGATCATGTGACACTGAAGACTGGCGTAACGGCTACTGTTTTATTGTGTGTTTTAAATCAAATACCGATAAATGCCAAAAACAAATGTCAGATGTCAGATAATTCCACCCTAGAATAAAAACAAAAACTGTGGTTGGCCACTCAATGTTACACTATATGTAACTATAATAACACAGTCTGGTGCTTTCTAAGTAGGCAGGTCTTGGAAATAATATCTAGCAATGTGTAACATATTTTATGCCGCAAGAAAACAGGAAAGAGACTAGCAGAGAATAGACCTTGTATTAGACATGTAATTAACCTTCAGAATGTGTGAACCTCCTGTCCAGCTTTCAAAGGTCATGTAACTTATCTTGGATGATAAGAGATTCATAATGCTGTTCTAGGAAAAAAAGAAGTGTAAAGTTCTCAAATGACTTTCACCATTACAAAAACAAACCAGCTTTCCTTACAGCTTAAGTATGATGACTTTCACCATTACAAAAACAAACCAGCTTTCCTTACAGCTTAAGTATTCAGGTTAATCTATGAATTTGCCATGAAGTATTCTAAAACAAGCATATTGTAAAACAAGCAACTTCAGAAAGGATATATATAATATATATAAAATACAATAAAATATATATTTTTTTCTGTGTGAACTATTCCTTCAGTTTACTATGTATTAATGAATGGTACTAACTGAAATAATGTTACACCTGGCCTAGTTTCAGACAGGAACATAGACCTATACACACACTCCTTATTATAACCCCCACCAATTAGTTTCCATCTGGGGGTAAAAAGCTCCAGGTGATTTCCCAATGGTTTAATTAGCAAAGATCAAATTCATATTTATGAATTTATTTTTCCAGCATGTCCATGTATATTATCGGAAGCTGAAGTCCCAAGAGTGAGAATTCCTCAACATCTACCTCATTAGACGGCCTCTACTCTTTGCTTCCTCCCTTCTGATTAACTTTTGAGTTAGCAACTAAAAATGCTGTGATCAGTGAACTGAAGGTCAGTGCTGCAAGGCTATTATCAGCATCCACACAACAGCTCCGTTCAGCTGAAAGTCTCTTATTAGAGAGAAATGCATGGGGTTGTGTTTAATGACCTTTGACCTTGTGATGAATTAAATACTTTGCATTAGTATATTAACAGGATCTTACAGACAGCCCGCCCATAAAGTATGAGCCATAGTTGTATTTGCTAATGAAAACATAACAGGGTTCATGTTTGTCTGAGTCTGTAGTCTTCAAAGGTTAAGATACAACATACGTGTATTGATATTGTGACTATAGAATCAGGCCATGTCTACTACAATGAAAATAAACAAACCAGCTTTCCTTACAGCTTATATTCAGGTTAATCTATGAATTTGCCATGAAGTATTTTAAACAAGCAGCTTCAGAAAGGATATATATATATATATATATATATAATAAAATATATTATTTTTTCTGTGTGATATTCTTCAGTTTACTATGTATTAATGAATGGTACTAACTGAAATAATGTTACACCTGGCCTAGTTTCAGACAGGAACATAGACCTATACACACACTCCTTATTATAACCCCCACCAATTAGTTTTCATCTGGGGGTAAAAAGCTCCAGGTGATTTCCCAATGGTTTAATTAGCAAAGATCAAATTCATATTTCTGAATTTCTTTTTCCAGCATGTCCATGTATATTATCGGAAGCTGAAGTCCCAAGAGTGAGAATTCCTCAACATCTACCTCATTAGACGGCCTCTACTCTTTGCTTTCTCCCAGTTTGATTAACTTTTGAGTTAGCAACTAAAAATGCTGTGATCAGTGAACTGAAGGTCAGTGCTGCAAGGCTATTATCAGCATCCACATAACAGCTCCGTTCAGCTGAAAGTCTCTTATTAGAGAGAAATGCATGGGGTTGTGTTTAATGACCTTTGACCTTGTGATGAATTAAATACTTTGCATTAGTATATTAACAGGATCTTACAGACAGCCCACCCCATAAAGTATGAGCCATTGCTGTATTTGCTAATGAAAACATAACAGGGTTCATGTTTGTCTGAGTCTGTAGTCTTCAAAGGTTAAGATACAACATACGTGTATTGATATTGTGAATATAGAATCAGGGCCAGTGTCTACTATAATGAAAAGCCTGTGTAATGGGATATTACTGTACATACTTTAGCACTTTCAGTTTAACAGTGAATCAATAGTAAATGGTAAACTATATTTCATTATTTCTAAATGGCTGCTTTATCGAAGCCTCTGAAAATGGAACAAAGATTTCTGAAATTAAAATGGAAACATTAGACAAGTTGCGCATTAGACTTTGATCTGCATTTTAGACCACAAAAGCTTTCCAGAAGTCTCATGTGAAAAGCAAGCAGATTTGCACAGGGTTTTGTGTTATTAAAGTCTAATTAGCAGAGACAAAAAGAAAGTCTGCTACATGGCAACAAAACAGTTTTTTTGCAAATTAATCTGTTTTTTATTTTTTTATTTTATTTTGAAGCAATGTTGTGTGTGAAGAGTTTCTTGTTCTGTAAGAAAAAAAAATTCAACACATTTAAAAGGGTTAATAAACACAATGTTGATTAATATGGCTCAGAGGCTGCATACATATCTCAGATCAACACAAGAGCCATCGTAACTAATCTTCATCAGTCTGGGCACCAATTCCAGTTGCTGCTATCTCTGTCCTCAGCCTGAATTTTGTGGCTGGCCCTTCAGATTACAATCTGCAAAGTGAAAATAAATGGAATGGTGGAAGGAGGACAGGTCTTGGTGCTGGTTTTCAGTGTGACGTGGCCAGCCTGAGGCTAGCTTTTGAATCTCTCGTCAGTGCTGAGCTAGTATGCTGCAGACAGGACTCTCACCATCAATCACATCTATCTCTGTGCAAATGGCTTAGACCTACTTCACTTACCCTTACTGAAAAAATACTGCCCTCTAAATCAAAGCGGGAATAGCATTTCCTCCATCTCCTTCTGGTTGATTAGGTTATTTAACAACACTGAGCGGAGAAAGGATAGAGCTGATGCATACAAATGCAGAGATGTAAATCTGTGTATATAACGCTGACTAAGGGCCATGATGGAGCTGTTCAGGACTTATGATTAAATGTTTAAGAACTTCATCAACAACTTGTAGAAAACACACAGAGTTAAGTATACATTCAAACCTATCAATGGCACTGAGTGTTTAGACAGATCTGATTAAATAGACAGAAAGATTGGCGAACCATGATAGATGGACAGACAAAAGCATAGACAGACAGACAGACAGACAGACAGACAGACAGACAGACAGACAGACAGACAGACAGACAGACAGACAGACAGACAGACAGACAGACAGACAGACAGACAGACAGACAGACAGACAGACAGACAGATAGATAGATAGATAGATAGATAGATAGATAGATAGATAGATAGATAGATAGATAGATAGATAGATAGATAGATAGATAGATAGATAGATAGATAGATAGATAGATAGATAGATAGATAGATAGATAGATAGATAGATAGATAGATACTGTTGTCAAGCTTGCACTTCTTAGTCTTCATCTGTGCTGCGATCATTAGGTAAATGGGCTTTGTGAATATCAATAATGGCCTGTCAGGCCACCTTTCTTAGCGGCGTTCTAAGTCATTACTGGGACACGTACAAAGCGGGGGGCAGCGGTCAGGAAATGAGTGAATATATAAGCAGGGACAGAAAATGAGCTTGACGGGGCTTTAATACGATGTGCTCTCAGGTCTGGCTGGGAGTGCATTCCAATTAGCTCGTTCAGAGGAGGCGCAGCAGAAATATCAGCATTCACGAAAAGATACTTTATCAACTCCATCTTTCATTACTGATATCAAAAATCCCCGGGCCATGTAACTCCAAAGCCTCTTGTAAGTGATGGACACTGCGCCAGTTTTCTGCTTACAAACTTAGTGGGAGGTTGACTGAGGTGAGTGACTCTAGCACCTTGAGAGACCAGAGCCAGTTTGGCAGCTTCTCATCCCAACGGGATGGTAGTAATGGATCTGCAGGCGTTCAGTTTACAGCTGGTTAAGTGTGGTTGATGCATAACATTGTCAAGGCCATCCTGATTGAATCTGATGTTTGTGATTCAGACTGCATTATTTATCATTCTAACCTTGTTCTTCTGGCACTTTAAAGAAATACTACGTTTAAAGCATTCTGCAAGCACAAATAACATAACTATTACAAATCAACATAGCATAAAATGTAGCTATTTTTATTTCTATATTGCTCTTTCCACCCTCCTCCCATTTGACTTAGTCCCATCTCAGTGCTCTTTACCCCCAACTGTCTTAAACAATTAAAATCATAAACATTTTTGGTGTACCATAATCCATTGAACTAGCATTCTATTACATGCATAGTTAAAATAGTAAAATTATGTTTAAAGTCATTTCATTGCATTTTCAAACCATTAACTATGACTTTTGCATCAATAAACTCCTAATTTGATGCTTATTAATAGTTAGTAAGGTAGTTGTTAAAGGGGTCATCGCATGCTAAATTCACTTTTACATGTTTGAACATTAATGTGTGTTGGCAGTGTGTGTACACATCTACCCTATATTGCTAAAAACCCACCCAGTGGTTTTTATTTAATTTCTAAAAAATAATATCCCCTTTTTCAAATCAGGCCGTTCTCAGATTCTTGTCTGTGTGACGTCACACGACCCGTGGCATAGGCGACACAAGCAGTTGCCTAGGGCGCAAAATGACTGGGGGGCGCTGCACGAAAGGTTTTTTTTGGGTCGGAAGTGCGCCCTGTTTTGACCATGTTGCACTCCTACACCCATATATTAAAGTCCGCTTGAACCCGGAAGTTGCTGCCGATTTTATTTCAGTATGATGATGCATTTCCAACTGAAACGGAATATTGAATAGAGGGCGGGGTTAGACGGCTGCTGACAAGTTGCTAAATGGGACTACAAGTGCTGTCGGAGACATTCAACGCTTTTATTTAGGCTTCAAAATTCGTCAAAGTTAAATTATTTTGTGAAGATTATCTTGATGGACAAAACGTGTAAGTTTCATGAACCATGATTGAACACAGAGCTTATTTTTTGCGATAATCCAAAAGCCTATGGAAAAGTCCTATTGGATTTTTGTCGAGGGAACCAGTTTCATGCTAACAGCCGATCTGCCTACAGAGTGACGTCATAGTTCCCCCACTCTATTGCTAGCATAATGGCTGTTTATTAGTACTTATAAAGCACATATTAATGTCTTAATTCTGCACGACCATATTTTAGATCTTTTAATCGTACACCATACCTAAACTTAACAAATATACTAACTATTAATGAGCAGCAAATTAAGAGTTTATTTAAAAGGTGTGAGCAGATAGTGAGAATCAGACCTTAAACTGAATTGTGACCATTTAAGGTTTATCGCTGGAAATGCAACAGGCTAAAGTAATTGTTATGTTATCTATTTTATTCAATGATTATGTTGTATGTTGGACTCCATAACAGTAATACAGCTGCAAAGTTAAAACTTATAAAATGAATAAAACATAAACAGCTCTTTTGATTTTTTGTTTGAACTCCTGAGGTTGACAAATCAACATTGTTGAGATTAAAGGGATAGTTCACTCAAAAATGAAAATTCTGTCATCATTTACTCATCCTCATGACGTTCCAAACCTGTATGACTTTCTTTCTTCTGCAGAATACAAAAGAAAATATACTTGCAGAATGTTGGTGACCAAAGGTTTTGATTTATATTGATTTGGGAGAAATAAATAGAGAATATTTCATTATGGCGAGTAAATATAACAGTTGAAATCTTTTATTTGAAATTTTCATTTGTGGACTATCCCTTTAAGTACGCCTTTCACTGAGAAATAAAGTGGTGGTCAGTTATAAAGTAGCTTTACTTTTTTGCTGTACTTAGGGACATTATTCGAGTAGGCTATCTGTACTTTACTGGGGTAGTTTTATTTTTAATAACTTTTACTTTTACTTCACTACATTCCAAAGCATAAGATCGTACTTTTTACTTCACTACATTTCATAAAACATATCGTTACTAATATATCACGTGCTCCGAGACGCAGAAGCGGTGTCTGATTCATGAACAAACTGATTCTTTTCGATGAACCTGTTAAATCGGTTCGCAAATCGCACCAAAAGATTCATTCAAGAATTGGAATGATCCGATTGCAGCTGTTCTCGAGTCGACAACTCACTGATTCAAACGATCCGTTTAGACTAGAGCGAGTCTCCAGTGAACTGAACTCTCAAGAACCGGGAAATCTTGTGAGCGCGCGCGCAGGCGCTCAACTGATGCTGCGAAAAGTAAGTTAAGTTAAAATGTTGAATTTTAGGATTAATTATTGTAACTGAAAATCATATTTAGGTCAAAACTGTCAGTTGTTTGTTAACTAAATCTGCTTTAAAGGGTGATCTAACGTTATTTAAGCCCACTGAAACGCTTCAATGCAGACATATCAATGTCAGTGTCTCTATGTTTTAGGTAAAAAAAACGAAACATAACACAGATTAAATAAAATAACTCATGCAGTTCATATTCATGCTATAACGTTACCGTTAACGTTAGCAGTTTTATTAAAATGCTAACGCACGCATTTAGCCCTTTGTGACGTCTCTTTCTATATTGTTTATCAACAGTATACATTTTTATATTGTTTGACGTTATTAGATCAACTAACGTTAGCCGAGTTGCAGATATTAATGTTTATTCATAACCATACTGAAAATAAGTAATTATTGTTAGCTGATGCCAACTGTCTAGCTAACAAGTTTGCTGGTGCTAAGTTGAGGACATTTTTAGATATAAAGTCCAAATATTTTTATTCAACCACCTAACGTTAGATAGATTACATCTGAGGGAAAAAGAAAGGATGTGATGCATTCAATTCATTTAACGTTACTTACTTACTTTTTGAACATAATTTTATTACAGTAATTATAGAAGTGGGAAGTGATGCCCTCTAGGGGCATTTGGCCAGGGGTGTTTTTGCACCACAGGCAAAGTTTGTGAAGACAAAAAAATCATTATGAAAATACAATTGTACTTTCCTAAGTCCAGGTATTTTGAGCAGTAGGGTTATAAAAATATGTGCTAATATAAAATTAAATTAAGTAGTCGATATAAAATTGCTAAATAAATCTAGAAGTACTTTTTTACTTAAGTACATACAAAATCGAGTACTTTTGTACTTTCACTTGAGTAAAATTGAAAAAGCAGTACTTTTACTTTTACTCAATACTTGATTTGTGTACTTCGTTCACCACTGGAGAAATAAAATTAAATAACAACAACAACAACAATTGTTTTAGTTTTGGACCCTATTTTGTTCTCTATTCAAGTGCCTTTTGCTTAACTTCCTTTGATAACAGGTGCTGGTCACAACAAAAAAGTGAAACAAATTCATTCAATTCCACACAGTGATTATTTAAAGTTTTGGATTATAACTGAAAACTAATGAAAACCCCAAATATTTCAGAAAATTAGAAATTCTTAAGACCAATACAAAGAAAGGATTTTTAGAAATCTTGGCCAACTGAAAAGTATGAACATGAAAAGTATGAGATGTACAGCACTTACTTAGTTGGGCTCCTTTTGCCTTTACTGCAGCAATCGGCGTGGCAGGAGTCGATAGTCTGTGGCAGTCATTTATGAGAGCCCAGGGATAGTGGCCTTCACTCTTCTGCATTGTTGGGTCTCATATCACTTTCTCTTCACAATACCATAGTCTATGGGTTAAGGTCAGCGAGTTGTCCAATTAAGAACAGGGATACCATGGTCTTAAACCAGGTTGGTAGTTTGGCACTGTGTGCAGGTGCCAAGTCCTGTTGGAAAATGAAATCTGCATCTCCATAAAGATGGTCAGCAGCAGGAAGCATGAAGTCTCTAAAACTTCCTGGTATACGGCTGTGTTGACCTTGGACCTCAGAAAACACAGTGGACCAACACCAGCAGATGACATGGCACCCCAAACCATCACTGACTGTGGAAACTTTACACTGGACCTGGATTCGTGCCTCTCCTCTCTTCTCCAAGACCCTGATTTCCAAAGGAAATGCAAAATTTACTTTCATCAGAGAACATAACTTTGGACCACTCAGCAGCAGTCCAGTCCTTTTTGTCTTTAGCCCAGGCGAGACGCTTCTGACGCTGTCTGTTGTTCAAGAGTGGCTTGACACAAGGAATGCGACAGCTGAAACCATGTCTTGCATACGTCTGTGCGTAGTGGTTCTTGAAGCACTGACTCCAGCTGCAGTCCACTCTTTGTGAATCTCCCCCACATTTTTTAATGGGTTTTGTTTCACAATCCTGTCCAGGGTGCGGTTATCCCTATTGCTTGTACACTTTTTTCTACCACAACTTTTCCTTCCCTTCGTCTTATTAATGTGCTTGGACACAAGTCTGTGACAGCCGCCTCTTTTGAATGACCTTTTGAAGGTGAAGGTCGTCTTTTGGACAGCATCTTTCCCATGATTGTGTAGCACAGAACTACACTTCATTTAAAGGCCTTTGCAGGTGTTTTGAGTTAATTAGCTGATTAGAGTGTGGCACCAGGTGTCTTCAATATTTTCACAATATTCTAATTTTCTGAATCTGAATTGGGTTTTTCATTAGTTGTCTATAATCATCAAATTAAAAGATAAATTGAAATATATCAGTCTGTGTGGAATGAATGTATACTTATACAAGTTTCACAGAATTTGTGAAATAAATCAACTTTTTGGATGATATTCTAATTATATGACCAGCACCTACAGTGAGGTCCTTGTCCTTTTGTCTTCTTGTGTCACTAACCCTGAATTAAAAATTCAGCTGATGTGCTGTTAGTATCGCCTGTGTGATTTCCAGAGAGCAGCATTATTTTAGTAAAACAGGCCTATTGCATCGTTTAAGGGTCTTGTGCCGTACAGCCGCCTAAATGAAGACTCAGATTAAACATATATTGCCTGACGACATAGGGGATGGCTGATGTGCTGTTAGTGTAATAATAAGTGAACATAAACTGATTAAACATATATTGCCTGACGACATAATAAGAGATCAATGACGTCTGAGATTACATTCAAATGTGCATGTACTGTATTTTTTGACAGGTTTCGATTCGACTGATTCTGTTTTTAGATTTACCTTCATTGCTCTGGAAAACACGATTCTGATTGGTCAACTGTGGCATTCTTCTATCATTATTTTTTCAGAATGATGCTAAACTGTATATCTGGCTACTATTCTCTTATACTGTCTCATATCACTCCATGGTCTCCTTTATCTCACACAATAAATTAATAATAATTAATATCAATACTTAATGTCCATTTATTTATTTATTTATTTGCCAAGTAGTCATGTAACAAGTGGGATAATGTAGCCATTCATTACTGCAAAATAAACCCTTTCCGGATGATATGAAGACCTTAATGATGACTTTGGATATGTTTATTTTATTGATTATATTATTTCTACAAAAAATTGAAAAAAAAATGCTGATTTATTTTATTATTATTATAATTTATTTTTTTAGATATACTGTTGTTTTTCAACCACATGCACTCATAACCCTATATTTCTGCTTAATATAAAAAAAGACCTTTCTCTCTTCTCTTCAATTTTTCTGCCTCCAGAGAAGCTAAAAATACACCGTCGCTACTGCAGTCAACCAGCATTTGTGCTACAGCCTACACACACAGACAGGCTTGGTTCAAGGCACAGCATCATCATACCCAGCTTTCATATGTGTGTCTGGACGGGTTTCAGTAATAATAGTTTCATAACAGAATTATTATTCTCTTAGGAAGAGGTTTGGCACAAAGGGCACCTGACAGCTAATTCATCTGTTCCTGTATTGCAAATATTACCACTGAGATTGAGAGCAAACAAATGCCGCTCTAAATGCAAAAGGATTCATTTATCAGCGCTGGATTGCTTTAATAGGTATTAATATTGTGATTTGGGACCAGAAAACATTAATCACTGTAATGGTTAGACTCAGCAGTTTGTGCATCAAAGGTGTCTGTTTTTTGTGTGTTTTAGGAACTTTGGACCGAAGCATGGGATGCTCTGGGAATCAACAGCGTGGTGGATGACCTCCAGCATGCGGCCGTCACAGCTGGACCTCACGCTCGTGGCCATCCGCCGTTTGTAACTAAGGGTGAGAAGTTAACAATAATAATGTTTTATTTATAATACAATTTCTGTCTTCTTTATTTTCTGGCAAGTGAAGCCATTAAGTAATAATAATAACAATAATAATTATTAGTATGCTTCACATGCAAAAAAAACATTAGGAAAAGAGCTACATTATAAACAAACAAGCCAAAAATAAAGTCAATGAATGTAAAACTTATAAAACTATGTGGAGATTAGGTGAAATAAATAGCTGCTAAATTGAACCCCTTAACCAGCACCCCCATAAAGCTAAAAGGGATGTATCCAAAAACAAATGACAGCAGCTCTTGAACTGATTTTTGTCCAAAAAATCTGAGTTAGCTACTTAGTACAGGAACAGATTATGTGAAGCTCACAGAGACTCAAAGAGTGACTGTGTTTGCTTACTGCTTTAATAATTTGCTAATAACACATATACGCCAAGCGGCAACCTCCCGCTCTCTCTCGTGAAACCAACACAGAAGTAACTAAAACTGCAATTAGTCGACTGGCCGCTAGAGGCTGCTGCCAAAAGGGAGTCAGTCCCATAAACTCCCCATGTTAAAATGCCCAACTTTACAGCAGAAAAAAAATATGTTGACAGCCTGGTACAAAAAGTGGTTTTGGTCTATATAGCTAATTTTGCCCTTTATGACAACTGTGAGGGGGTGAATTTTTTTATTACTCATCCGTTTAAATTATATTAATTAAGCCTTAAAGTTCTGCATAATTAAGGGCGTAGGCCACTTGAGTGACAGGTGGATTGACGCTGCTGTCACCACTGTCGCGCTAGGCAGGCGTGGTTTCAGCAACCACCTCCTGCCTTTTTGCCCATTTTCGATCATACGGGAGTGACGCGCTGCCAAGATGGCGACGGCTGGCTCCGCCCACTTTGAGCTTAAAAAATCCTCTTCAGAAACCTATGGGTGACGTCACGGACACTACATCCATTTGTTTTTACAGTATATGATATACGCTTGTTCATCGCCACCTACTGGCACAGGCCTAACGTTACAGAAATCTAGGCATTAAAAGCTTAATTGGCATTACAGTATTTCCAAACTACATATGGTAACGTTACTTCAAGTATCAAAATAGATTATACAAAGGTTAACTGGCTAAGTTGATTTTAAAAATACTAATAAAATAGAGGGAAAAACCAGCTTGGAGCGTCTGATGCTTGTGTGTACAACACCATTCACTTACTCAAAAACAACTGACATGGATTTTGACATCTTGGCGAATGTACTGAAACGCGTTCATGAAAACATGATGTTGGCAATCAGTGTGCCGTATCACTAATATCCAGCGGAGCAAAGCAAACTACTTTACTGTTTTTGTTCGAACATCGAAAATATATAGCCTAATAATATTGTTGTACTGTAAATTACGAGCCCCGCATATGACATGGGAAAAATATATGGTGGTCAGAAATAATTTCTTCCCGTGACTTATTTATTTGTTCTTTAGTTTAGTCATGGCCACGAATCAATAATTCGTTCCCTCGTTTTTATTGTGGCCACACTTTAATAATTCGTTCCATCATTTTAATAAGTTAAAACAAAAATTAAGGAATTAATTCTTAGTTTTTAGCCATGATAAATATATTTTTGCCTGCATGTCATCTGCGGGGCTCCACAGTAATCACACAATAAACTTCGGCTACATGAATGTGTGCAAATTGTGAATTCAATTTAGTGAACTTGCTTTCCTGGTAGTCTTTCAATTAATTAACTTAGTCTTAGAAAATGATTCATAAACAAGAATTGGGTGAGACTGAGTTATCATCAGACCTAAACCAGGACGTGGTGTTGTTGTCACTTGTGTTTTATGTCGTGATTAGGAAAGTGTCATAAAAATAAACATATTATTTACTTTACTATAAATTGTAGTTAATAAAAAAAAAAGATTTAATCCTCTCTTTTGGAAAAGGATCCTATATAGAATCATTCCACCTAAAATTTGTTTTATGTCAAAGCTTTGAATTACTTTTCTTTAATGTTTGGCAAGGTTATATTTTGAGGAAACCATAAAAAAGAGACCCGGTCACTAAACAGTGTTACCAGAGATCTGAGACAGGCAGACTTGACCACATGGAGCTGCAATCTAATAAAAGTGATTTTGGTCATTTTTATCAGATAGGACATTCATTCCCTGACACCTATGAGGTTCCTTCATATCTTTCCATTTATATAGTATCTCTCTTAGTGTCTGACTCTCTTAATTTCCCTCTCTCAGGTAATGACCAGGCATAGAACCAATCCTGGAGATGCCGAAGAGAAGAGATATTCTTGCCATCGTGTTGATTGTGTTACCATGGACCCTCCTCATCACTGTGTGGCACCAAAGTGCAATTGCCCCCCTGCTGGCCATCCGAAAGGGTACCAGTCTCTCTTACACATATAACATTATCAATCAAAATGCCAAATTTCTATTCATTTCTGCTCATTTGAATAAGGTCATGTTATAATTTTATTTTCATAATGTTATTCTTACTGCAAAATTATCTTTAAAGGAGCATTATAATACTGGTGCTAAACAAGATTTATTTTCTTGCCACTTAAATACAAATTTGTTTTGTTTCTAAACATCCACAAAACCGTGAGTTGACAAAGTATACTTTGTCTTAAAGCACATTGTGCTTTCATTTCATGTGAAATAAAAATAACTAAAATCCCACTTTTCTAACGCATTAGCTGAGTTTCAGCTCATGTGTCTCGCTTTAAGAGTCCACTGACTCCAATGAAATTACCCAACAGCTTCTCATTTATTCAACTGCAGAAGATTTCTCCATTAACACCACCCTCAGAGGAGCATTTCTGGTGGCTTTAAGTCAGAATTACCCGTTTGCATGTCTATAGCTATTTTAGCACTTACATTAAAATCACTTGTACACATGCACAATCTGTACACATAACTTGTTATTTATGGGGCATTCAGGGGCAATCTAATGGCTTCATGACAATCTATCAGTCACTGACCACCTCTAGCTCAACCTACAGGGAAACACAACACCTAGCATTTGAAGATCTGTCCATATATATGCATGTCAATACCGTTAGCTTATGGAGATTTACAGATGTGTATTCATAGAAATTATCATGAAGCAATCATAACGTGAGTTTGTATGATGCCTAGGAGGCAGTGAACATCTGGACTGCTAATGGAGTGTGCAAATCTAATGGTGCTAAAATGTCTGAAGTGAGAGCAGGGCACTAATTGAACAGTGATAAAGATCTGATATGTGACATGCCATCATGATTTCTGCCCTTAATGAGCTATCAGCAGGAATTAGCTGGAACTGCCCACACCATCATTTTGTGAAAATATTCTTAAAAAAAAAAATAAATTTGGTATCACTAATTATTTCATCAATATTATTCCAGCTTGCTCATAAAAGATATTTAACAGAATAGTTCAGCCAAAAATGTAAATACTTTCTTTCTTCCATGGAACAAAAGTTTTCATTCTTCTAAAGCCATCTGATACTGCTGCTTATCCAAGAGCTCTGTGCGTCACTATACAGACGCCAAAAGCACACTACAGAATATTTATTGCAATGTTGCCTGTGAGCTCATTACTTTCACTGAGAAACCTTTGTAGTCAATAGACTGACATGAAAGGTATGGGAATTTTGCTCCAACCCCAATTAAACACACTTCAACCAGCAATTTAAAGTCTTCAAATGGATTACTAGAAACTAGCAGGTGTGTTAGTGCAGATTGGAGCCCTCCAGGAGCAGGATTGGACACACCAGCCTAATCAAACGCCTACATCTAGCCACTTCTCAGTATTATACATACCTGCAAATGTTGTGTGTGGGGGTGTCTTTATATAGATGTACTGTATCTCTGAAGAGAACAGTCTGTCTTCAGAAAAGTTAATCTATAATGCCCAAAAACACAGAACTGCTTCATGTACAGGTGCAACTGGGGTAACAGCTGTATTTCTGTGTATCTATAACATAATATGTATCATTTTATAGAAAAATAAATAAATACTGTTCAGTACGATGCCATAGACCAGGGCTCGTTGATCAATGTTCAGAATCCATGTGCGGAATTTAGCTTCAACATTCTCCAACACACCTGCCTGAGTGTTTCAAGCAGTTGCAAAGACCTTGATTAGCTGGTGCTTAATTAGGGTTGGAGTTTAATTCTGCAGGATTTAGGACTTCATTGGTGATCTCTGTCATAGACACTGGAATTCAAAACCACATTACCTAACCGTACAGTAGCACTATTCTAAAATCAGAATTTTACAAAACAATGTCTACTGCTGATTGCAATATTTTTTTAATTAATTTAAAGAGTTTAATAATTAAGATTAAGATTAATGAGTATTATTATAGTTTATCTCCCCCTATCTTACACCCATCGTCATGTTACCTTTTCCATGTATGAATCACACCTTTTACTGTATGAATATAAAATTTGTAACAAGCATATTTAAGTACAGTCTTAATAATTTATTTTTTGAAAAACCAATATATGTTGCTGTTATATATAGCCTTGTGGGAACACACAAACAAAAAGGGCAGTACAAAAGAGTCCTTATTGTAAGCATTAGCATTATTGTAAGTATATCAGACCACTCAGGCAGCATTCCAAGTCTTTCAAGGCCAAACAATTGCCTTATGTGAGAAATACCCAAATCTGATCATCCACCATAATCCTCAAATCCCGAGAATATTCGTGGATTGCCAACTGAAAAAACATTACCTCAGCTTAGATGCCAAATACTAGTATCATGAATACAGTGAGTCATATTGACATTACTGGTGCTATTACTAGCATTATAAACTTATATGCTGCATTTTGATACTTTTTTTTAATTATGCCAGAATATTCTCCAAAATTTCTCCTTTTCTGCTTCAAGGAAGAAAGAATGTCATACAGGTTTGGAAAGACATTTTTGTCTGAACTATAGTGTTAGGAATTCAAGAGCAGATCATGCAGAACCTGTGCTTTATGGGTTTGAATCAGTGCCTTCTACCCCTGTGGTGTAACCGTATTATGATCTCACGGTTCCTACTCTCACCCTCTCCAGTCTGTCACCATCTAGTAAAAGAGATCTTAATCATACCAGAGCGTCTAACCATCCACCGGCAACGGCTAGCAGGTACTCCTCTAAGGTTTGTGGCATGCATCAGACATAAAGAGAGCAGCCCTGGGGTGTGCTAATGTCTTAATTCTCTTTCTCTGTCTGGCAGATGATGGGACGGACTCTAGGCACGACACAGGCCCAGCCACGGACTCAAAGGAATACTGCTCACAGGACAAGGACATTGTGGAGGTGGTCCGTACAGAATACGTCTACACAAGACCTCCGCCCTGGTCTGACGTGTTGCCCACCATCCACATCATCACTCCGACATACAGCCGCCCCGTGCAGAAGGCCGAGCTTACACGATTGGCTAACACCTTCCTTCACGTTCCCAACCTGCACTGGATTCTGGTGGAGGACTCTCAGAGGCGAACTCCTCTAGTCACGAGGCTTCTGAGGGAAACGGGGCTGAACTACACACACCTCAATGTGGAGACCCCAAGGAACTACAAGCTGCGAGGGGACACGAGAGATCCCAGGATTCCACGTGGCACCATGCAGAGGAACCTGGCTCTGAGATGGCTACGGGAGACCTTCAACTCCAACAGCAGCCAGACAGGAATCGTCTACTTTGCAGATGACGATAATACATACAGCTTGGAGCTGTTTGAGGAGGTGAGTTAAGACAGGGGTAATAATCTTCTCCATCTGAAAGGATACATAAATTGTGTACTGTAAGATCAATGAATAGGTTTTGGTAAGTGACTGCACTTGTAAGGAATACTACTTCATTGATAAAATAATAAACGTTGTTTGAGTGCTTCAACTGCATGATTATTTGCCTTCACTCTCCTTCTGTGAAATTCTCATTTAATTCCATAATCATTATATGCATAGTTGACCCAAGAATGAAAGTTTACACAGAGATCGGAGATCATATCCAGAAGCTCATAATCTTCTTGTCAGTGCTGTCACGCGACTTTTATTAATCGATACCGAATCTCTACTTTATATTTCTCAGCAATGAG
Organism: Ptychobarbus kaznakovi; assembly: GCA_027422405.1. Taxonomy (NCBI): domain Eukaryota; kingdom Metazoa; phylum Chordata; class Actinopteri; order Cypriniformes; family Cyprinidae; genus Ptychobarbus; species Ptychobarbus kaznakovi. The sequence goes on from CM049809.1 coordinate 14,018,422, forward strand.
GGGGTAAAATTGCTGTATTTTAAGTAACTAAACTCAGCTTCATTGTTTGTAGAGAGAGACAGACACTTACAATTTTCACATCTCTCTCTCTCTCTCTCTCTCTCTCTCTCTCTCTCTCTCTCTCTCTCTCTCTCTCTCTCTCTCTCTCTCTCTCTCTCTCTCTCTCTCTCTCTCTCTCGCTCTCTCTTTCTCAAAATGGCCATATTTGAGAAAAAGTAGTTTCAAGTAGTTTGCATCAATGGATATACTGTACATTCTGTGAATGGTAAACCTCTACTTTGATTGGCCATCTCAGTCATTTTGACATTGACGAGCGCTATTAGACCGCTGAGGCTTTGATCTGAAGCGCCTATGTGCAGCAATCACGCGCACATCCATAGACTAGCGCAGGTTAATTCTAACACTTTAATAGCATTTATAGCTCCTAACAGGCTGTGTGACTATGAGAATTATTACATCAAAATGTACGTCAGCATGCAGTTTTCCATATTGCTCACGTGCCAGCGATTATCCCTCTGCGTGCCACTGTAGGTTGCCGACCCCAGGTCTATATAAAGAATGTCAATGGGACTCCAAACTTTAAAAAAAATGGCATGAAATTAATCCATATGACTCGACTGGTATTCTAAGTCTTCTGAAGCAAAATGCTCAGTTTGTATGATTAACAGATTAATATTTAATTTAAATCAATGCACTGACTTTCATCATAAGACCAAAAACAGCTAAAACATTCCTCAAAATATTTTCAAAATATTTTATCACAGAAGAAAGAAAATCATACAGGTTTAGAAAGGCTTAGAAAGTCATATAGGTTTGAAGAAAGTCATACCATTTTGTAAATAATGACAGAATTTTCACATTTGGGTAACCATTACTTGGATCGTATTATGCTACAGGTACATAAATACCTGTCAGGACTTTCTTCACATGAAACCTTTCAAATCCCTGAAAATAAATATTGATGGTGGGTGGTGAAAAATGATCAGGCACATACTTCTGAAACACTGGCAACAAAAGACACAAGACTATAATTAGGGTGGAACAAAAGCTGCCATTTCTGTTGATATATGGGGGTTGTACATTTTAAAAGATTAATATTCATACTTAACATACTTTCAATAGCGTGGTACTTTCCATGGACACAGTACAATGCAGATTTTACAACTCAGTTGCCTTTTAAATCAGTCCTGGTCTTTGATTATATGTGTTTAGTATCATGTTAATGTATGCCATTTGTTTACATGAATCAGCGTTGATCTGTATAGTCATATATTTCATTACATTTACATTTTCTTATAAATTGTTAATGTGGAAGAGACTAGCTTCCTAACTCAAGCTTTCATTGAAGTTAACTTAATATTGTATCTTTGTTTGATGCATATTTTAATTTTTAAACAAATTTGTTTGTGATCGAGCTATAATTGACAGACCCCTTGCAGCACCGCCGCAGATCCCCTATGGTCTGTGGACTTTGTTGAAAATACTTGTTCTAAATACTAAATCTTAGAACATGTATCAGAGTTTATAATTCATATATAATGTATTTAAATAGCAATCTTCCCAAGAAAAACAAGTTTCAACCCCACTCAGGGCTTTCATGTTCCTATCTAACTTAGAAGAGCCGTAGCTGTCTGTGGCCTAAAATCAGTGACCCACAATGAAAAAAACATCTCACAAAGAGACGGTAATCCCTTTTACTTCTTGAAATGAAGATATAGTAACAGTTAATGAATTATGCATTTAGCCTTGTTTAAAACAACCATTCCTGCCAGGGTGAATTCATTATTAAGCTCTTATTTAAAATGCTTAGGCAGGCACTCTGAATGACAGGGTTTATTTACAGATGTTGTGTATTTTTACCCCCATTCTCCTGGCTTACTTTTCCACTATTGACTCACTGTAAGTGCTCTGAGCTCAAGGGACACAGGCCAGTTTCCTCTCCTCTGTGACTACTTTGACTTGACAGAATCATTTCAACATGTCCTATTCTGAATATCGAGTCTGCATGTAAGTCTAGGTCAGGCCTCCTCCCAAAAATGTGGATGAGAAAAAAATATACCGTACAAAAATAAGACAAAACATACAGCACAGTATAAAAAGCTGTGGGGTAACCGCACAAAATGCAGGAAAATGTCACACTATTGAAGATAGTGTCTCTGCATCGCTGTGATTGGCTGATTACTTTGGTAATGCAATACTGACCACCTCTGATGCTCGAAAACGGTTCAAAAATCGACCTGAGTAGGTCAAACTGATTCATTACAGAATAACATCTGACCACTCAGACATCAGACCATCACTCTTGGTCAAATAATAAACATTCAAATCTAAATGACATAAATTCAAAAGACATGAATTGCCCATGCATTGGACTTTGCTAAAATATAATTATAATTTTATGAAGACTAATTTACAGTGTGTGATGAAAATTGAAACATTCTAAACACAAATTAAATTTTACATATACATAATAAATAATTAGCTTGTTTACTGTTGCTGTATTGATGCTAGGGGTGGGTGATATGACCAAAATCTTATATCACGATATGAGTAATTTTATTCCACGGTAACAATATATAACACAAAACAATATGCCAGACAGGTAAACAGTCAGTGATTAAATAAGAATGAGAAACTAATTAAAAGCAATAGGACAAAAAACTACAGCAGAAGAAATAAATAAGAAATTCTTCAAGCATTGTATAAAGTAATCAAATGTATAAAACACTGCATATTCTTCACTATGTAATTATATATATATTTTTTTCTTATTAAAGTTACAAAAGTGATTTAGTGAAGAGTGGTGAGAGATTTTCTCTCTTTTGTTGTTTGATTAACATGAATGATAGACAGGAGGAATATTAGACTGCTGTCACTTTAAGAGCTGCCTGGATCCAATATACTTTTCTTTTTCAGATGTTTGCTTTCACTTAAGACCTAAACACACACAAGTGTGTGTATTCAACCTTTCAAGGCCTATAAGCAGCGGCAAAAATAACTCTGTTCAATACTCCCACACTTTATGATTGCCGTCTTCATCTCTGACGGCGCTTATAAACAGTCTCTCAGACAGCGAGTGCATATAGCGAAATAAGATCTCTTTCGCTGCTGATTGCATTTCAACTGCTTTGAAATCACTATTATGTCAAATTTATACTGGTTAATCGTGTCTACTGGTATATCGCCCACCCCTAATTGATGGCAATACATAATCTTTCAACTATTATCTGTTAACAGTGGTAGACTTCTTAGTGAAAAAAGTCTTTGTTAGATGTATAAACCTAAAGAGAAACATTTGCAATCAATAAATTCATATTTACTGGTAAAGTGCTTTTTTTCAATATAAAATATTAATATACAATATAAAACAACTTTGTATTTAAATTATTTTAAGCTAATTCTGACAGCCATAAATAAAATGTATTTAAAAAAATATTTTTCTATCTTGTTTCACTGATCGTCTAGTGTCTCTTGCAACCCTAGCATCACGCAACATGATGGGAATCGGGAACCGATTATTTTTTATTTAAAAAGCATTTGCTTTATGTGCCTTTTTCTGTTTGCTTGCAGGCATTTGTAAACTGCAGTAATAAAATAACTTGAAATTTGCAAAAAATATTACATTTATTTTTGCACCAAATTATAGAGAGTAGTATGGATAACAGTATCGATAAGCAGTATTGACAAAATGTAAATGATACCCATCCCTACCCCGGAATCGATCGCAAAAACCCCTGGGACCACTTTCTGAGGGCCACCAAAACACTAAACACGCCCCTGAAAACACCTATGCTAATATGTGACCGTGGACCACAAAACCAGTCATAAGTTGCACGGGTATATTTGTAGCAATAGTCAACAATACATTGTATGGGTCAAAATTATCGATTTTTATTAGTAATATGAATTGCTAAGAACTTCATTTGGACAACTTTAAAGGCGATTTTCTCAATATTTAGATTTTTTTACACCCTCAGATTCCAGATTTTCAAATCGTTGTATCTCGGCCAAATATTGTCCTATCCTAACAAACCATGCATTAATGGACAGCTTTCAGTTGATGTATAAATCTCAATTGAAAAAAATCCAGGGTTTTGTGGTCCTGGGTCACACATATAAACATAATATTATCATTTAGGTTGCTTGTTGAAAGTAAAACGTAAATGGTGTTCCATAACCTGGAAACCATGTAAATGTCAGATAGAAAAAAAATCTAAGATTAACTGCTTCTGAAGTTATGTCCACTACACACCACCATCTATAGGTTCTCTCATTTTCTTCAGTTCAGAATTCAGCGTGAAGCACTTTAAATTAGAGTCAAAAAGCAGAAAACAGCCGTTCATTATGCTAAACTAGGGCAGCCTAGCTTCTGCCGCCCTCCTCAATGACAGCTAGTTTAGAAAAGATTAATGTCATCCTGAATCTGCAATGAGCATGCATCCTTTTCAACACTTTCCCATTTCCAGTTGTTTTTGTTTCCACCAACAGGTACAGAAAATATCTCTTTCTTTCTTTAATGAAAAATGGCAGTGGCAAAATATAATATTAGTCGCTGTGGAAGTAATCGGATTGAGGGTGACAATTTGGCCAGGACTGTTCACTTAAAGCCTGATATGGTGAGGAAGGGTCACAGTCAATTACGTGAGCTACATTTTGGATCAGTGTGGACAGCCAGTAACAGTTCAGTCAGCAAAAGCATCCTTTACATTTAGCTGAGTGTTAATCAATTTAAGGGCTTTTCACACTGCGCTTAACCCCGGGTTATCGTCGTTCTAAACACCGCTTTTAACCCCGGGTAAAGACACGTTTCACACCTGTAATTAGAAAGCGGTGTTAGCACCGCATTTTACCCAGGGTTTCGAAGCCCTTCTCCGGACCAGGGTTAGCATTTTTTCGTGGTGTTAACCCCGCATTGCGGTGCTAAGTTTGTTCAGTGTGAAACGGAGCGGTGTTTGCTTGTTGCTGCTGCCTGTTGGACGCTTGGCAACAGACAGCCAATCAGAAACTGAGCAGCGAGGCTCATGTCACGTCAGTAACAGGAAACGAGCGTTGCGTAAACTGCAGCCGGTGAGAAGAAATATCAAAAGACAGAAATAAATTTAAAGAAATATTCTCATACTTTGCTCCTTGGCTTCTTTCTTTTGTACTTTTGTCTTTGTGTTCTTGCCTTTGTGCATCTCATGAGGCCGTTCACAAAAATGCGTTTAAAATGCTAAGCGTGCTGCTTTCTCCTTCTTTCCAAAGCGCTCTGTAGCTTGCGCTCCCATGGCGTCTGCATGACCTGCGCTCTTCATGAAGAAGCAGAAGTTTCAGCAAAGCATAAATGGATTTCCAGCCCTAAATCGCTTGCAGTAGCTCTGCTACTAAATTTATTTAAAAATGGCTATCCTGCCTGTACGGCTATGGTCAGCTGTTCCTCAAACTTCGCTGATCTAAAGACATAAGTGGTGACGTTGTTTTTAGTTAACTGGCAAGACACGTGAAAAGCCCGTGACAGTGACAGTGACACTGCAAATATGCAAATAAGAACGTTAACCCAGGGTTCAGGAATGTACAGTGTGAAACCTCTGTTAATGAATACCCAGGGTTAATAGTTAACCCCAGGTATAGTATGAGCAGTGTGAAACGTGATAACAGTTATCCGGGGTTTAGATGACCCAGGGTTAACAATTGTGAAAAGTTTATTTTTACAAACACATAGTGAGCGAGTGGTTTTTGTAAATAAGAAAGAGGAACAGTGTTCCTTTCCATCTTCAGTCCTTTTGTGGTTCTTTGTAAAAGCTTCCCTTGGATACAGTGGGCGATGCATTATGGGTATAAAGACAACTGCTTCACTCGCCCGCTCTAGCCTTCACTATTCATTAGGCAGTTTCCTTTTATGATGTGGACCACTTGCGCTGGGCGGCACACAAAGCATTTGGATGTATGAGTGTAGGGAGTGTTTGAAGCAGGAAGATTAAAGCAGAATCTGTCTCTCTTTCTCTCTCTCTCTCACTTGTTCTCTGTCTTTCACTGTCTCTCTTCTGATTTCTGTTCACCTCCCATGGCCTGCTCAGGATGAATCCTGCTGTTAAGATCTATTTGTTTGTATATCTGAGTCACTACACTGTCCAAAACATGAGGCCTGTGTTGTCTCTATAGTGTGAAAGCACACTATACAGTGATGTACTGTATATATGATGAACGTTTTGTGGCATGTTTGTACAGCAGGGCTAAAAAGCCCCCTGGTTTAAAGGCCTTTTTGATTTTATTTCAGTCCAAAACACAAAATTGAAACGAAATTCATTACTGCAACTTTCCTAAACAATTGTGCTTGCGTCCAGTAGCGTGTTTAGGCACCACGCAATTGCGTGGGACCCCGCGGTCCAGGGGGGCCCCGTGGAACGCGATTTTTACAGATGGGAATTGAGAACCGGCATTTTTTTGGACCGGTGCGTAATTGGGTCAATACCGGACTAGCGATAAGCTTGAGGACAAACAATACTGTTATCGATACGTGCGTTGTTTTATCTCCGTACTTCTGTGTTAATGGCAAATTAGAAGCTGTTCTCATAAACCGATCTCAAGCTGTCTTCCGTCAGAGGTTTGGCACGACATGCAGCGGCACAGTCTCAAACTCTGTCCAGCACGTGTAAAATAATTATAATGCTGAAGGTGAGGTACAATTCATATTTCTTTATTAAATAACTTATAAAATAATTTGAAAACTTTCTGTGAGGCGTAATTTTACAAACAGCATGAGTTCTCCGCGAGCTCTCTGTCTTTCCCTCTCAAAATGCGCAAATGACTTCATATCACCACATCGCGTCTGCACAATAAACGAGCTGCACACTGCACGACTGACACAGGAATTGTCACAGTTTACATGCATCTGTGTCATCACTAAAGTTTATCATTTGCATTTATTTTTTAAGTTTGCCAATATTTAAACTATTCAGCACTCGTGCGCTCTCCAGTGTGCACTCTCAACAATTGCCCCATTGTAAAAACAAAAATACACAGCATGATCAAACATTTAATTACATATTTTTTGGGGGAAAAATATTCCCCCTCCACCACTCAAATAAAAAAAAGAAATCCTCCCTCCCACAAGAGTCACCTAAGAGGGGAATTCACCCCATTTTCAAAAATGAAACTCAGGACCTGAATGAATGTCTGTAAAAATCCTGATTGGAGAATCACTATAAATAAGTCTACGTGTTAAAAAGAAGCCTTTTTTATCATGTAGATAAAAACAGAGATAAAAAAGTCCCTCTAAAGCATAGAGGGACACTCTCTGTTAGGAGAAATCACGCCCGCTCCCTGAGAAAGTCAATATTTACATTTTCTTTCAGAAAAATAGCTAGAGATGCCAGAATTCTCTATTACATTCTGTTGTGCTCCTATGCACACGATGTTCAAATAAAAACTGTAAAATTATGAAATACTAAACAAATACTTTTTCTCTTCTGCAGATGCGATCAACTCGTAAAGTATCAGTGTGGCCTGTAGCGTTTGTTGGAGGTTTACGATACGAGTCTCCAAAGGTCAATGCAGCAGGAAAAGTGTACGGGTGGAAAACAGTATTCGATCCTCACCGGCCCTTTGCCATCGACATGGCAGGGTTTGCCATCAACCTGCGGCTCATTCTGTTTAAGCCTCAGGCCTACTTCAAGTTACGAGGGGTGAAGGGAGGCTACCAGGAGAGCAGCCTGCTCAGAGAGCTGGTCACTCTCAATGACCTGGAACCCAAAGCGGCCAACTGCACTAAGGTGAGGAAACATTGCTCTGAATATGCCATTAATGACTCAACCTTATGTTGTACCAAACCCATGTGCAGTTTTTCAAGAGAAACATAGAAATACATTTTAGATTTTGTTTCACAATTGATCTCATTCGCTAAGCATGTGTACAAGAAAGAACCCCCAACAACGTCTCTTCTCTTCCCTTCCCGTCCTGCTCAATAGTTTCTCATTTATGCATGTTCTTTTCATGAAATAAAAAAGAAACCGAAACATCAGACGCAAGTACTTTGCTGTACTTTTTTATTAATATACAATAAGAGATATTTAGCTAACAATAAAACATTGCAATATGTATTGAAGACCTATTTAAATATATTTGTAAACATCTAGCCGGTTTTGTTTTGTTTTTTAGTTTTGATCAACCTGAAGCATCAGCATCATGATCAACATCCAAAGACTGAAATTATTTTGACACGTCACAGGCATAAAATGTCCTTTAAAATAAGCTAGTTATCTTGGCAGAATGTTGAGTTACAAAACAAATAAGCTTTTCTTGAAATTTCGGTGTTTCTGCGTCAAAAGTAAACCCAGAGAAGATTGAAATCAGTGTTTAGGAAGCCAGGTATTTTTTTCACAATTAAACATAATAAGTGTATAATGTAATGTCAATAAAATGTGACCCTGGACCACAAAACCAGGCATAAGTTGCTGGGGTATATTTGTAGTAATAGCCAACAATACATTGTATGGGTCAAAATTATTGATTTTTCTTTTATGCCAAAAATCATTAGGATATTATGTAAAGATCATGTTCCATGAAGATATTTAGTAAATGTCCTACTGTAAATATAGCAAAACGTATTTTTTGATTAGTAATATGTATTGCTAAGAACTGCATTTGGACAACTTTAAAGGCGATTTTCTCAATATTTCGATTTTTTTGCACCCTCAGATTTCAGATTTTCAAATAGTTGTATCTCTGCAAAATATTGCCCTATCCTAACAAACCATAAATCAATGGAAAGCTTATTTATTCAGCTTTCAGATGATTTATAAATCTCAATTTCACAAAACAATGACCCTTATGACTGGTTTTGTGGTCCAGGGTCACAAATATATATTTTTAAATATTTATCATGTTATAAAAGAAAATTTGAGTACTGTATCTCGAATCGCTTCATATAATCAATCATTTACAAAAATAAACACAAATTACCTATTTTTGTCATTTTTAAGGCTATGACTATTTTGACGCTCGTTATCTTATAGATTATGAAACTTTTGCCGGGTTTTCAGTTTTCACAGGCGAGGTCACAATAGAGAAGAAAAGACCATCGCAACTTCTTTTCATGCCAACTTTAAGATTAATTTGTCACAGTAGTTGCATCAAGGATGAGTTTGAGCAGGATCTAGTTTCAGCAGTAAAAATTTGATAAACAATAACTCAAATTAGCAATCACTCAGGAGAGAGATCAGGACACAGGAATAGAACAACCACTTGAAACTGACATAAGAACGGAACTGGGAACTCATAAAACTAAGCCAAAACAGAACATAAACCTGACATCAGTTTTAATACATAGATATTTAATCTTAAATATGCTTCATCATACAATCAAAGAGTAAGAAAACTGCATTATATCTCGAGCTGCGAGGTCTCTCTGTGTATAGGTACCTTTATGTTCAGCTGCTAATGAGAGGTCTGTAATCTGGATGTTTATTGTGTTTAAACTGGTTTTGAGGATGACACACTTTCTGCACATACTCACTCACAGGCTAGAACTTGCCTTCGTAAAAAAGGCTGTAAAGAAAAGGTTGTGTGGAAAGCCCTTATATGAAGATGGTTTGGGAATGTTTTGAGCAGATGCCTAACCTCAAGCATGTGGTCACTCATTTTGAATACTCCAAATTAATTAACATCACAATGAGATTAAGAACGAATTCGTGTTTGTGAAGTTTTTTTTGTGAGAAGTTCTCCAGTACACACAAATACGAAATAATCTACTCAATTATTATTGAATGAGACTCAATGTTTTTCTGAAAATTCTTCAGCATTCAGAAGTATATGAGACTAGATAAAGAATGAGCTTTTATTGTGTGAACTATTCATTTAATACCTGAATCCAAATCTCTCTCCTCCTAAAAAACACCCAAGGACAACTGTAAAAAAACACTACTGTTCTCTCACTGCTGTATCACAGTGTCTCACTCTCTGAGTACTGGCTCATAAATTCTGGAACAATTTGTTGCGGCGCTTCTCACGTTACTGACTCGCCAGGATGAATCACTTCTGTTGCAGCATTCATCATTAGTCGCTTTGAAAAAAAGCCTTATATGTGTAAATGCATGATATAATGCACAAAAACCTGTGTGCATATGAAACTGTGTGTATATGCATATAGAAAAAAAGAAACTGGCTAATTTATGTTTTAATTGGTGATTTGTGAAGGGACTGACTAATTGATGCATGAATTGACGTTACTGAGTTCAGGGATGCTTTATTTAAGATGAGACTTAACCAGGATTTAACCATTTAGAGGCTGACAAATGAGAACCAATTTCTGGAATAGAACAGGTGCACAAATACACCTGCATACACGTCGCATCTTTCTGGAAAAGATGAGATTCCATGAACTGCATTCCACTGGAGCCACTCAACAGACGCACCATTATTTCAAGTGGAACTGTTAACCTCCGCTTGCAGCTCAAGTGGAAGTGGGGCCAGTACAGACCCATCTCAACACTATTAGAAATTATTCTTGAGGCAATGAGCAGAATGACAGTGGTTTCTAAAAGACAGAAGATAAAAGATGAGTCAAAGTTTCTACCTCTAGATATTAACAGCCATTTCCAGGAAGTGTAATGAGGCAGATCAATTTTGTTTGTACTGATTACTTTATCTTAATGGCATAAATAGGTAGAGTAAAACATATAACACAGATTGTCTCTTTATCTCTCTGCCATGCCAAGAGACACATTTAGACAAACACACACACAATAGCTATAGCTGAAGTATATTTCAGTTCTTCAGATCTGTACCCAGAGAGATGCTCTGATGGAGATGTTCTACACTCCGAGAGGATCGCCATGCTAAATTTGGAGATGTACTGTGGATGGTGTACTGTTGCTGAGGAGAAACTATATCTGTGAGTGTTTGTGAGCTCTATCGTGTAGGAGGCGGCTAACAGCAGATGATAGGACAGAAAGTGAACTTACAGACTGTGCAAAAACTATTCTTAAAACAAGACTTATGAGAACAACTTTTAACAGTTGAGTCAATGATAAAGAAGAGTGTTCAAGAACAGAAACAAGCACAGTGAACAGGAATCTAATCAACATAAATATCAGGATACAAAACATAGGCACAAAGACAGGCAGTACTTAACAGTATTCATGTTTGTTTCACATGGTTTAAATATAGTATGATTTTGAATTATTATATATATAATCTCTGGCTAGGTACATTGATAGTACCAGGTTGGACCCTCGTTTGCCTTCAGAACTGCCTTAATTCTTTGTGGCATAGATTTTAACAAGGTGCTGGAAACATTACTTTGAGATTTTGGATGTATTGACATAATAGCATCACTCAGTTACTGCCAATTTTTTTTGGCTGCACATTGTAAGAATCTATTGTCTGCCTCGACCCAGATTCCACTCCACAATATATGTTTGATCATGCTCATTTCCCAAAATTATTATAGAGAAGAAGAAAGTCAACAATTATTATGTTGTTTGTAGATCATTTGGGATGATCACATCCTGAGCAAATGGTCACCAATTATAGAATGGGAGAAATTTGAATAGGGGTGTGAGACACCGAAAACCACCTCAGACAAAGGGGTGTCAGAACTTAATTAACATACAGACTACAGCTGTTACGACAGGACAATAAACTTTATTTACATGAAGGGTAGTAAACTGAAAATGTATAAAAGGTTAGGACTAGGATCGACCGTATTGAGATACCGATTAGTACGTTTATGTACCCGATGATATGCAGAACCGGGTGAATAAATATCAGAGAGTGAAGTTAGTCCATTCAGTCATCTTAACAACGTTGAACCCAAGGTACAACGTACTTTGTCACTGCTATGCTGCATATATTTTATTGCATTTCAACTGGCATGTTTTATCAAATTCATTCTAGATATGAAAACTGCTGACAGCGCGGTCTATTTACACAGAACTCTCAAACTGCGATCGCTTGCGGAGATTTTTAATTTAGATAGAGATGTATTTATTTAGATGATTATTGGGGAAATAATGGTTCTATACAAACAAGTCCAGGGTGCGAATTGCCCACTGCTCCCACTTCCACCACATCCAAAGTGTGCTCTTTTGAATTGAAAATGCTTATATCGGGAAAAATATCGGGAAACCGACATATCGACTCTAGTTAGGACTTAGGATGTTCTGGGTTCATTCCAACTCCGTTGAACCCAAGGTACAACGTACTTTGTCACTGCTATGCTGCAATGAACATCTTTATCAAGATCTTCAACGTCCTCGTCATTTTTTCTTACAACATCCAGGGTGCGAATTTCCCATTCCACCACATCCAAAGTGTGCTCTTTTGAATTGAGATCTGGTGACTGTGGAGGCCATTTGAGTATATTGAACTCATTGTCATGTTCAAGAAACCAGTTTGAGCCCATTTGAGCTTTGGGACTTGGCGCGTAATCCTGTTGGAAGTAGCCATCACAAGATTGATACATAAAGGGATGGACATGGTCAGCAACAATACTCAGGTAGGCTGCGGTGTTTAAAAACAATGCTCAGTTAGTACTAAAGGACCCCTTAGTGGACTTCTTAGGACACCCCAGATTGTGCCAAGAAAATATCTCTCACACCACTAGAAGCAGCCAGAACTGTTGATACAAGGAAGGATGGATCCATGCTTTCATGTTGTTTACACTAAATACTGACCCTACCATCCAAATGTTGCAGCATAAATTGAGGCTCATCAGACCAGGCAACCTTTTAGATATTTTCCAATTTTAGTGAGCCCGTACAAATTGTAGCCTCAGTTTCCGGTTATTTTGCTTACAAGAATGGCTCCTGGTATGGTCATATGCTGCTGTAGCCCATCTGTATACTGTGTTTTAATACAGAAATTAAAAACATGCTTATAGAAGTGGTATAAATTGAAATTTCATTGTAATTTGAATAAATAGATCCAGATTATGATGTGATTGACCTAGCTAAGAGAAACAGTTTATCATCACACAATCAAATTGTCCTCTTTCCACTCCATAAACCATAATGTTTTGGTTTTTAATTACAGATTCTTGTGTGGCACACACGGACGGAAAAGCCTGTACTGGTGAATGAAGGCAAGAAAGGCTTTACAGACCCAAACGTGGAGATCTGACATCTGCTTCAGTGTTGGTAATGAAAAAGCAATCTGTTCAGCCTTAATCATCTCGTTTTCACTGAGCAAATATGGGATCATCGAAGGACATGAACCATGTGTTTAACATTTATCTGGCCATGCTAAGTAACAGAAGTGTGTGACTCTGTACAGATTTACCTTTGAACGTTCCTCTTACTTTGTGTTGCAGGGATGCTTCCAGCAGGACCCAAAAGGGATGGCTGGGAGATATTACCTACTACCACATTTTGGAACAGTTTAGATGCTTTTTCCTGTAAACCACAACTAAACAAGCTCAACAATATGGACCTATTATTCTAAAGCACAGATTAGTCTTTTTTAAGGCAATATCATCAGTATTTTGCAAGAACAAAACCAGAGGGCACTAGACAGAAAGAAAATTGTGATGTATATTGATGAAAGAAAATCTGAGAATTGATGAACCTGCTCACTCCCACGATTTTATAAACTCTGCATTAAGAAGAGACACAAAAAATGTGGTTGCAACAGTCTCAAAGGCTGACCAAGAGCAAACGGTCATCCATTTATGAACGTCGATGTTCCTTCACGTCTAACGGACTGATACTTAAACATAAAGAAGGGAATGTCTTCTTTGTTATTTACATAATGTGTATTTTAAGTTTCTGTTTTTGTTGTTTACATTACTGTCTTTCTAGCACAGCACTACTGATATTTTGCCTCAGTTCAAATTCAGCGTCACTTTGCGGTATTAAACCAGTTCTATCATATACCAGGGCTAGCTGCTATACTGGATTTAGCGATTACAGAGTTGTAACACGGTTCTCATGACTAAGACCTAAATGATATGAATAGCACTTGAATTTGTTCCTGTGTGTCCATTGTTCCTGTTAGGACATGCGTTGTAAATATAACTTAAAGATGAACAATCAGAGACTTTAAAATAAAGTGATCTAGCATTCAACAGAACAAGCAATGTAACTACTGTATTTGTGCTTCAGTTTAAAGTAAGAATCCATAGTTTACTATTACAACATCCATAAAACTTCACACATGTTCACAGTGGTCTTACCAAAGGAGACGGAGCTGATGGGTAGGGTTTCACAATGTTAGTAATCAGTATTAATTGGGCTAGCCTCCGAGAGCAGCACAGAGCTCGCCTCAGTAAATATTCAGATGTATTTATATGTCAAACCGTAGCTTTGGGCTTTGCAGAGGGGATCTGTCATGAAGACATGTTGCTGTACTAATGAAGCTAATACTGAGACACCTGGGAATATAGAGCGAACTAAATGTCTGCTCGCTAAAAGCAAAGCTATTTTCTTATATCAAAAGCTGTGAGCATGTGAATATTCAAGGCACTTCACTGACATTGCATGTGCACAAAACCTGTACAAATATTACAATAAATCTGGCCTGATTAGCATTAGATTAAATTTGTGTATCTCTTTAAGCCGCCTTTTCACTGCTTACGTCAGATAGACCCAAATTCATTCGTAACCAGATTTATATTGTTACAGTGTTGTAGTATATTTACAGTTAATAGCCGGATAACACTTTTTGTGTCATCAAAAAGACATTTGCAGACAATAAATGGGGATATCTGGGTGCAGGTAACATGGAGAAAGAGCACAAATCATGTACATTTACATATGCTAACAACATTGTAACAATATACAGCTGACTGAAAATTGCTTAAGTTGTCCTTTAAGTGATAGTTGGTAGAGATTTGATTTCTCATGACAGGCACTACAGTCCACTTGAGGACGCAGGATTTTAGGATCCAATTTGAGCTTCACATTGAAATGTTTCCAATAGTGCTACGAAACAGAAAGAGACTGTCCCACTGGATTTGATTTACAAAGAGCATAAACGTAAACTATCAGTACTTAAAAAAAACTATCCTAAATACCTGCTGCTTCTGTAAAACAGATGTTCTGAATAAATAAACTTAATTATTTATGCTGTTTCTATTCTCCAAAATGAATCTCTTTTTTTCTGAGTGTTTTCAGCTATTCATTAACCGTAGGGTAAATGCTTATGCTGTGACACCCCTTTACTGGAGACCTGAACAGAAACATGGGAGATTCACAAATCAATTATTTAAACTGCCATTAGGAGGACAAGTGCGTATACAATGAAACGGCGGCTTTAAGCCCAAAGTATACTCAGGTTTTTATTCATATGCTAAGACATGCATACAGTGCGCTTGATGTAAATATTATCATCAACATCACTGACACAACTGAAATATACTTTGGGCTTAAAAGGTTAGTTCACCCAAGAATTTAAATTATGTCATTAATTACTCACCCTCGTATCGTTCCAATCCAAACCCATGAGACCTTAATTCATCTTCGGAAAACAAATCAAGATATTTTTGATGAAATCTGAGAGCTTTCTGACCCTGCATAAGACAACAATGCAACTACCACGTTCAAGGTAGTAAAGGTATATTGTTAAAATAATCCATGTGACATCAGTGGTTCAACCATAAGACTGACATGCAAGAGAAGAAATTGTTGAATAAAGTCATTATTTTTATTTTCTTTGCATACAAAAAGTATTGCATTGCAGTATATGCAGGGTCAGAAAGCTCTCAGATTTCATCAAAAATATATTAACGAATGAACGAAGGTCTTAATGAAATTGGGGTGAGTAATTAATGACAGAATTTTAATTTTTGGGTGAACTATCTCTTTTAAATCCAAGACACAGCAACAATAGACAAGTGCTTGTGTGAGGAAATGAATAGACTCTCTCGTTTAAATTAGTGCAAAGACATGTTTATTGGTCATAACTTCTGAAAAGAAATGGCGCAGACACTATACAAGGATAAAACAGTCTAGTGTGCATGTTTGGAGTATATTTTGAAAGTGTTCGTTTCAAATATGAAGTATATGTTGGGCTTTAGACTGCATATGGCGTAAAAGGAGCTGTTGCTTCTTTTTAGTTTTAAAAGAAGCAACAGTGCATTGCAGCCCTCTGCAGCATCTATAATCACTATAATGTAAACACTTGTATCATGAAAAATGCATACACTTCTTAACCCTGAGCACAAAAAGTAAAAAAGGGAAAGAAAGTAAGCAAGCCCTCCAGCATCTTTCTCTTTATTTATTTATGTATTTTTTTCTGGAAAATACATATACGGGTAGATGTCAGGTTTTGCTGCATTACTTGTAGCTATACATAAGCAGTGTTAAGAAAAAGAAAGACATGGTCAAGCACAAATAGTTCACATGTCTGACCTTAGAACATTATTTGAGGAACAGACGGTTTCCTCTCCCAGTTCATATTTTGCTTCATTTGGTGTCATTAGCTGGGTTTCCACCAAATAAATGGAAATGCCAAATTTTGAATAAAAATCCCTTAATTTGTAACAGTAAAAGTTTTTAATGCTCGCTTGAGGTGGTTTTTTGACTTGTGCGAAAAAGGGTTAATGCGAATAATGGGAGATGGAAATGCATTTTGCGAATAAATTCCTCCAAGCGCATCAAAAAAGTCTTGTGACTGCGCTATGAGACGGGATAACTTGACTAGCAGCGGACTGATCTCGTTCCACAGCACCTGAAATGTTGTTATGGTCGTTCTGAAATGCCTGAGCAAAGTCTGTATTTAAAAAAGTATCTCTGTATAATTGTCTTACACGACTGTGTTCCCAAACAGCAGCATTCACCTCCGAAAGCAATGGCAGCATTTATTGTGTTTCGTCTGCTCGCTCTGAGGCGCAAGTAATTTTTCATATATGAAAAGTATTATATTCAGTAGCTTATCTTGTTTTCTACAGGCTATTTAGTGCCAGTTTAGCGGAAGTTAGTGGAAACGGTGCTTGTTCGCAAATGTTTTATGCAGTATTCCAATTTTGCGCATAAGTTAAATTTGCAACTTTGGATGGAAACCCGGCTAATAGATTTGAAGGGGTTCATAATTCTGGTACTGTCACTTTAACAACCCATAATTAGCTCATCAATCATTTGTGAGGCTTAGGGTGCATAGCACATGTTTAATGGGATAAAACTTTTCAAACTTTTGAGGACACAGCCTCCTCCTTCTGGGATGTGATGGATTATGGCTGTAGGACGTTTCAGTAAAAGCGACTCCTCATTTCTTTGTAATTTCTGAAGTTTGTGCGAATCAAAGTCTTCAGTGAGCACACACATAATAACACACAGCTCTACACTCTTATCTACTGCTAGCAAAGTACCACATCCCTACTGCGTTTCAAAAGCCTCTTGAGCTCACGGAGGCCTTCAGAGCGGCCAGACAATACACACGCAGACTAATGAAGGACAGGGGACCGTCATTAAACTGAAAGACTGCTTTTTCTTTTTGTTTTACTGTACTCACATCTTCTTTTATTGTGCAGTTAGCAAGCTCAGTCCATTAAAAGATGAAAACCGTAGAGAAAAAGGGTATTCTAGCATTTCGACTGTCTGAAATGCAACCATCTTTCTGGAGACTCTTGCGATGGCTTTTATTTGATTCGCATCTGTGTTTGCAGCATTTCATTAGTCTGTGGTTCATTGGGGTAAATTTCTCGGCAAGGTTTGTTTTCTTTTCATGCTCTGAAAACCACATCCATCCTTTCTTTCCACATTCACCTCCAGACCACAAGAGTGCATGTAGGCTATACTAACACTGCAAGACAATTACCATGGCACCTTTTAGTTGCTTAAACCGGTGATGCTGAGATGAAACTGTTTGCTTTAGAAGTGGAACGCGATAGCTGAGGCAAAGCAAAGCGAACCATAAAGATGGCATATGAACATGTGAATTCATTCGTCAAAAAATTGCCTTCTAGCATGTTTGTTTTTCACAACTGCATCTGTTTTGTGTCAGATGCTGCCACAAACTCCCCGCTTAATGTATTGTTGAAGAAAAACAACTGTTGTACGAGGATTATGTATTTATTCTATATTGATATATTTATGTATTTATTTACATTACAGAGTCTTTTCTTATGAAGCTGAACTTCCGCTCGAATATAAAACGCCTGCGTCTGTTTCTTTCGTATGCTCACAAACAGCACAGTACCATTGTTGTTTTTCTCATATTGCTACTGAACTGGGACTTGATAGATGGACTAACGAAACAGGCGGCTCATTAAAAAGCTGTTGGCGAAACCGATGTAGGGTATGACCTGCGCACACAAGTCTCAGTAATCAAGAACATCTCTCCTGATTTTTAATCTGATTCCAAGCCACATTTGCACCATTGTATAACCATCCAAAATCATGCCAGGCTGTTTGCTCATCTATTTTTGTAAAAGTGATCAGATTTTCCATATTGCCCACTAAGTGCTTCTGCTGAAATTGATATGTTTGCCCGAAAACACCCACCTTCATCTTCTCTCTTACTTGCAAGACGAAACATTTCTGCATGTTGCTCTTGTAAATGTTCTTCTTTTTGTTCCATGGATCATCTCAGAACGAAAGAAAATAAAAATGTCAGAAAATAATAAATGTGTAGGAAAAAAATAATGTGTTTTGAGTTATTGGATGTGTCTTTGTGTTGATTTTGCTGTAGCCTACATGTGCATGTCACAAAGCTGCTGAACACAAAGGAAGTTCATTAGGACATTTTTTTTATTATTTATTTTACTTAGAAAAAAATAATTAGTGGTGTGTATCTTGAAGGCATTAATAATTTTAAGAGCAGCAAGTTTATTTCAGTAACCAGACTTAGTTGTAGTCTGTTTTGGGCACCATTTTTGACTTCCATAGTAAGAAAAAAATACTATGGAAGTCAATGGTGCCCCAGAACTGCTCTGTTTCCCACTTCTTTCAGAATATCGTCCTTTGTGTTCAGCAGAACGGAAATTATTACAGGTTTGGAACTACTCGAGGGTGAGTAAATGACAGAATTTTCATTTTTGGGTGAACTATCCCTTTAAGCCTTGTCTGTGAAACTGGGCGGTTATATATTTGCAGCTGTAAATTATTAATGGCTTTCTCAATATGAGTTATTTCTCCTGCATTGAGCCAGAAATCAGATCTCCACTTCAATATCACATACACCAAACAGTTGTTTAAAAAAAAAGGTTCTAATGTGAATAATCAACTGGGGTGATTTCTATTGTTATTTTTAGACTATTCACCAGTGGCAAATTACCTTAAGTAAGAAAATGTTTAAACTGGAAAGATTTTTTAATATTTTAAAGATTTGCATTTCAGGTAGGTATAGCCTTCAGTCATTCTGTCAAATTAAAATTCAAAAACATTTTCATTCAACTGTAATTCTTTCTTTGGGGGCACATTTTGCTCTTTTAAAATTTCCTTTCATAACAAGCCAACATTTCTCAATGAAGAGAGTGGATTGTTTGTAATTACATGCAATATCACAGAGTCAAATGGATAATCTAAAAGCTGGAACATCATATAGTCTATGATGAGAGAGGAGTAAAGTTCCATTCCCAATCAATGTATGCTGCAATATATGCTAACAATGTATGCTGATATCTGTGGTCATGAAATCATTTGAAAGACTGGTTTTGGCTTATATAAAGGCCTCCACTGGACCCCCTGCAGTTTTCTTACAGAGCAAACAGGTCTGTGGATGATGCAGTCAAACATGGGACTGCATTTCATCATGCAGCATCTGGACAGACCAGGGACTTATGTGAGGATCCTGTTTGCAGACTTCAGCTCCGCTTTTAACACCAACATACAAGAGTTCAGAATAAACTGACACAGCTCTCCGCCCCCACCTCCGTCTGCCAGTGGATCACCGGCTTCCTGACAGACAGGCAGCATCAGCACTGGAGCTCCTCAGGGCTGTGTTCTCTCCCCACTGCTCTTCTCCCTCTACACGAATGACTGCACATCTAAAGACCCCTCTGTCGAGCTCCTGAAGTTTGCAGATGACACCACTCTGATCGGCCTCATCCAGGATGGTGACGAGTCTGCTTACAGACAGGAGGTTAAGGAGCTGGCTGTCTGGTGCAGTCTTAACAACCTGGAGCTTATCACACTCAAAACAGTGATTGTGGACTTCAGGAGAAACCCCCCTGCTCTCCCGCCACTCATCATCATGAACAGCACTGTGACTGCAGTGGAGTCATTCAGGTTCCTGGGCACCTCAATTTATCAGGACCTGAAGCAGGGGCGAGGCCAGACATTTTTAAGTGGGTGAGCCTTCATAAAGTAGGGTGGGCAAAACGAAAGGTATTGTATGAAAGCTGCTCGCCAAATTATGGAAAACCCATTTCGAGCTGTCATCTGAGCAAGAGCAAACACGAGCCGCCATTAGTTTGAAACAGCCACTCTGCAAATCACACAGAATTGATTCAGTTTGCAAGACAAAATAACGCCCCCGCTGCCTATCCCCTCAAAATCGCATATTACAGTTTCGAATGGTGTGAACACAGACAAACGAAGCAATACAAATAGTGAAATGTCTCCCTGTTGGAAAGCAGCTCGGGCCAATCAAATTTGAAGACTGAAATGTTTCATAATACGTTAATGTATAAAGTATTTGTATATGAAATGTTGATGGCAGCAGTCCTGTAATATTTGAATAGTATTTGAAAGCTATTCAAAATATAGTAATTAAAACCACCGAATAAGAAAACCTTTCACGTTTTCCCGTGAGAACTTTACGTTAAGGCTACTCACAAAATATCCATTCTCTCCAAAAAATGTCCCCCAAGAAGCGCAAAAGCATTGAAATATAATTTTCCTCCCATCTTATTCTTACCATCATCTTACCCTTAGGGGCTCTGTTTTAAAGAGTAGCAATACAATCGCCAAAAGATGGGGAACATGTGACATGAGTGAAATTTTAAGAAAACCAATATATTTGAAAGAGCCATTGAAACCACATGCTTCTGAACACCACAGAAAATATCATGGCCCATGAAAATATTCACAAGATCTGTTGCATCACACAACACCAGGCAGCTGACAGTCTTCAACCGTCTTTAGCAGTCAGACCCAAGCTGTTCTTGTGACAGATTTCAACAAATCAGGCAAAATGTTCCTGTTTGTACTGATCAGACACATTGCTATGACACATACTGATTTGAATATTATGTTCTTCGAAACCAATCAGTATTTCAAATTCGACTATCATATTTAATTCAATGCAACATTGCACAAACATTTTGTAGTTTAAGATGAGAGGGCTTTACTCAGAGTAAATCAAGTATTATGGAAATACAGTAGGCTATCTAATATGTTGCATCTGTTGCATGTTGCAAAATAAATAAATAAACTGAGCATCAGAGTCTCATAGCTCCAAACTAGGAAATTGTTTAGAAAAAGCCATTTTAGGGACAGTCAAGAATACTACTGATCTAAAATATAGATAGCTTACTGCATATTAGCATACATATCATTTAGTGGTGAACTGATGATGCTGTGTGAGGATATGATCTCAATTCAGCTCAATTGTGAAACATTTACAGTAAATGGAGACGATACGTATGATCTTTTATTTAAAAATCTAGGGATACATTAGCTCCACTGTTAGAAGAGGATGAAATGTATCTCTCCCCCTCAAAAGGTCAGTGATTACTGGAGTGATAAATGGAGGGAGCTCACTAGAACCGCTATGAGAAAATTGCCTAAAAATGGACTCTGGCAGCCTCGACCTTTGTGTGAGTGTAATTGGTTTGAGATTTTAATATCATGCTGAATGTAACACAAACAGGGTCAAAAATTGATTGTGACTATTGCATCCCCTACAGGACAGAAATAGCATAACTGATGCTATTATGATTTGCATTTTACATTATTGTAGAATTAAGGTTAAGTCTATTGTCTATAAAACTATTGTCTTTAGTGTCACAGTGTTGGAAATGACAGAAAACGGGAGTTACATAATCAGATTGCTTTTTAAGTAACTAAAGTAACGCATTATTTTTTAATTTAGAAGATAATATATCCGAGTTACTTTTTCAAACATGTAACAGCAGTTTCTTTGTTTGCCATGTCTTGACTGACAGCTCTTGTGTTGCCATGTTGAGAGAAGTCAGGATTATGTGCAGAGGCGTTGTGTGAACACGATGTTACTGTAGTTCTAGACTAAATATGAACATGTATTTACTCATCTCACCTGTACAAAAACAGATCCAGTATTCCTCGAAATCAACAAAAACAGCCAAATGCAAATTCAGAATGTTATACAAACATGCAACAATTAAATGTTAAATTAAAAATTTCATTTATATTTAATCCCATTATATTAACCCGTCTTTGCTACTGCCCTTCGATGATCCAATTCACCCATACTAAGCAAAAATGACACATTCGAGTTTCATTTTTGTTATTGCTGATTATTGTTGAAATTTCTTCTCCTTTCATATTCTTCATGCAATCAGTTTGAGCTGCGCCTCTACTGTACAGACGTGAATGTACATTTCCTTCAGCCTGAGGCGTATTCATTTCACTTCTGATGTGAAAGGGTTTGACATTTGTAAAATAAGAACTTTTTTTATATTAAAAACAAACAAGCAAGTGCCCAGATTTAAAAAGTAACTCAAAAGTACCGTAATGCATTACTTTCCATAAAAAGTAACTAAGTAACGTATTTTTTTTTACTGTATGGAGTAACGCGATATTGTAATTAATTACTTTTAAAAGTAACTTTCCCCAACACTGGTCACATAATCCTTTAAAAATCATACTAATTTGTTGCTCAAAAAAAAATTCTTATCAATGTTGAAAACATTTGTTCTGCTTAATACTTAAAAAACAAAGAGTAAGAAATATTCAGAAAAAAAACCTTTTCACTGACTTCCGGTTTACTTTGTATTCCTCTGCATTAAAGTTACTCAATCATAATGAACTCTTCACAACACACTGAACATTATTAGTCTGCATAACGCTTCAATCACCAGAAGTTATTACATATTTAAACCCACTGTGCTCTCCATAAAATAGGCCTCAAGACTATACAACATTGTATTTGTATAGTCTACGTTCAGTAAGCACGTCACTATACCAGTGATTACATTTTGTGAGCATTTTTTATTGTTTAAAATACAATTTACAAACCCCTAAAGCTAATCCAAATAAATCTCACAATCAACAATCATGTAACAGTTAAGCCAGTCTCACACAGAAAGTTTGTTCAGTTCATTATTAACAAATCAAAAAAATCCCAGCTAAACAGAATATCACTATTAGCAATATCATCATCATGTGTGGGGGGAAATTAACAGGACACACGCCATTTATTAATACAGTAACAGTATGTTGTATATATTCGTATTAATAGCTCAGTTTGGAGTGGAAAGGTTTGAGGGTAATAATACATCACAAATGACCGTTTCACAATCACATCACCTTCAATGAATATTAGTGTTGTTTTGGGAGAAATGAGATACCAATGCTGAACATTTACAGTGATTTGAAAACCCATTTTGTAAAGATACTGAACGAAGAACACTTAAATATGTTCTTCATAGTTTCAAGAAAGAGAAAAAAAATCAAGGGAATCACTAAAAATGTTCATTCTTTAAATAAATAAACCCTAGTGACTATATTGACAGTACTATGCCAATGTAATGATACTGTATTTATGGGATATTAGAACAAATAGAACATTTGCTACATTAGGACAGTATAGAAGACCTTCAACCAATTTCCAACACTCCTACTTTTATATAATTTTCCAAGGCACAAAATGACAGTATGGAGGCCTCTAGTGGCAAATATGGAGGATAACAATACATCTTTCACTCTCTGTGCTTTCTAATGCTTTCAAACAAACTGACATGTGCAAGGAACTTCCCAGTTGTGTCCACGGCTCATGGATTATTTCTCATAGAGATCAAGTGGATAATGCTCTTTATACTGCTGGACGTGCCGCCACATGGCGTCTCTCTGCTTGGCTATAGTAGGAGTCATCTCTTCGTAGACGTCAGTGAACAGCAGCTCGAGGTTGGGTTTCAGACGTTTCTCTGCTTTTTCGAAGGCCTCCATGACTAGTTTTCGTGACTGCTTCCTCCAGGCCCGCTCCTCGTCCTCGCCCCACCAGTCTCGGGCGGTCATGTAGTGCCGCAGGCGAGAGATGGGATGGTCCTGCTTGTCCCAGTAGTTCACCTCGTCGACTGAACGGTACGCAGAGCTGTCGTCACTGGTGCTGTGATGACCGATCCTGGAAGGGGAAGAGGAAATAAAGATCTCTAATTGAACTAGTGTTTATTATTTTTTATTATTACACTTTTTATTCAATATTCAAATTATTGTGGAAGATGGGTGTTTAAATTTGAACTAAGTTAAACTGAAAAAGCTGTCTTTGAGCTCTGCCCTAGTTCCTCCCAATGCTTTATAGCACACGAGGGACCGCAAACGATGCAATCAACGTTAAAAGTTGCCTGAAAAATTACTAAACAAGGTCAGTGAAAACATTCTCCGCTTTGAATCTCATTTTCTGGATGAACTACAGAGTGTGACTTTTAAAAGCCTTGATGTTTCCTGCCTGGTTGTAAAAACACGATGGTAGATATAAATCAACAACAGTGTTGGACCTTTAAGTCTGAAATAACACAAAAACACATGAATATATATTGGTCAGTCAGTCACAAAAACACACATATACTGATTGGTCAGTCACAATATTTCAAGGTCTGTTACTGAGTGCAACAATAGGTTCAGAAAATAAAAGGTCCATTCATTGTCTACATAGGGACATGTATTTTTAACGTCAACTTATGAATCTTTAAAGAAACACCTACTGTAAGCGTAAAGGTTTTTAACTGATGGTAAATGCTTTTGTTGAAGCCATCCGTTCAAATTATTTAAAACAGTCATTTTAACAGCAAAATACATGAAGAAAAACTGCAGAACTACCTTCCACAATGAGCCCATTTCAAAATGTAATATTCCCATAATTATTCATGTGCTGAAAAGCTGTGTATTGAAGCAGCACGATTATCCCTTTAATTTTGTCTTGTTCATTTTGGCTCAATGCTGCTTGCTAGTAACTGTTTTAATTAAGGAATTAATTATATTAAAATGACAAAAGTGTATTAAAAGTGTATTAAAATGACAAAAGTGACAGTAAAGATATTGTTCCAAAACATTTCTATTTCAAATGACTGCTATTCTTTTGAAATGTCTATTCTTCAAAAAATACTGAAAAAATGTAACATGGTTTCCACAAAACCATGAGAACAAAACCATTAAGTTACAAAACAATCATTTTCAAAATTGATAATACTGTAATTAGAATTGTTCTTGAGCACCAAATCAGCATATTAGAATGATTTCTGAAGGACTGTTGAAATTATGCATATTTTCAAGAAATCAAAAATAGAGAGGAGGATCAAATGTATAATCAAATGGTAATCAAAAAGAATCCACACCTTAAAGAGAAATCTGCTTAAACTGCCTGGATTCAAAACAATGCACTGCATCAAAAATGCTGTTTAAGTGTGAAAAAAACTTTTTTTCAAGCAAAAGGCAAGTAGTTCTCCCCCACATATTTTATGCGGTTCCATAAAAGCCTACACTGCAAAATATTGTGTTGATAAATAGGTTTACAGTGCATCTCATAGCAATTTCTGCTGAGTCTGCCACCCTACACACAGTAAAAATAGACTCTAGCCCAAATGGCACCCCTGTGGTCTCCTCCACGTCTACACTGTGCCACATAGGCTGTTTATAGGTAATAGAAAGCTGTGGATGTTGTGCTTCCTAGTTTAACTCATGCAGTTCACACGAGGATAAACTCTACCTGTAGGTCATGGCTTCAATCAGGAAAGGCTGGTTTTCAGCCACCGCTCTGCGTCGCGCCTCCTTCGTGGCATTGTACACTGCGAAAACATCGTTTCCATCTACACGTATCGACATCAGTCCATATCCTGGACCTCGAGCAGCTATGGGCATAAAAGCATAAGATAAAGGAAACGCAGAGACTCACACGGGAGTCTGTGATGGGCACACATACTTACCAATACCATCTCCTCTGTACTGCTCATTGGTCGGTGTGGAGATAGCATAACCGTTGTTGCGGCAGAAGAATAAGAGAGGACACTCAAGAGTGGCAGAAAAGTTAAATCCAGCATGTGCGTCTCCCTCACTGGCGGCGCCCTCTCCAAAGAAACAGATCACCGCACGGTTTGAGTTCTCCCTCTTCATTGCGTACGCCGCCCCGGCCGCTACAGCAGGTGTAACAGATCAAAGTGATTTCTCTTTTTTTGACAAAGAAATTGTCACTTTTTGATTAATTTAATGTATCCTTTGCTGAATAAAAGTGTTATCTATATCAAATAAATGCTGTTCTTTTGAACATTTTACTGCATCGAATAAATGCAATCTTGGTGAGCATTAAGACTTTCTTCAAAACACACACACAAAAGAAATAGACCCCAAAGTTTTGAACGATGAGTATAAAATATTCATTATGACTGTTCTGTGTAACAGACATGCTAATTTCTCACCTTGGGGGATCTGAGTGGCAAGTGGTGAGGAGATGGTTACGAAATGAAGGTCTTTGGAGCCGTAGTGAACTGGCATTTGTCTACCCTTGCCAAGGTCATCAGCGTTGGCATAGCACTGCGCCATAAACAGATCCAGAGGGAAGCCTCTGTACATCAATACGCCTAAAAAAATCAGAAAATATACCTTTAATCAAATACATACAAACACTCTTCTTCACACCACATGTCAATTAAATAAATATGTCCTCTTATTAAAGTTACAAAAGTGATTTAGCCTAGAGCAGTGAGAGATTTTCTCTCTTTGTTGATCTTGATTAACATGAATGACACACAGCAGGAATATTAGACTGCTGTCACTTCAAGAGCGGTCTGGATCCAATATACTGTTACACATATATCGTCTTTCTCAGCTGATTGCTTTTTACTTAATATCTAAATTACTGTGTTTACGGGGATACTTGCAAAGACGCACATTTGGACACATTAAAGTGTGTGTTTTAACTGTTCAAGGCCTATAAAGCAGCAAAAATACACTATATTGCCAAAAGTATTGGGTCACCCCCTTTTAATGAAAGGTTTGACTACTTTAGTAATTTCCATGAGTACAAATCTAGTCCTAATCCCAGCTGAACACCTCTGGTGTGACTTTAAATGCAGACCTTGAGCCAAAAATTCATCACAAAACACAACAGAGTGGAAATACAATTTTTAAGTTCTCTTTGTTGCCACTGGTTATTTGTCCATATAATGTCCATTGGTGTTTGTGATGAGTTTTTGGCTCAAGGTCTGCATATTGCCCACCCCTAAGCAGCATATTATGCACATTAGAGGACTGTATGTCTTTACACCCCAAAAGACACAAAATAATAAGCTAAGCAAAGTTAACATTATGATGGACTCCATTGTACCGATCGAGAGTGCTTTCCTTCCCATTTTCTTCGAAACAGTTGCATTGTAATATGCTCAGGTCTGGAATGATAAAGTGCAATGCAAGTGAGAGGGAGGTCAATTGTGCCTGAGCAAGTTACAAGGCTTACGTGTCTAGTGTGTGTGTGCACCCTTATAACAACAAAACTGGGAGAGCCACTATTGTGACCCCAGCTTGTAAACATGCTCACCAGCTTCTCGGTATTGGCCGAAGACCAAATCAGTAGGTTCAAGAGCCGCAGCGCTCCCAATGTGTGTGCCCTCCTCACCATAATTGGTCATGTAAAAAGAGATTCGGCCCTTGAACACAAAAGCATACCAAATTTAAGCATTATAAACAGTCAGATGTCATTTTTATTTAATTTTATGATGGAATAAACATCACACTAATATCCACTGCATCTCTCACCTGCCTCTGAGACTCATAAAGAATACGATCCATAGTGTTGAGTAATGTCATCTTCTGATATAAATTCAAAACCATCTCTTTTGGAAGCTGAAACACACAAGTAACGCTGTGTAAGTGCAACATTTGTGGATGCTATTTAGTGACCTGCTACCAGCTTATTTCCACACATCATCTTTGCCATGTGATACAAATAAAAGGCTGCACACCTTAGGATCCTCAGACGGATTGATGATCTGGCCCTGTCTGTCCATCACCCTATACACAGGGATTCCTGAGATCACATTGGGCTGGATAAATTCCAGGTGATCAATAAACTCCGCCGAGGCCCCGGGAAACTGCGGCTTCTCCGCTGAAGAATCAAACGGCTCCTGGCGAAGAGCTCCCTGAAGACAGAGACAGAGGATCAGGGAGTGAAATACACAAGCATCAGAGAAGCAGTTCATGAGATCGTATCATGTACTTTAACAATCAGATCAAAACAACTCAAGAATTCCCTTGTAAATCAGGGTTATTATAGTTAACAAACTAAAATCATAAAAACATTTCCGCTACTTTAAATAATATAATAGAATGAAATAAAAATGAAACATTAGAAACTTCAACATTTTATTTCAGCTAGCTGACAAGGCAACATTTCTCATTTTAATTTAATGTACTAAAATAACTAAGTAAAATGTATATTAATTAAAAACTATATAGACATATTTAAATATTATAATAAAAATGACAAAACAATACAATGACTAAAACATTAACTAAAATGAACACTGAAAATATATATAATAAATTATTTTATAAATAATAACTGTAATAGTACCTCAATGATACAAAAACAAAACACTGTTACACACAGAGACTTTCACACTAGACTTGTATTAGCCAATTCCTGACCAGGACGTTTTACTATCTAATGATGAGATCTTTTATTTTGCCTTTGTTTTGGTTTAAAGGTAATACGGGTCCTCTTATGATTCTGATGCAGAAATATAAACAAAAGTAAATGAGAGAAAATATAGATCCTTTATAATGTAGCACTAAAATAAACAGGCCAATGTACAAACCCGATTCCAAAAAAGTTGGGACACTGTACAAATTGTGAATAAAAAAGGAATGCAATAATTTACAAATCTCATAAACTTATATTTTATTCACAATAGAATATAGATAACATATCAAATGTTGAAAGTGAGACATTTTGAAATGTCATGCCAAATATTGGCTCATTTTGGATTTCATGAGAGCTACACATTCCAAAAAAGTTGGGACAGGTAGCAATAAGAGGCCGGAAAAGTTAAATGTACATATAAGGAACAGCTGGAGGACCAATTTGCAACTTATTAGGTCAATTGGCAACATGATTGGGTATAAAAAGAGCCTCTCAGAGTGGCAGTGTCTCTCAGAAGTCAAGATGGGAAGAGGATCACCAATTCCCCCAATGCTGCGGCGAAAAATAGTGGAGCAATATCAGAAAGGAGTTTCTCAGAGAAAAATTGCAAAGAGTTTGAAGTTATCATCATCTACAGTGCATAATATCATCCAAAGATTCAGAGAATCTGGAACAATCTCTGTGCGTAAGGGTCAAGGCCGGAAAACCATACTGGATGCCCGTGATCTTCGGGCCCTTAGACGGCACTGCATCACATACAGGAATGCTACTGTAATGGAAATCACAACATGGGCTCAGGAATACTTCCAGAAAACATTGTCGGTGAACACAATCCACCGTGCCATTCGCCGTTGCCGGCTAAAACTCTATAGGTCAAAAAAGAAGCCATATCTAAACATGATCCAGAAGCGCAGGCGTTTTCTCTGGGCCAAGGCTCATTTAAAATGGACTGTGGCAAAGTGGAAAACTGTTCTGTGGTCAGACGAATCAAAATTTGAAGTTCTTTTTGGAAAACTGGGACGCCATGTCATCCGGACTAAAGAGGACAAGGACAACCCAAGTTGTTATCAGCGCTCAGTTCAGAAGCCTGCATCTCTGATGGTATGGGGTTGCATGAGTGCGTGTGGCATGGGCAGCTTACACATCTGGAAAGGCACCATCAATGCTGAAAGGTATATCCAAGTTCTAGAACAACATATGCTCCCATCCAGACATCGTCTCTTTCAGGGAAGACCTTGCATTTTCCAACATGACAATGCCAGACCACATACTGCATCAATTACAACATCATGGCTGCGTAGAAGAAGGATCCGGGTACTGAAATGGCCAGCCTGCAGTCCAGATCTTTCACCCATAGAAAACATTTGGCGCATCATAAAGAGGAAGATGCGACAAAGAAGACCTAAGACAGTTGAGCAACTAGAAGCCTGTATTAGACAAGAATGGGACAACATTCCTATTCCTAAACTTGAGCAACTTGTCTCCTCAGTCCCCAGACGTTTGCAGACTGTTATAAAAAGAAGAGGGGATGCCACACAGTGGTAAACATGGCCTTGTCCCAACTTTTTTGAGATGTGTTGATGCCATGAAATTTAAAATCAACTTATTTTTCCCTTAAAATTATACATTTTCTCAGTTTAAACATTTGATATGTCATCTATGTTGTATTCTGAATAAAATATTGAAATTTGAAACTTCCACATCATTGCATTCTGTTTTTATTCACAATTTGTACAGTGTCCCAACTTTTTTGGAATCGGGTTTGTATGATTACATATTAAGAAAAATTGTAAAGCATGCATATAAGATAATGCTTTAAATATTTTTTTAGTGCACATTTCATGAAAAAGACTAGTTCAGTACTGATCAAACAACTGTAAAACTATGAATGTCAAAATATTGCATGGTTTGCGAATTGATGCACACCTTTTCTATCAGCTGCTAGATTTAGGATCACCGAGAATACACTTGCTCATACTTAATGCACATATTTAATACAAGATCATCTAATGCTGGGAAGATAAAAAGTGCATGTATTTCAATGACACAAGGCTGAAAGGATTGGCATTGTGTTTCCTCCACACACCCCCCTGAACCAGCCAATAGGCTCTCAGTGTAAATCAACAGCCTTGTGAAGGTTGAACAGTCCATTACCCAGAGAAATACACAGAGATCTGACCAATAGTTATGAGATTAAAACAATTACTAGATCAGATCACATGATCAGACAGATCGAACAGTGTGTGTACTGTTTCTAGGTCAGATGAGGAATGCCTTCACATAAACTTTAGAAATAACGTTACTCAAGGACTTAACATTATTTTAGGACTAACATCGTGCTTTTTATTAAGGTGGTTTACTATTGGTATAAATCTCATACAATCCAAATTACACCAATGTTTTGAGGTTCGCGCAGCTGCATAGTTCCTACATCTGATTAGCAACGTTTGCTAATGACAAAAGCCCGTTTAAAGGAGAACTTGCAAATGTCGTACAAATTAAACTTACATTTACGCGGAATGCTCTTTGCTGGAGAAACGTTGTTGCTTTTAACGTAGTATTTGGACGAATCGCGTGAAGCCCAATCCCGTATAATTTCGTTAAACCTCTAGCAGCCGCCATCTTTACGTCAAGTGCGTGACGGTCTCGCGTCTGTTCTTGTCTCTAATGACAGTCTGTGGAAATCCCATGCATTGCGCCCCCTGCTGGACAATGTCATTCAACACAAACATTCGTCCCATTTTTACCTTTTTATCTGGGAAATTTATATTTTTTATTACATATTACATTTTATTTAAAATTAATTCATCCGTATAACTACAATTTAGTACCAGATACATGTTGATTAAACCGGTCAAGGGTTTCTGGCAACGTGGTCATCGCGATAGTTTACCGCTAGAGGGTTAACATATGCCATGTCGTCATTATGGTGCGCTCAAAACAACGACGCATATATGAGCGCGACGAGAGGATTGTGCATGAGGACCATGATGGAGTTAGATCAAAGTTGTTCGAATTTAAGAGAATATGGAAGTGAGCAGAGTTTGTTATCCAAACCTGACGGGTCCTCCACTTTTGTTCAAGGTATTTATATATGTTTGTAGCTGGTTTGTTTCTTTTGTTCAGCACGACTCAGTTGCCTGTCAAGCTTAAGTCCAGAAATATTATTTATTTATTCAAATCTATTGTTCTGAATTTGTAAATGTATCTTCAGGGGATACTAATATCCTGGCAGGAGTTTATGGACCAGCTGAAGTGAAAGTCAGCAAGGAAATCTATGATCGAGCTACTGTAGAGGTTCTTATCCAGCCTAAAATGGGGCTTCCAGGTATGTTTTAATACATTTATTTGTAGCCTATGCTGTACATATTCATAATTAATGATATGGGTCAAAGACGAAAATGTATTTTCAATCATTAAAACTATATAAGTTTATTACAGCTTTTTAAAATGTATTTTCCCCGGTCTTTTAAAATGCGTCCTGTAATAATTTTTTTTATATATATATATATATGCATACACACATACATACACACATACATTTATATACCTTTTTTATGATTTATTGAAGACAACTACAGTCATTCACTGTAGCAATAGTTAAAACTAAAACATCTTGTCAGGCATATTTAGAAGAATAATTATTAGATTATATTAATACTCTATTTTGAAGAGCACAGTACAGCCCCCAAAAACGAATTAACTATAATGTTAAATCTTTGCCACTATCCTTCAAACTACTAGGTTTTACTCATTTGTTGATCAAGGTTTTTAATCATTTAAAATACAATGATTTTGTATGATAACTTTTTCCCTTATATATTTTTAATATGTGCAAGTCAGAATATATTTTTTCCTTTTCTTTCTTTTAACATATACAACTGTTATGCTGAATGACGATGGCACATTACTTCACCCATATTTTGACTTTTATTTTCACGTTCAAGTTATTTTAAACATTAAAGTAGACACTTTATGTATATAAAATAAATTTTGTAAATTTAATTTTATAAGCACACCAAAATGGGATGTCTCATCTTTGACCTGTTTACACACACACACACACACACACACACACACACACACACACACACACACACACACACACACACACACACACACACACACACACACAGTGAATTCTTTGTACAAGAATTAGAATAAAAAAAATATGATTATTATACTATAGTAAGTATAATGTATATAAGTATAATATTAATATTTTAGGAATATTGAAAAAGAATCTTAAACCTACATTGCAGGAATGCTACTAAATTGGCATTTAGTTAAAGTTTCACCCAGTTGTGTCTTGTGAATGTTTTTATTTTATTGTATTTGCTTATAGAAAATGTTATTTGTGAGGCTTTTACCTAATCGTGCAGAATATAATTGCATGACTAATAATCAAGTCAGGTGTTTAATAATAAGGATCTTTCATTTCGGTAATTACATTATTCATGCACTCCTCCTGTTAACAGACACCTCCCCTGCGTCCCAATGTGCATACTATCCACCCTATCTGCCCTAAATAGTATTGCACTAATATCACACAGAATTTAGGATGGTTAGTAGTAGTATGCACACATTGGGACGCAGGCCATCGGTGTTGTTCTTCTCGGCCTGCACTGCCAGTTCTCACCACTAGGTGTCAGTCTGGTACAGACTCAAACTCTTCTCATGTTGTTGTGTTTTGTTAGGAGTCCGTGAGCGCGCGAGAGAGCAGTGCGTGCGTGAGACGTGCGAGGCCGCGCTTCTGTTGACGCTTCATCCGCGCTCCTCTGTCACAGTCATCCTGCAGGTCGTCCACGACGATGGCTCTGTATCCTGAACACCAGCAAAGCGATTTCGAATATGTGTTCAGTTAAGAAAAGGGCATATGTGATACGTAATATTATTTGACAACTTTTACTTACTCACTGTTGATTTCTGAAGGATCATGTGACAGACTAAAGTAACGTTAATGGCTGCTAAAAATTACATTTTAATGTATTCAAATAGAAAATAGTTATTTTATATGGTAATACTTAACGGCTTTTACTGTATTTTTGATTAAATAAATGCAAACGTGGTGAGCTTAAGAGGTTCATACTGTCCCCAAACTACCACGTTACCATTTGATTGTTTTTATGTCCCATTTTCTTGCATTCTCACTGTGTCCCCCCACAGTTTGGGTCCTTATCTAACCGTCAGCTGCTGTCGTGCTGCCTGAATGCCGCCTGTATGGCTCTAATGGATGCCGGGCTGCCCATGAGCCACCTTTTTTGTAGCGTGACCTGTGCTATTAGCAAAGAGGGCCAGATAATCACTGATCCTACGGCTCGGCAGGAAAAGGTACACACCGCACATCCTGTTGCCCATGGCTGAAACAAACCATAGCGTACAGGTTATTAAGCTCTTGATCTGTGTCTTGTGTTTTCTTTTCCAGGAAAGTCGAGCGTTGTTAACATTTGCCATTGATAGCGCTGAGAGCAGTGTTTTGATGTCGTCAACCACAGGCTCTTTTTCAGTCCAGGAGGTGAGATCGGATGCGCACTTCATTCTTGCGTGTGATTCATTGCTCTGTTTGTGGCGATGATACATAGGTGCTTGTGTGTGTTTCATAACCTGCTTGAATTTTCTACAAGGCAATGACACAAATGTCTTTTCTTCCTACACAGCTGCAGCAGTGCATCGCAATCAGTCAAAAGGCTTCTGAACAAATTTTCCAGTTTTATAGGGATTCTATCAAACGGCGATATTCAAAGATAAAATAAAACACGCTTGTTGGGATTTTTACTTTGAGTTTGCATCATTTCTTCTATATATGTATGTGTGTGTTGTGTGTTCACCCACAAAGCTTTACAGAGCAATTCTATAACGGTATTTTTATCACTTCCAAGATTAAATTTTGTAGCTTATGCCATATTAATTTGAATACTCACTATATACTCAAAAATATCATAAACAAGTATTTTTATGCTGTGTAAATAATACAATGAAATGTATGACAATTTGCTACCCAGGTGTTATCATTTCTGTTCTTAAATAGCTAATAAATAGCTGGATGTTTTATAAAATCATCTCAATAGAGTCATATTAAGTAAAATAGACCATAGTGCTGCTATTTTATGTAAGCCAAAGCACGTTTGAACTTAAAATAGCAATTTAAGACCACTGCCTTGGAAACCGTAGCTCTCAAAATGAAACTGTGATCCAGATTTCCGTTAGACTGTGTGAGCTGGGTCAGTGAGACAATTACATAGTATATTAATAAGCATTATTAACTGCTGTTCACTGCAGTTGTGCTTGATCTTCCATTTAGTTCCTCTAGAGATGTGCATTGTAATGAGTATCATTAAAACATGTAGGCTCTTAGCACAACATCAATGCAAGTATTAAAGCAAAATCCATTTACATTTTCAATCAAGTGCATTTATTTGTTCATAACAGTTACCTGCTAAATTGACATACACATTTACACAAGATTAATGTAGAGGAGGAATAAAATAATGACGGGAGGATTTCTCTGGTCTGTATTCCTGTACTGAGACTGGACCGCAGCACTTTGTCCTGTGCACTGGAGGACTGTTTGTGGTGCTCTTCTGTGATCCCACACAGGCAATGATAGCTTACCGGAGGGGGCTGTGCTATCGCTCCTCTCCTCTGTTCCACGGGGCAGCTTGTTGTAGAAGTAATACATAATTTCCTACCATGATGTGACCCAATTTTTTAACTGCGGGGAGCACGAAGGGCACCTGCCAAGGCAGTTTATGCTGACCGCTGTTTTGTAGATTAATCTTTTGGAACAGGGCACATTTCAACCTTTAAATCACATGTGGTTTTCTGATTGTAGTTTTGTGCACTTGACATTTGAATATAGACTTCATCTGTAATGGACAGTGAACCATTCAAGTGTTTGGGGTCGGTAAGATGTTTTAATAATGTTTTGGAAAGACTAATCCTCACAAGGCTGCATTTGTTTCATTCGTAAGTAAAATCTATAATATTGTGAAATATTATCACAGTTAAAAATAAATGTTATATATTAAAATATAATGTATTTCTTTAATGGTCTTAAATCCAGTCTTCAGTGTTACATGATCCTTCGAAAATCATTCTAATATGATGATTCTGTGAACAACAAACAGTACTTTTTATCAACTACATTTTAAAATGTTACAAATAGTGCAGCTTAATATATTTTTATGAAAACCATTACCTTATTTATGATTAAAAAGAACAACATTTACTTGAAATGTCTTTACTGAATGTCACGTTTGATCAATTTAACATCTCCTTGCTAAATAAAACTATTCATTTCTTTCAAAAACGAACCCCAAACTTTTGAGCGATAGTGTATTTCAGGTTTTTACATATTGTGTAGTTTAGTGAATCCTGGGTGCATTCGTTTACTGATTCTAGATCAGTCTAGATACATCTGTTGTATGGATTGTTAACAGTTCACCAGTCAAATTAATGAACAGAACATTTGCAAAGTAAGTTTCTAAACTAATATACTGCTTAAAAAAGGCAGCGCCTTTAATTGTACATGAATGCAGATGGATTTGAAGGCGTGAGAATGCAATGTAATGCGTTTCATATCAGAGACACTTCCTATAGTAGCAACTAAAGCACTTGAGTCAAAGCGGTGTGTTTGGCACTGCTTATCACTCGCCTCTGAGGTTATCAAGGGGACATGTAGGCCCACGAAAGGGATTTAAGAATAGAGTAAAGTGCTGCAACAAAATAAAGCGTGCAGTGGTAGAAATGTCACTGACTACAGTTTTAGCTTCTTAGTGGATTCTGTTATCTCAAGTAAGTCGATGCCTTCAATCACATGAATGCAGCTTTCTGTTAATAACTACCCAGACAGGAAATACCCTTTATTTCACATTTACAAATCATACATGTTATATATTCAGTACTTCAGAATGAATGTAACTTACAGTCTTGTCATTTAAAGATGTTTACATATCTCTAAACTTA
Organism: Ptychobarbus kaznakovi; assembly: GCA_027422405.1. Classification (NCBI taxonomy): domain Eukaryota; kingdom Metazoa; phylum Chordata; class Actinopteri; order Cypriniformes; family Cyprinidae; genus Ptychobarbus; species Ptychobarbus kaznakovi. Next base: position 14,055,073 of record CM049809.1, read on the forward strand.
ATGATTTTGGGCAAAACTGAGTGTATCTTTAAAAGGGAAAAAATTAATTGGATGGAATTTTCTTTTCGTCCTCTGTATAATGCCAATACAATGGTGTTTAAAAATGTACATATGCTTTGTGTACAGCAGTAATTTCTGCTTTTCATAAGCAGCACCTATACTGGCAGAGAGTTGAATTAGAATTTTAATTCAGCCTGTTTGCTGTTTTTGATCAGTACAGTTATATTCAAATTACATAATTTTGTCATTTTGATTCATCCTTTTTCTTAAAAAATGGTTTAAAGGCTGAAATAAGGTTTAGCATTTAATAAGACTTTATCATTTGAACTGTAAAGCTGTTTAAATGATTGTTTTTATGGCCATTTTACAGTTAATGTTACCATAGACATTTGTGTTGTTTCAAAACATCTTGACTCTAAAACATGTAGTTCTATTCAAATATCATTTCTTCAAAATTATTTAAACTGCTGGAAATTATGAAAATCTTAATTTCTTATTAAGATCAAATCCAAGTTTGTAAAAATTTTCCTAAGTATGAATGAATTAATGATCCTAAGTATGAATGAATGAATGAATTAATAATACTCAAACATATATATTTTTTAAAAAACATAAGACGTTGGTATTGTCTGGCTGTGTGGTGTTTATGCCAAAGACTTGCTGATCAACACAGATTACTGAAATAATCATAATTATCATAAATAATGTTATAATGCGTAATACCTGAAATGACCCAAAGAAATTCATTAAACATCTACGTGTGTATTTATGTATCACATTTACGAATGTTTTTAAGAACATTCTTTTCTGGAATTCATATTCTTCTTAAGTTTTTGCATTAGATCAATTTTAAGAAATGTTTTTTTGGAATACTAAATATTCTTAACTTTATTCTTAAATTTGGTGGGGAAAATAAAATAGCAGTTAAGAAAACTTTATTTTTTTTAATAATGTTTGGTGGTCCGATTCCTGATTCACCACCTATTTTACCAGTCCAGAGTTTGCAGGGATGGTTCAGTTGAATCATATGAAGTGTCTCCATACGGTTTTATTGGTACAGTAGGTGGAAAATGAAGAGTTTACATTTATCAAGCTATGAATAGAATCCTGTAGAAGAAGCTTCTCGTAACGGCATGCCTCAGTGAAAGCTGCAGCGTATATGTGTGTGTTTCCCTCATCACATTCAACTTTCGCCTGTGCATACTTGTTATGCATCCTCATATTTGCAGAATCTGCCTGAACTTGTACTTGTTTTACAATTTCCAACTGAGTTCTAAAGTCATTTACTGTGGTGTTTTCAATTTGGAGAGTGACTCAATGACCAGCTTTGGAGCTCAGATAGAAAATGACCCAGTTCGCTCGAGCCATGTGTCTCGGAGGGCACGTCCCGCTGTTTCACAGCCAAGTCCGTTGTGATCTCCTGATCTCAAAGTCCTTGTCTAGTTCCCTTCTAACAAACACTTAGGCCTCAATCACTCCCTCCCCTGCCAACTTAGAGACAAGCGCCAAGAAGACAGAGCGCAGGTCTCTCTTTCTGAAATGGGTGTCATATTTTTTTGACCCAAATACTAAGATTTTAGCTGAAACTACCCTCTTTCCAAATGTAGTGTCTTGCATTTTTTTTTACTCTAATATGACAGCTGTGAACTTTCAGAAAATGTTACAAAAGTGGTGCCTCTGCCAAATGAATGTATTTATTACAGGTGTAGACGAATGCAAGTATGTAAGGAGCAGCGGTTGAGTAATTAGGAACCAGGGAGGTGTGTTTCTGGAAGAATTGAGAGAAGATACCGATACAGTAGTCTTTAAGGTGGTTTCCCGGACAGATAGGAGATCAGGGCAGCGATGGCGCAGATGTAAGTGACGATGCCGAACACGATTGAAAGGATAGAGAGCCACAGAGCCTGCCGAGATGCCGCACTGGCACCCTGGAAATCTCCTTGTGCTGATGCTTTGTTCGTCTGGAGTGGAGAGAAGAGAAGGTAAACAGTAGCGTTAATCATAGTGAATGATGGACGTCCCTCCGCTCTCTCGAGGTTGTTTACCGCATGACTGCAGCAATTAGCTTTCGCGTAGGATCGGTCAAAGGCCTGCTTATTTTCCGTCGTTACACTATCCTCTCTTTTATTCGTTTCTCTTCTCCTTTCAACTTTGATCCCCTCATTTTAGACAACACCTCATGCGCTATTGGAAATCAATCACCAGAGGGCTCTCATTATAACACTAATTAAAGTCTGAATGAAATCCATTGATCAGAGTCTTGTCAGCTATGTGGGCTGAACATCTGCAGTGCCTCCTCCACTAAAAACGGTCTTTAATAGAATAATAAAAGTCACTTTAGGTTGTTAAATAATCCCAAAACACATAAAACACAATTTATGTAAAGGTGGCCAATCAGATTACAGCTTTCCAGATTGAAAAGAGGCTTTTGTTTGGAATTTTGTATTTGATATACATCAGGCGATCAACAAAGGGTTCGTCTGAGGATGAAACAAAGCGTAATAATACAAGTGCATTGTGCCTGGTGTTATTCTTATATGTGGCACTTTGATTCGCTGGTGACATAATCCTGCAAATCTCAACGTAATCCTGCCTAAACCCTCAGGTGTAATTCCTTAATGTCCACACTCGCTCTAAAAACAGCAGTTGCCTTTACCGCTAATCTCTGTCACTTTCAGTCCAACTGACCTTGAAATGTCAACAGGTCATATGTAATAACTAACTGCAGTGTTGGGGAAAGTTACTTTTAAAAGTAATGCATTACAATATTGTGTTACTCCTTAAAAAATTAAGTTCCATGGAAAGTAATGCATTGTTACTTTTGCATACTCAGATATTTATAACTCATATTTTGGTGTAAATTTAAAGGTAATGTGATACTTTACTAGTTATTTAAAGTAATCTGATTATGTACTCGCATTACTTGTAATTAGTTACTTTTGGTTGGTGTTCTTTATGGTCAAATGTATTTAATAAGGCTAAATGTGATGTTATAATTAGGCAGTGTGGAGCACTGCTGTCTAAATGTATGATTTATGGGTTGTGTCCTTTTTCTTGTCTTTTTTCTTGTCTTCTCCATTAGTTGGCATTCCAATCTGTTGTCTCCAATGTATCATCTGCCATTTTCATAATATTTCACTGAAGGACATGAATGACATCAGAATTCTTTAATCTCACAAACAATGCAAGGTTATGAGCAAAGCATAATGATAATAGCACTGTCAGTCAGATTGGAGGAGTCTATTGAGAGATAAGCACAAGTATTTGAGTGACTCAATATGACTCCTACTGAGAAGTATTGATATGCAAACATTGTTTAAACAACTAGAATAATATGTTCACAATAAAATGACAGTGATTGGCAGGGGTGCTTGTAGATGTACAGCTGTACGCACTGTGCGTTTACCATACAAATATTTCAGCAGCCATTATCCATGTCCTGTATTTCTGACAACTGAACCAGAGATGCCAACGGTTTGTGAATTAATCATTCTTTTCCATAAGTTCTTTCTTTTCAGTTGATTGGCAGAAAGTGTTTGCAAAACGGTTTCCTGTGTCATTTTCACTTGAAACACGTTATTTTCACTGTTCATTTGTTCTGAAGAGTCTCATAGAAGTCTTATGAAAGTGTGTAGGCTAATGGCTACATAAATGCTAGACATATACTCAAAATAAAAATCAAAGCTTTGTTCAGAGTTGAATTTCTAAACGTAACAAAACTCCGCTCTGTGCTTTCCCCTTAGATAAAAGTGGCACCCTAGTGATTGGTTATAAGAAACTTAAAAAAAGAGAACCCAAGAGAATGAAAAAAAATTAAATTGTCACTTACCTTTTGGGAAAGATAGAACGCAGCAATGCCCAGAGGCCAGAAACAGCAGAGCATGGAGAAGAAAGCCAGGCCCAGGTAATCTTGAGGGATCATGATGGGAAAGTTGCTTTCACTGTCTGTATCACTGAAGTCATCACTGGAGGAGTCCTGCGGTACATTTCACAGTCGAGGTCACATAATGTCAATGGAAACGATTTACTGGTCAGAAATTAAATTTGCCATGGGATAAAAAAAACGTTTTAATTCATTTGTTATTTATTGTAGGTTGTACTCCGTTCCTCACAGGATCCTGTGAAATGGAGTTTCAGAGGTATGACTAGTCTAAAATTGTAAGTTATATAAATAGCTTTTGTAACGTGAACTTCAAATGTAATTAGGTTTTATCCAACAAAGGCGATGACCTGCATTTACTTTTGCTGTGTTGTATAAATGTATCTTTTTCCTGTAAGATAATGTGACTGAATGAGGCTATGCCAAATGTGCACCAGTTGTGCTGCCTACAGGCAAATTCTGACTCATGATTAAAAAAAGAGCTGTGTTTTCAATCTGTCTCTTTCTCTAGGACTGTGTCTGACAACTGCTCATTTCACTCTCTCTACATCCATAGTGTTCACGTCACAGTAAACATTGAATTTAACATGAAGTTTCAGTAAATTAATCAACAATCACTTTTTCAAAAGTACCCTTAGAAAAAATAGTTTATATTGCGTAGTTTATAACAGTAGAACTTACAATAAATTATGAACAGTATTTAATCTAGGTTATATAATCACATCATTACATTTAACGTGTGCTATTATAGATTTGAATAGAAAATAACCGTTTTGATATAAAATACATTTAACCATTTTATTACTAGACTTATTAAATAGTAACTAATTAAACTGATTGTATCAGAGTATTAATTGAAATATTAATTTAATTACAAGTTGAATACACTGAATACACTTAATTTCATTAGAATCATAAACGATTATGTATTTATCCAGATTATAATTAACATGTAATCAGCTCACTACCCAGCTCAAAGACTATTTGGCAACTTATGATACAAAAGCCACAGTATCTTTTAACTGCAGTGAGATGCTTTTAAAGATGGCGGAGTGTTACTTGCTTAAGGGACTGGCAAATCTGTACTTTACGTAGTCACAAAAATTATGAACATTTGTTTGTAGATCTCACGGGTTGCATTTTAAATATTATGCGTAAAATTTCCTCACATTTGCCTTGTCTGAAAATTTACGGTCATATAATCTCAGTTTTAAATACTATGAATATTTAAAATTTAAAAGAGTAGCCTTGAAATCATGTTACCATTTCCCACATCACTTTTAAGCACGTTCTGGTGTTTAAATAGAATAATATTTTATTAATGCTGTGTCATAGTAGAGCAGGTCCTCATAAAACACTGCATTCACTCGCTCCGGTCTTACCGACCTCACAGTCGTCTCTCCTCTTTGTTAGCACTGCCCCTGCTCAGAGCAGGGTTTTAAATATTTCAATGGCAGCAGTTTTACACTTGACCTCCTGATGAAAAGCGCTGATGGCATGACAGCACGTGTAATCAGTGCTGACAGAGAGAACCTCAAGTGCTCCTTTAAAGGGACTGAGTGTTTGCGCTATGTGACAAGCCGCTTTTCAGAGGAATGCTTTTGAGCTCTGACGCAGCATGCTAAGTGTTTGAGTATGTTTTGTTTGAGCTGCATGTGGTGGCGCAAAGTAAATCGTGTCCGATTTTGGGACGGACTTAAATGGTCTGATACTTTGATGTGTTCTTGGCTGTCACATGCAGGTAAAGAAATGCCTTTTTTAAAGCTATCGTTCAAAATGATTACAGAGTAAGTCGAATCTGTAATCGGAATCTTTGCTTTTTCGGCCTAGATCTTGTTTGCTGGTGTATGAAATAGAAGTTGGCATGGAGCTCATCAGCATAGTGGCATTATTATTCACACGCCGGTGGACACAGAGCTTTCAATAATCATGCTGGGTTTGAAGGCCAGCGTCCGCGCTCAACATCCCCCCTGCTATTCATGCCTTTTGATTTTTCAATTTAAAAGCTCATTCACTTATCACTGACTGTAATGCATTTGAATTTGTGCTGCAATATACAGAGCATTAGAGGAAATGCAGGGCTTAACGGCTAGGTGGGTTTCTATTTTTCCAATGGAGGAAGCTATGAGGATTTGGACTGTAAATGAACGAACTGCGATGCCAGTAAACAGAGAGTGACTTGGCACAAACTCAGTTCTCTCTTCTCTTCAGAGTTCAAATGCAACAACAATAAAGAAATGAAAGGAAACAAGAAAATCAAACAAGCAGCCATTGCCACCACTGGTGGAATTTTGGCAAGACCAATTTGAGATGAAAACAACAGGCTGAAAGTATATTTGCACTGTAGATACACTAGTGTTTTAAAGTTTGGGGGTCAGTAGGATTTTCCAAAGAAGTCTCATCCACACCAATGCAGCATTTATTTAATTCAAATAGAGTAAAAACAGTAATATTTAAATTTAAATATAAATAATTTTATATTTTTAAATGTAATTTATTCATCTGATGGCAAAGCTGAATTTTCAGAACTATAAATAATATTAATAGCATTTACTATTAAATTAACACTTGTTTTTTATTTATATGTTGTACTTATATATTTTTGTGGAAACGTAATTCTTTGATGAACGGAAAGTAAAAAAACAGCATTAATTTGAAATATAAAATGTTTTTGTATCAATATAAAAGTCTTTAATTTCAGCTCTGATAAATGTAATGTGTCCTTGCTAAAATCAAGCTTTTGAATAGTAGTTATATACAGTATATATATATTATATTTATTTAGTCATTTAGCAGACACTTTTATCCAAAGCGACTTACAAATGAGGACATTATAGAAGCAATCAAAACCAACAAAAGAGCAACAACATGCAAGTGCCATTACAAGTCCTGGTTAGCCTAACGCAGTAACGCAGTACAAGTAGGAAGGTTTTTTTTTTTTTTTTTTTTTAACGAGTATATAGAATATAGAAAAAAGAAACTTAGTGTTAGTTTTACAAGAAAAGCTAGCAGTTAGAGAATAAATATGCAATTGATAGAGGGTCAAATGTGTGTGTTTTTTTAAATAAAAAGAAGACAGATTAGATAAAATAAATTTAGAATAGAGAGTGCTAGAGTTAGAGGGTCAAATAAAGATGGAAGAGATGTGTTTTTAGCCGTTTCTTGAAGATGGGTAAGGATTCAGCTGCTCGGATTGAGTTAGGGAGGTCATTCCACCAGATGGGAACAGTTAATGAAAAAGTCTGTGAAAGGGATTTTGTGCCTCTTTGGGATGGTACAGTAATGCGTCGTTCACTTGCAGAACGCAAGCTTCTAGAGGGCACATAAGTCTGAAGTAATGAATTTAGGTAAAGGGGTGCAGAGCCAGAGGTGGTTCTGTAGGCAAACATTAATGCCTTGAATTTAATGCGAGCAGCTATTGGTAGCCAGTGCAAATTGATGAACAGAGGTGTGACGTGCGTTCTTTTCGTCTCATTAAAGATTAATCTTGCAGCTGCATTTTTGATTAATTGTAGAGGTTTGATGGAACTGGCTGGAAGACCTGCCAAGAGAGCATTGCAATAGTCAAGTCTGGACAGAACAAGAGCCTGAACAAGGAGTTGTGTTGCATGTTCTGAGAGAAAGGGCCTGATCTTCTTAATATTATATAATGCAAATCTACAGGACCGGGCAGTTTTAGTAATGTGGTCTGAGAAATTCAGCGTATCATCAATCACAACTCCAAGGTTTCTGGCTGTTTTTGAAGGAGTTGTGTTTTGATATATATATATATATATATATATATATATACAGTGGGGCAAAAAAGTATTTAGTCGCCACCAATTGTGCAAGTTCTCCCACTTAAAAAGATGAGAGAGGCCTGTAATTTTCATCATAGGATACCTCAACTATGAGAGACAAAATAAGAAAAAAAATCGAAAATCACATTGTAGGATTTTTTAATGAATTAATTGGTAAATTCGTAAAATAAGTATTTGGTCACCTACAAACAAGAAGATTGCTGGCTCTCACAGACCTGTACTTCTTCTTAAGAGGCTCCTCTGTCCTCCACTCGTTACCTGTATTAATGGCATCTGTTTGAACTCGTTATCAGATAAAAGACACCTGACAACCTCAAACAGTCACACTCCAAACTCCACTATGACAAAGAGCTGTCAAAGACAGAAACAAAATTGTAGACCTGCAGGCTGGGAAGACAGACAGCTTGGTGTGAAGAAATTAACTGTGGGAGACATACAAGACAGACTCCCTCGAGGGCTCCACAGACAGTGGGGTCAAAATGATCACAAGACTGTGAGAAAAATCCCAGAACCACACGGGGGAACTAGATAGAGAGAGCTGGGACCAAAGACCATAGAACACACTGCGCCGCCAGTAGTGTCCCCCTGCTTAAGCCAGTACATGAGGCCGTCTGAGTTTGCTAGAGAGCATTTGGATGATCCAGAAGAGGATTGGGAGAATGTCATATGGTCTGAAACCAAAATGAACCTTTTGAAAAACACTCGTGTTTGGAGGAGAAAGAATTTATCCAAAGAACACCATACCTACTGTATTCTGGAGGAAAAATCTTAAAGGAAAGAATGAATGGGGCCTCAATTTTGAGTCAGGCAAAAGAAATGTCTGGGTCTTTCATCAATGATCCCAAACACACCGCCCGGGCAACGAAGGAGTCTTCTAAGAAGCATTTCAAGCTGTGGCCTAGGATACATAGAAAATCTATGGTCCGTGTTGCCCACATCTCTTGAGGAGATCTCTGGAGGAATGGGCCAAAATACCAGCAACAGTAACTTCCTTTCCTCTGTCATTGCCAACAAAGGGTATATAACAAAGGTGAACCAAATACTTATTTTCACCATAATTTGCAAATAAATTCTTAAAAAATCCTACAATGGCTGGATTATTTTTCAATGTCCATGATGAAAATTACAAAAGTGGTTTCCAGATACGGACAGACAGACAGATAGATAGATAGATAGGTAGATACTTGAAGAAACACTCATTTATTGTATTCTGGAGGAAAAATCTTACCTCAAAGTCAGGCAAAAGGTCATCCCCATCGCCCAGGGAGTCAGCAGCGGTCCAAATGGTAGTGGGAGGATAAAGAGTCTCTAGGGTTCTAGGCAATGAACATGGATCCAGTAGCTGCTGCTGTTGAATGTCTGTTAGAACTGCAATAATTCCTCCAGTCCAGAGGGGGCAGTCTTTTGTCCTCCTCATTTCTCATCAATATGCTTTTGAACAGTCCACTGCCACTGTTGCCGGTTCCACTTGAGTTTTTGGGGCTGCTGTCACCCAACAATGGATGTTCTAGTTCATCCATATTCTCCATTTTCCGAGATCTGGATCTGACATCAACTAATGCTTTCCGGCTGAAATGGCCAACAATTTTACTCTTCTGAATATGTCATTTATATGAAAGCAGTAACAACAATTTAAGTGTTTTTTGGTTGATTTCACACAGATACAAGCATAAACCTTAACAAGGAAACTAACTCATGCGCTCCTCCATCTCCTTCCAGTTTGATTTTAGTCCATGTATTTAAATGCACAGAGCTCTTGAATATTCCATTTTCTTCACACGTCAGAAGCTATTTGTTCCTTCGCTTGATGACTGAATGCAAGATCCATGTAGCACGTTGTACACGATTGGATATATCTCAGCCCATAAATATGCTAATGTGCTTCATTTTGTATGAAAAAAGATGGAAGTCACTTCTGATGATGGAAAACCATGATTAGCAAAAAATAGTTGACAGGTTGTGAAATAGTGAAGATTTTAAGCGTGAACATCCCTTCTGCTCTCACTCATTCAGACGAAATGTTTTGAACAGAATTCTGTAGTGGAAGACTTTTATCTAAATATGTAGTGGAATAAAAATAGCTGCGATTTAGACAGTCCAAAGCTGATAGGAATATTCTCTGAAGTGCCAAAAGCTTTGAAGGAAGTGTCAGCGTAAAAAAAGAACATTGACAGGTGGTTGAAAGATTTATCAGCTATATCTGCTATGCACATATATATAAATATCGTTTTAGTTATCTGCTGTTTTCAGAACCGCAGTGCGAAATAGACTTCAGACGTCCACAAAAATAGTATCCTCTGGAGAGCAGTTTCTGGTCAGCAAGTGCTCAAGAAAGCCATTCCGTTTGTAGCCGAGGAGAAATGTCTTGATGAAGAAATCAGAGTGCACGGCTATTGATTTATAGCACTAGCTGAGACCAGAAAACTCTTGTGGGGACCTGTATTTTTAATGCGCCATGCTCTCCCAGCCGTGTGAAGTCTCTCAGAGTCGTATCCGGCGCCCCTCACCTCTCATGCTGGTACTTGGACTGTGCTGCCAAAAGAAGAGAACAAAGTCAGAAAGAACACTTAGCTTCAGTGCACACAGAGCAGCTCTTGATAAGTGATCCCCAAGTGTCTCTATTTTATAAGGCCAGTCTGCTATAATACTTGAGTGGCGGGATGGTATGTGCCAAGGAACGGACACTAATGAACTCAACATCTGCCTCTGAACACTTCTAAGCGGTCTATTCCAGGAGCACGTCTGTCTCAAAAGCAAAGAGCCTCAGTGAGAGGGCAGAATGCTCGTTGGTTTGGAAATATAGTCTGCTGTTAGAGGGCAGCGGCCCAAGTTCTCTTTAAAAATATTACAAGGGCATGACAGTTTAAGAGCACCCCCACTGGATGCGTTTCACGTCATCTAGTCCACTTACTCGCTCTGCATTCAAATCCCTGTGGCCCTCACCTAAAAACACCCAAACAGCCTTGGTAGCGGCATCTGAATCTATCGTTGGAGAGAAATTGAGGTCCAGCAGAGGTCTGCGGCTCCAGGCGGTGTATTCATAAAATATTTTCAATGTAAACACGTGGACGAATGCCTAGCTATATAAGATAGTCAGTGTGAAATGGAGCTTATGATGTGGTGACGTCCTCCCCATGATATGCCCTTCAGCTTGTTTATTCTGACAGTCAGACTCATTTGTCATCAGGATGTGAGCCATCTTGATTATTCATCCACTGGTGACCGCTTTTCTTCTCCACAATAGCCTCCGGTTTAATAAACCAATTACTCTTGAATGCACTGCATATTGTAATGGGAATCTTGTCATGTACATACTGTACATCTTGGATTTGTTGTAACTATCTATCACTGTATGCCGAACAGATTTACAGTGTGACAATCCTGGGCATTTTCTGAGGCATGTTTAAAGGAATAGAATGGTGAAGGAAATGCAAGGCCTAATTCAAATAGGGAAGTCGTCGTTCTGAACTATTTGCAAATAATATTTTTAAATATCCATACATTTACTCTTATTTGTATGCCTGATATGTTGAAACCACAAAATGTTTCTGGTCTTGTCATATTCATGTAGCCGGGTAAGGTATAGCCCAGGTATGATTGGCTGATGTCATGCCAGCCTGTGAACCTATCAGTGTCCTTCGTCCTTTGTGATTGGTTAACATGGTTCAAATCTTATGAACCTATCAGTGTTGGCATTGATAATATAAAAAGGGAAGAGTTTGATTGCTCAGGATGCATCATCCTTGGTACTAGACCTTTGTGGAAGTACGTCATTATGAACAAGAGGGAGGGCTTGGTGCATCCTCCTGTTGTGTTTTAGCAGTTAGGCCTTTTTCAGGTTAGTCTCCCAGTTAGAGTAAAGGATTTTGTCTTTTATAAGAAGAGGCTTTATTTGTAGTCTTTTTTGTAAGAGAGATGTTTTGCTAATAATAATTTGGTGTATGGAAACAATTGAGGCTTTTGAAAAGTCAGAGAAATTAGTTCAGGGTTCAAAATGAATCCGATGATCATAAAAGGCACAATTACTTCTTTAAAATGACTGTCACCTTTACATTTCACTAACAGCCTTGTGAAAGAGGCCTTTGTGAAGAGCTTCAGTTACTCACTTGAGCTTATGAGTAGTCCCCTTACTGCAGTGACCTTTAAGGGTGGAAAAAAGTGCAATTTGACAGCCCTAGAGTCTCCAATTCTACGACATTACACTTGATGTAAACCTTTATTTGATCAATCATTATTGGCTGAAGAGTTTCAGTCAGTGGGTGCTAAAGAGAGCAACTTGGTCTGATCAGAATCTGCTGTCACATTTCCCAGGGGTCCCTGTGTCAGTCAGTCAGCCCCTGAAAAACCAGGATGACAGTCTCAGAACGATAGGCATCTGGTGCAGGTGAGCGTCTGTCTCTCATTGCTAACCTTGTGCTGTTTTCAAGCAGTCCTCTACATGCCTGTCTGCACCAGTCTAGCACACCTGAAATCATCTCTGTCAATGGCATTATGTAGCTGCTAGAGATTACCTGAGGCATAGCTGATTATTTTGTCATTTATTATGTAAATGTATTTAGGTTTAGGATGCACGTCGCATCCTTTAAACTGATTCTACTAAGTGTTAATGGAAACTTTGATAAACGGGTCCAGCATACGTAATATTAATGATACGCTAGAATACTGCATTAGAAAAAAATACATTTTAATTTAGATTTTAACAATTACCTCAAGGCAATCATTTGCCCTCTGCAGAGTGTGTGAGTGAGTATACTATTAATATGCAGTAAAGTGATAGTTCACCTAAAATCTGTGAACATTTAGCAGATTCTAGCAGAATGTCTGGGTTCTTTGCCGTATAATGAAAGCGAATGGTGGCCGCATCTATCAAGCAAGATTTTTAGTGAATAACTACTGTCTCATCCTCCCACAAAGCTATTGTATGACTTCAGAGGATTTGGAATACGATGCAAAATACATATGGATAACTTAAGATGTTTTCAATGAGCATTTTTGTTCTTTTTTGATCCACTTTCATTGTATTGAAGAGAGCAGCTTGAACATTCTGCCTAATCCCTCCATTTGTGATCCACAAAAAACATACAATCAAAAAAACTACATTTTTGGAACACCGTGAGATTAAGTAAATTATGTCAATTTATAGTAATTATAGCAATAAAAAACAGTTAAATTAAGCTAAATTGTACTGTTTTCTGTAGGCCCTACTACTGTTTTTACTGAATTTATGATCTTACAGACCTTCCCCAAGTGAAAAAGTAATATATATATATAAAATACCTTTATTTAATACTAAGTATAGCTCAAATATTAACATATTTACTGACATTATCACTCAAGACTTACTGATTTAAAAACTATAATTAAACTTTATTTGGAGTACTACTTGTGCACAATGCACATTTCTTAACATTAAGCCTAAAATGTGTTTTAATGCCACTATTGATGAGGATGGTATGATCTTTGAATAATATCAGTCTTTAAATGCAAGACATTTGATGTGTACCTGAAGTATTGCAATAGTTCCACTTTAGCATAATCAAATATACTTAAATATATCTTTAGCTGGACTTTAGCACTGCTTCCTCACTATTCAAGTGCTTTAAGTACAAAATAAGCTAACTTTAAGTATACCAGTTTAGCATACCAAAAGTACAATTGCAGGGTATTTTTATCAAGTACATACATATGTAAATGTATTTGTAGTATACTTAGCATGAAATAAATGTATTTTAAATACATTTTTTTTTTCACTGGGGTAAAAAATTGACATTTTCTTTCCTAGTGCAATGAATGGAGGTCTTTGTTAATGCTTTTGTCAGATCTTATGGTTACAGCATGAATGCAGTTTTGAAAACAAAGCTGACAAATAAAGACTATGAAGTGATTCATACAGTTGCCAACTCGTTTGATTGAATGAGTTTTTTGGGAAGGCAAAACAGATGAGTCAGTTCTGGTTAAAGGTTTTGACACTGTTTTCTGTTTTGTATTTGCATTTTAACTGGCAAAGGAATATTCCAAACTATTTTCAATCAAAAACAGTCTATGCCTACTGTTTTATAGCCATACCCAGCTGCTTTGCCTCAAATAGTGAGTAAAAAGGGAAATCTGATTTCAGCAGCACATAGAGTGGCACGATAAAGAAATAAATTGACTTTATAGTGGTGCACTTAGATCAATAAAGTATAAGCAAAATCAAATTGCATCTGATTTTATACACTATCCATTACCGCACAGAGCATCATGAAGATATATGGAGCACCGTATGAGACTGTTCCGGTCGAGTGCATATCTGCCAACATAATGGTGGTCTGGATAGTGGCAGCGAGTGCTGAAGCCTGCATTACTCGGGCTTCATATTGCTTTGCTGTGCTCTCCTGTCTTCCTCCTCCACTCTGGTCGTGGACTTGAGAGCAGGCAGAACGCCTGGGTGATAATTCAGGAGCAGATTCCTGCCCTCCCTGACATCAACATTACTGCAGTGCACCTCGAACACATCGGACTCCAGGAGAACAGGAGGATGGAGAGAGCCACAAACATCAGGAAAAAAAGATGGACTCTCACATTGTTTATGGCTCTTAAAGGGGTAAAGTTCACACAAAAATCTGAATTATGTCATAATTTACTCACACTCATGTTATGCCACACTCGTATGGGTTTCTTTTTATGTAAAAAGGAGAATTTAAAGTTGGTCTTTTGTTTTTTCTTCTAATGTGACGTGCAATTGAATGTTACCAATTATTGTAAAATATAATATATATATATTTGATAAAAAATACAATAAAACCAGTAATATTGTGAAATATCCCTATACTTTTTTATTCTATTTTAATATATTTTAAATGTAATGTGTTCTTGTTATGACATAACCCTAAACCCTAAAAATACTTCCCTCAAAATGTGTTTTCTGCATTATTAACAATTAAATAAAAAAAAATTTAAGCACCAAATCAGCATATTAGAAAGATTTCTGAATGATCAGGTGACACTGAAGTCTAAATTACATTTTAAAATATATTCAAATATAAAACAGGTTGTTTTAAATTGTTATAATATTTCACAATATTACTGTTTATAGTGTGTTTTTGCTCAAATGCAGCCCTGTTAAACATAAGAAACTTCTTTCAAAAACATTAAAAACGAATCGCGATTAAATCACTGAATTATTAAAATATTTGGCTGGTATTGCACATGGATGTACCATCCGATTTATTATAAAATCGTTCTTTTAAATCAGATCTGTTCAGTGAATCAGTTGATCCAGTTCACAATGTGAAGGTGTAGGTTTCAGAAAAATAGCACAAGAGTCAAATGGACCACTTTTATTAAGCTTTTATGGAGCTTTTTTAAGCTTGAAAGTTCCAGTCCCTATATGTTATCATTATATGGATAATATGAACCAGCACATTATTCAAAACATCTCCTTACGTGTTCCACAGAAGAAGGAAAAAGTCAGGTGAGGGTGAGTAAATGATAGCATTATTTAAATTTCAGGGTGAACTATCCCTTTAAGCCACGATGGCTTGCTTCCAGAGGAGATGCACTCAGCTTTATTGCTAACCCCCCCCAACCCCATCCAGTCACCATAAAAGGACTGCTGTCAGCTATAAGCCTGCCCCCCTTTCTGATTTCTGCCTCACACATCAAACACTCGGTCAGTTGGACGGAGCTCTACAAGGACAGCACAGCAAATCAGCACCAGCACTTTTACAGAGAACCGCTTCTCTCTCTTTTGCTCTGTTTCTTGCCTTTCTACAACTCTGGCTACTTTATCTTCTTTTTGCACTGTTTATTACCGACCTCTATATTTATTTGATTCCTTTAGCCTGTTCAGCATTATTTCAGCTTAAACCACAAACTCAGGGTCCCTTTATAAATGTGCTTTCAAAGCCCAACGAAATTTAAATAAAAATAAAAACGATCACAGGGAACATGTAAGATAATAACGTGTGTCCACCGTGGATGTACATTTGGTATTATTAACACTGGGTTCTTTAAAGGAAAATAGGTTTTATTGTGTTTTTAAGTAATTTCTTCCTTTCTAGCATCAGCAATAAATAGCATAAAGTAAGTATATAAACAAACGAACGAATGAATGAATGTATGTTTCTAGACAGGTTTTTTGAACATGCCCCCATCTGCCATTGGTCAAAAAAAGTTTTACCCCTAACTCATGCCATTGGTTGAGCCAATATCGCTGTTTGTAGATCAAACAAAACAATGTATAAACAGTGTTTATGTTTTTTTTTAACATGGATGATTAATTGAAGTTGATTAATCATATACCATTTGATAGCTTTTGTATGCATGAATCAATATCTGAAATCTGTGATAAAAAACTGATCACAAAAAATATTACAACTACAGTAAAAACAGTAATATTGTATCATTAATTTTAATATAATTTATCTGTTTTCTACACTATTAAAAATAAAGGTGCTTAAAAAGCTCTTCACAGTGATTCCATAAAGAACCATTTT
The DNA here is from genome assembly GCA_027422405.1 of Ptychobarbus kaznakovi. Lineage (NCBI taxonomy): Eukaryota > Metazoa > Chordata > Actinopteri > Cypriniformes > Cyprinidae > Ptychobarbus > Ptychobarbus kaznakovi. The sequence continues at coordinate 14,071,230 of CM049809.1, forward strand.
TGATTCCACAACAAACCATTTAGTCAAAGGTTCATTAAAGAACCATCTCTTTCTTACCTTTTTTAATCTGAAGAACCTTTTTGTGAAACAGAACCAGAAAGGTTCTTCAGATGTTGAAGGTTCTTTATGGAACCATTTAGACAAAAATGTTATTCTATGGCATCGTGAAGCACCTTTGTTTTTAAGAGTGTAGTTTTTTAATACAAGTTTTCATATGTTCTAAAATGTCATTTATTCCTGTGATGGCAAAGCTATAATTTCTCCAGTCGTCGGTGTCACATGATAATTCAGAAAACATTCTAATATGCTTATTATTATTATCAATGTTGAAAACAATTGTGCTGCTTAATATGTTTGTAGAAAATGTAATACATTTTTTTCAGGATTTTTTTTATATAAAATTTGAATAACAGCATTTATTTGAGATATAAATCTTAGTAATATTGTCTTTACTTCACTGTTTTTAATGCTCTCTTGCTGTCTCTTTTTGTACATTTAAAATATCAATACTATAATTTGTCCCGATTAAGTTCAGAAGGGAAACTCACTGTTAAGGGGAAAACATATTTGTTAATATTTTATTCATTTCTGTGTCTTAATCTTTCCGAATGGGAAACAGAAGAGGATACAGGCCAGACTCAGTAAACGGCAGCAGGAGGAAGCAGCTACTGTAAGTGCCAATGAACAGGCTGATGGACGACAGATAGCACAAGAGAGATAGTGTTCTGAATGGCAATATCAAGCACACAGACCCACTCACCCTTCACTATACCCTCCATGACTGAAACAAAGCATGATAGAGAACAGCTGCGTTTTACTAATTAAAACAGAAATTAACTCTAAGTCTATTGGATCTATATGAAAACATATTTCATGTAGTTCCAAAGATTAATGAGCCCAAGTCTCATTCGTCATTTCTGTGCTGTACGTCTCTGCTTATATAAGTGAGCCTTGATAATTCCAGCACAATAATTTCTTGAGCCCAACAGTGTCACATTATACTCAGGATGGAAAGATACATAATTCCTCCCTAAATGACATTATAATGGAAAAAGGAATTCAGTATCGCTGAGGAAGGGGTGCTTTTAGATCCCAGCATTCTGTGCGTGTGTTTGGAAACGAGCTCATTTATCAGTCATAGTCCAATCCTACCTTCTTTCTCTCTCTCAATCTCACTGTAACCAGGGTTACAAAACAGTACTATGTCTATGTCTATACCCAGGGTATATACTGCAGCTGTAAGATGCAAGAGGCTGTAGAACGCATTCTGCATTCCACGTGCTTTTCTATTGTTTTTCTATGTAAACGTGCTAGACAGACGTCGAGGTCAGCTGAGGTCGTGGACAAGTGTGTTTTGTGTGAACGGCACTAAGTCACTTTGGGTAAAAGTGGATGAATACATGTAAATGTATGAGGTGATACTATCACATAATTTTAATATATATAAAAAAAAAAAATTCTGAATTTTTACCCAGGAAAAAAAAAAGATACATGTCATGGGGTAAGTTGTCACAATGGAACCTGCTTTTAAAAAGATTGCATTTAACCATTTTCAAACAAACAAACAAATAAATGTAACATTACAAAATAAAACCTTTATTTTGGTCAACAAATACTTTAATGAATTTAAAACAAAAAATATGTGACAACTTGCCCCTTAAAAATAGATAAGAAAGAAAGAATGAAAGAACAGAGGATAAAATAAATTATTCAATAACTGTATTACACATATATTTTATAAATTCATGGACATACCACGGCACACTCAAATAAATATTCAGGCCTAAATTTAAGATTAATATATTTTAATTGCATAAAAAATGTCCATTCACTTGGATTACATAAATTAATCAACTTAATGTGATGCATATTTGTCAGTCATAAATTAAACCGTTTTTTTTATATATATTAAATTTAGGCCAAAATATTTTTTTTATGTGTTAATGTCCAAAAACCACGGTATTACCATGGTACCATATCCAAAAACCTGGTAATACCATGGCACTTTTTGTCAGTGGCTTTTTGCAGCCCTCTCTCTCTGCCTTGTCCTCCATTCTTTCCCTGTCATTTCCTCTTCTCTCCCCTGACACTCTCTATCTCTCATTCTTGAGTTGGCGAGAGCAGTCAGTGTTTCAGAGGAGCCATTTGCACACATCTTAGCTGGGTGATTTCTCTCATCCCTCAGGCCCCACTGTGCCCCACACCAGCTGCGCCTGAGAGAGAGAGACAGACAGTGAACATACAGACGCTGTCGGGGCATTTCCCTTCCACAGACTGATGTGTGTTTCAGACTTTATATGTTTGTCTCTGAGCCATGAACTCTCTGTGTCTATTCTATGTGTGTGACTCTTTCTCATTATCTGTAATCTGTTTATAATGGGACATCTCATTATTCTTACTGATCCACTTGGGTGCAGAAAAGGGCACCAGGGCTTGACAGATCTATACTGGTGACAATAAAGAATGAGAGAAAATCAGAGCCAAGTGAGGATAAAAATGGACTTCTTTCATCTAATTGCACTGAATGTCTTCTGTTTGGGTTTGATTTCCGGTTACATGTCTGAATTCTTTGTGCACGTTGCTCTAGTTGCTGTGGTGTCCAAACGATGAGAAATGCTGCTTTCGCAGGCAGTATCCGGAGGTCGAAAGCATCAAGGCATGTCCGAATGCAACGTTTGCATAGCATCCTGCTGACTGAGATGCCTTCATAAGATTGGTTGAAGGCAACATAGATAACCTTTGCAGCCTATGATATCTTGCAAACCTGGCATGCAATTCAAAGGTTGACTGAACAAACATTCATAAAATGACGTTCGGTGGAGCAGTTGAAAAAATAAGTACATTTACAATGTCTATATTTATGTCTACTTTTCTACTAAAGCCCCATTCACACCAAGAGCGATAACTATAAAAATAATGATATTAGCGTCCACACCAGCGAACTATATCGTCTGTTTATTCTAATCGCACGCTCATCTGCCGCTTTAAATTCTCAAGCTCATTATAGCAGGATTCATTCTGATTGGGTGTCAATGTTTTTATCGTTCATCAGCTGGAAAAAATCATTCTGAAAGTGATTCCAACGATATAGTTTCTCTGCTTTATCATTATAGCTGTGGTGTGAACTCTGCTATTCTTTCATATTGAGAACGATTTTTAAAACTATATCTTTATCTTTATAGTTATCATGCTTGGTGTGAACAGGCCTTAAGGCTGTGTGAATTGGGGGAAAATATCAACATTTCTGATAATTAAAGGGATAGTTCACCCAAAAATGAAAATTCTGTCATTACTCACCCTCATGTCGTTCCAAACCCGTAAGACCTCCGTTCATCTTCGGAACACAAATTAAGATATGTTTGATGAATTCTGAGAGCTCTCTGACCCTCCCATAGACAGAAATGCAATTAACACGATCAAGGTCCAGAAACATAGTAAGGACATCGTTAAAATAATCCATGTGACATCAGGGGTTCAACCGTAATTTTACAAAGCTATGAGATTACTCTTTTTGTGCAAAGAAAAAAAAACACCTTTATTCAACAATTCGTCTTCTCCGCGTGGCGCAGCTGACACAGAACAGCATATGTTATTTACGTTCAAAATTTTCATTTTTGTGTGAACTATCCCTTTAAAAAAGGCATAAAAGCTCCACGTTTGCTGTGCTTGTTTATAAAACTGCACAATTTGGCAATAAAAAAAATCGAAATAAATAAAAAATACTAAATATAGTCATATTTCTAATGTTGTTTCATATTTCTATTTATTATTATTATTAAATTCAAAATTTCTATTTTTACAGTGAAATATATATTTTACTAGTATTTAAGAAAACATAACAATGATTAATAATAATAGCTATTTTTAAGTACAACAATAAAACTACAATACTAATATTTAATATAATGCTGATTATAATACAATATAATATAATATTGATGTTCCAGTTCAGTTATACAGAAAACACTGTCTGTTTAGTCACCAACTGACTGGACAGTTGAGTTTGGGACACAACCTCTGGTTCAGACCTCCATTTCATTTTCATTTGGTGTGAGACGGGTCTTTTCATCTCATGCCAGTGCTTGTTAACTGAGACGGCTACAAAACACGAAGAGCTGTGCTGTGCATAGGGAGCAAAAGCCGATCAATCAGAACTGCTGGTGTATTGTGCTCTTATGACACTTCCAGCTGTATGTGCACATTGAGGTGTATGTACTGTACTACACAAGCAGCTTTCTACTGCTAGAGGGCATTTTATAAATCGAAAGGCTTATGATGGTGCATCAAATAACCAAACAAGCCTCCGGGCTTATTTTGCTGATGCTCGAGTTGGATGTGGTAGGGGAACATATTTCAGATCTAGGTTTCTCACTGCTCATGTAAGTGACACATTTATTTCAGTCAGATATGAGCCGGTTACAGCATTCACACTGCCCGCGTATCTCTGGTAGTAGAAGCGTAGCAGTAAGCAGAGTTCCATTCTAAGCTTATTTTGTCACACGCAGTATGCTAGATAAATAAATTGGATTTTTGTGTTGAACATGCACCATAAACCTATCAATCAACAAAATGTTTTGCGATGTTGGCTTTTATTACAAGTTACGCACACAGGGACTGAATATGTACCATTTTGAGGGATGTAAAAAAGAACAATCTAACGCATCGGTCCTAATCACAGATCTGTATATACGGTATTCTCTGTTATGTAGTCAAACCAAAAATTATTTAGACACTAGATATAATTTGTTATATTTTTTTCATAGTGGGTGCAGGACACTATAGTTAATTTATGTAAGTGAGGATAGCAAATACTCTTTATACCGTGGACCAGTAAAATTGATAAACATCTGGGACCAAAAATAATTCAGACACTTTGACCTGACCATGTTTTGCTTAAGTGTTTTTCTTTAATTGCTAATTTGACATTTTTACACCACAGACTGAACAAAATTAATTTCTAAATTGGTGTGTTAAATTTAACAGCTGACAGCTATTCATTGCATACATTTATATCAAAAGTTATCGGACATTATGCATATGAATTTGTTCTGACACAGTTTAACTCTGAGTCTTTGTAATATTTTGAAAACTCATCTCTTTTGACACTACTTGACTTCATCTAAATAAAAAATAAATAAAACTAAAAAACTTTGTCTTTCTCTTTATTTATTCCTTCTCTTGCTAGTTGTACTTATTTGAACAATGCCTGAGACTTGGTATTACGAGCACATTCCTCTGTCTTATTTGCCTCTTTAAGATGAATCACTTCATGTATTCCCCAACTGTAAGTCGCTTTGAATAAAAGCGTCTGCTAAATGACTAAATGTAAATGTATTTTATTACCATTTTCTAAACTATAGCGAATAAACTGTGATAATGTGAGAAATGCTGAAGGTGTCTGAATACATTTAGGTTTGACTGTAGATCAGTGGTCCTAACATTTCATACTAATCGTTCAAATATCACTCAAGATTTACTGATATAAAAAGTATAATTCAACATTATTTGGAGTACTATTTGTGTATAATGTACATTTTAATGTCACTGTTGATTGTACACTTGTAATTGTTCCACTTTAGCAAAATCAAATATACTTATCTCAGCACTGCTTCCACAAATTAAGGTGCATTAAGTACAAAATCAGTTGTTCCAATTTTGCAGACTTCAAGTATACTATTTTAGAATACTAAAAGTGCAAATGCAGTGTATTTTTATTATGTACATAAATATGTAAATCAAGTATTTGTAGTATACTTAGCATGAAATAAATGTATTTCAAATACATATTAGTATTTTTATTTTTCACCCAAGTTGCAACCTAGAAAGCACTTGATTTACGTTATAAAGACGCAGTTTGGTTTCACAATGTGAAAGCACAACACGATCCTGCGGCAGCTTCTCTTGCATGCTGCTTATGCGAGCGGTGTGAAACAGACCTAGAGCAAAGAATGAAAGAGCTCTCAGTGGCCTGACCTCTTACTGGCCTTCTCCTCCATCATCTGAGTCAGAGACCACAGCACACACACACACACACACACACACACACACACACACACACACACACACACACACACACACACACACACACACACACACACACACACACACACACACACACACACACACACACACACACACACACACACACACACACACACACACACACACACACACACACACACACACACACACACACACACACACACACACACACACACACACACACACACACACACACACACACATGAAGAGAGCGCCCATCCCACTGACTTGCAATACATGCCATATTTAACACTACAAATAATCTAAAAATAGCCTCTTTGCACTTCATAATACCAATACAACAGACACAAGTGAGACAATTTGTCTGTGAGACGCTCTGCGTCGCTGAGAACACATTTAATCAAATGAGAATTCCTCTCACATGTCGCACATAATCACCGGCTAATTGTTTATTACTCAAGATAAGTAAAAGGTTATCTCACCAGCAGGCAGGGGAATATGGCAACACACTGCATGTGACAGCACAGTGCTGATAAACAACAGGAGCTGTAGTGTGTGTGTGTGTGTGTGTGTGTGTGTGTGTCTGTCTGTACAGGACAGTTCAGATTAGTAGTGAGATTCATGCATCAGAGGGCATGCACAGAGACTTTAAGGATAATAACGAACAAGACCGTATGTCATGAAATAATCTCCTTTTTTATTGTAATCTGGAAGTATGATTTGTAGACCAATTTTAATAGTTTGTGTATGGGGTGAATAGAGGGGGTCGCTTTTTCCTGCTTTTTAATAAAAGTGAAATATGCTTTGAGTAACGTCTCGATGCATATCTAAACATGTGAATTAATTTATTCCTGCAATCTCTTGGGAGCATCTACTACATGAATCACTACAGAGGCAACAGTGGATTGCAGATACAGCGAATAACAATAGAAATGTCTCTCTAATGGGAACTGCAGCAGTTCTTCTAAACAATAGCAGAAAGTGTGTCCTTGCCCAAACCAGCCCATGTACTGCTGAGCAACAACGTCCTTGTGTCAATGAAGACGGTGACAGAATAATAACAGCAAAGCTTGTGTGTGTTAAGATTGCCAGAAATATCTTTACATACCATGCAAGAGGCACAGAAGATTTTGGCGTCACACTTTGCGATTGAATTTGTTTGACACAAGCACCAGCTGTGTACGGATATCAAAAGGATTGTTTGAAATCTTGTTGTGTGTTTTGAGCAGCAAGAGAACAGGTCAGAGGTCCGAATAACAGCGCAGAGCAAAATTAAAAATGTCCCACACATCTGCTCCTGACATGAAATTATTATTATAGATCCAAAGAGGAATGCAGATTAAGATGGCATTTACACCCAGACCACCCATAAAGAAACCGTATGGTATGAATACACTGGACAATACTGGTACAGTTTCAGCAAGTAAATATCTATGTATGCTCATTAAACATTTGACATATGTGCAAGTTGAAAATATGTAATATGTACAATTTTATTTCATTATATATATATATATATATATATACATTTTATTATATGCATATATTAAAATGTTTTTAAATATTATTTATGTTATGTAATTAATAATACTATGCATGTAACATTTTTATTTTTAAATATTATTTAAACGCGAACAATATTATTATTATTTTTTTTAAATAAACATTTATTTTTAAAATATATTATTATTATTATAATAGATAAAGACATTAAAATCTATAAAAGCAAAACCTACCTCTTCCATTGATCCTGAAGTCTGCGATGGTGTCCGTGTGTGGGTGCGTGTCCAGTGGGACTGGAGCAACTGAGTGGAGCAAAATAGATGAATCCAGTGGCCCAGTTTGAACTTCGGCAATACTTCAGCACCAAGACATATTCTCCATTTGTGTGTACGAGCGTGTCTGACGGAGAGAGAGAGAGAGAGATGGGATGGTGTTCAGAGAAGTGACGGTTCTTGTCTCCCAAGTTGAGTGTTGTAGTAAAGCGAGCGTGTAGAGACACTGCAGTACACAGCGCTCCTGATGCTTACACTTTATTCTCTCTCTCTGCTTGTCTCTCTCACTTCACACTTCTCTGGTGGAGTCAGTAAGTGCTCCTTTAATCCTGTTTATGCTGGGTATTTATGCCACCAATGCTCTTCTAAGTCCCCTTGACGAGACTTTCAAACTACAGCAGCGAAGCGGATCCTTGCATCTTCCTCTCCTCTTCTCTCTACACATCTCTCTTTCCCTCCTCCACTGTCTTTTTTTGCGCTCCACTCCACCCCCCACTTTCCCCCTCTCTTCTCGATAGAGCATCAGTGTACAGCAGGGTCCTAGAGCCAGGTGGTGTTTGGTGGCGTGTTTGTGTGTACAGTGCATCTCTGCTACTGGAAACACATCAGTACGACACAAGTGTCCTCTCTCTCTCTCTCTCTCTCTCTCTCTCTCTCTATCTTTCTTGCTCTTTTTTCCAGAGGCTGCTTTAGAACAGTTGCCATATTGGCATGAGGTTGTCTTGTCAAGCATTGTTCCTGGTCAAAACATGGCCACAGAGTAGACTGTCACTGAGAGATCTTGTGTCACTCCTACAGAGAGAAAGTATAACTAATAAAAAAAAGAAAGACACAGTTTAAAGTTAACATGAAACCATATACTTCCACAATGTGGCGTAGATATGAGTGATACATGGTATTCAATGAGATGAAACATATATCCTTGATTTTATCCATCAGGAATTATAAAGTTTGTGAAAAGTGGTCTGAGTATGACAAGTTGGTTGGAGGGGAGAAAAAAAAAAAGAAGGTTGCATGACAGCAAAAAAAATGCTTATTTCAACATCAAAGCAAATCTGACCATATTTAGATTCTTAATGCCCAGTAGTGTTCCTATTGTGAATTATTTACCATTACGAGTTTCATTTCAAGGGTCATTAAGATTTTTTTACATTATTTTTTATGATACTTTTATTCAGCAATGTTCGTTGAAATCATAGTAAAAACATTTACAATCAGTGCCAGAAAGATTACTTACATATTGCCCATTACTGATTCCAAATTACATTACACATTTTTTTGTTAGAAATGTAATCCATTACATTACACATTTTAGGTAATATAATCAGACAATATGAAGTGTTCATAGTTGATGCAATGTTGACATTTTGAGAAAACAGTTTTAATAAAATGTAAATGATTTTTGTAAATTCAGTGGTCAAATGCTGTGTGACCTTTCACTTTTCTGTGTAATTAGCCAAATGACTAGTGACTGGTCTTTGTGTGAATGTCCACAAAGCCGGAAGACTTTCTGAAAAAAAATATATATATACATATATAGATAGATATAAGCCATATAGGCTATTTTAGAAAGGAAAATTCAAAAGATGAAAAAAATTAAGGAGAATCAATAAATTGTCCTAATAACTAATCATTTATTGCTATTGTGTGAATAACATACAATCATGTAATCAATAAAAATGTAACTGTGATTACGAGCATTTTAAAATGTACTATTATCTAATTACATGTACAACATTTTTGAAAGCTGATTACATAATCGAGATTACATGCAATCAGTTAATATCCAGCTCCGTTTATAATGTTACAAAGTGACAGTAAAGAATAAATAAATGCTATTCTTTTTAACCTTATGATCATCAAAAATTCCTGAAAAAATATCACAGATTCCACATAAATATTTTTCAACATTGATATTAACAAGACATGTGTCTTGAGCAGTAAATCAGCATATTAGAATGATTTCTGAAGAATCATGTGACACTGAAGACTGGAGTAATGATGCTGAAAATTCAGCTTTATCATCACAGAAACAAAAATAAATAAATGAGGAAATACAGATTTAAAAAAATAAATATTTGAATAGAAATTAGTTATTTTAAACTGTAATAATATTTCACAATATTGCTGTTTTACTGTATTTCTGATCGAATAAATACTGCTTTTGTGAGCATGTGAAATTTCAAAAACATTAAAACATCTAACAACCCCAATCTTTTGAACATAAGTGACATTTGATAGAAATGTTCTGTTTAATCATGATCTTTGCATGACCATGCAACAAGAAACATATGTGTAGTCTGATACTTCTCATATGTGCTGGTTCTTAATAGTGAATAATAGTAAAAACATCCAGCCTGACCGATGCAGCCCAGTTCTTAAATGAATCTTATGATCCGTTTTTAACGACTAGTTCAAAAAGACCCGTCTGAATCTGTCTGGAACACTGTTCTGTCCATTTCACATTTGCAGAGAATCTCTTTAAGCAAAATGGACTACAACAGAAACATATGAATCAGAATTAAATCAAAACCAAAAGCGATACTCAAATGTCCAATACGACAACTCACTCTTCATTAACTTTTCATTTGCACTGACGTCACTTTGGCTTCACGGGCTGTTGAATATAATAATACAATGAATAGGCAAAAGATTCAAATTTAGCACCATTCTCATATAGAACACTCACTTTTCACAATCTAGTCAATTCCCAATCATTTACAAAATCAAAACCTTAGGAGAGTAAACAGGGTCATTTTGGATTTGACGCAGACTTTAAGCGAACAGTGCTGTATTGTGCCATTATTCATGTTCATTTTATAGAAAATCCAGCCAGAATTTGTTAATCCATGGCAATAAGCTCTTCGTGTTGTTTTTACCCCTCTGACCCACTTCTAGATGCTGTTTTTGTGAAATTAAGATTTCTTTTCAATATAGAGAAAGAAGCAGGAGAAAAACATTGTGTTCTGTCCTGGATTTTAACATTAATACGATGGACCTCAGGGGACCCGCCTGGGATAAAGCTGAGTGCAGGGGATGACATTAGTAATCAATAAAAATCCTCTAGGCTTATGCGGCCTGGTTTCATGAGGTGTTTTTTCTCCCCCTCCCCTGCCTGCACCGCCGGAGTCTTTCATGTGGCGGTGGAGTTGTTGAATAGGTCAGTCAACACGGTGAATCTGATGCTTCATTTGTCTTGTGCTGTCAGGACGACAGCTGTTTGGTGGAGTGTATGGTCAGCATGGATCAATAGCCTTTCCCCTTGCTCACTGCACCCTTGCTGACAACAAACACGAACACCATTTACCTCACACACAAACCAGGACGACAAGGGCAGCCAGATGAAGAGGGTGAGGTGGGTCAGAGGTGCAGATAATTAGGGAGAACTAAGGAGCGGCTACATATAGAAACACCAGCCCGATCTTACGGCAATTCGTACATATTTTACGAGGTGGCTAATTTGTACGAATTCGTACGGCCTCACTCGTACAAATTCATAATATTTTTGCTAAATTGTACGTATTTTACGAGTTGCCAATTCGTATGAATTTGTACGAATGACCTACCCGTCACTGGGGTTTAGACAAATGAGTGAGGTCATACGAATTCGTACGAATTAGTCACCTCGTACACGAATTGCCGTGAGATAGCGTTGAGAAATACACATTTGCAATGAGAAAGACAGACTGAGGTGACTCCTGTTGAATGATGTGATGTGTTGCCTCAATATATGAGTACATGAACACATGAACATAATCTCCGGAGAAGCTCTGAGCATCACTTCATGAGCAATTTTTCAAACAGAAACTTAAATCTCTTCACAGCAACCCATCAAAATAACATTTCGGTTTAACTTGAAGAAAATATGACAGAAATGTATATCACTTAATGTAATGATAGTACAACAACGAATACAATTATTATTAAGACATCATTTATAACATAATTAAAACATAATTTAAGGAATATTTACCATAAACATGATTCAAATTATTTACCAGAAACATTTAAATACACAGAACAGTATTTCTGAAAAAAAATAAAAAATAAAAGACAAAATAATAATATATATATATAAAAAAAATCAATTAATTAGAGATGCTTGTGATTACTACAATGTAATGAAAACATTAAAATGGAATCCAGAAAATGCATATAAAACACAACATTTGGTAAAAAAAAACTGAATTTGGGGAAAATAATAAAACATATTTCACAGAGCCTTAAAATTTTATTTTTGTTAAACTTTTAATAAATTGGTGCTAAATTGTGTAAGTTTCAAGATTTCAATTAGACATGCTTTTTGATTAATACAATTCAATTTAACCATTAAAACTGAGTCTAGAAAAATGAAAACCGAATCCAGAAAAAAATAAAAAGGAAAAAATAGAATTTAGGGAAAAAAATTTAATGGATTTCATAGTCCATTACTTACTAACTTAAATAACTAATAAATAAATAACTTAACTACAGTTTTCAGTAGCTTTCAAAAAGAGAGTTAAGTTTGCGTGCCAAAAATGCAAAATTGAAATTGAAGTGTATCATACCTAATACATAGTGAAATCATATTTTCAAAGGAGCCTGACTGTAGTTACTTTAAGTAACATATAGCTTGGCAAGTGCTAACAGGTTCAACCAGTTTAGTAAACCAGAATAATACTCCCTATTCCAGGATTCCCATCATGCAAAGCGCAAAGAGAACACTGAACTCTAATCCATCCTGCAGCAGAACGCCAATGTCATGACGTATGCGGTGGCACGCTGACCCATCTCACCCACGCATCTGAAGAGGTCAAGGTCATTTATTCAGGTGATTAAAGAAGTAATCCATATGGGAAATATGTGATGCTTTTATATGCAGGGGGATAATAGGGAATAGAGGAGTTCAAGTTAATTGACCTCACTCTCAAATGCAAAAAGCTCAGGCACACACATAAACGCACAGCCTGCATATATTGAAATGTATGGCAGTGGCATATGTGAGTGCACATGCTGTTTATTCCAGCACACAGAGAGCAGACAGCCTGAAATAATCCCCAGTGACTGCAGAGAGAGCTCACACACCTGACAACACCCAGACAAATGAGCTCAGCGCTCAGCTCCGCTCCTGCTCACTACATTTGGACGCACAGAAACACACACAGGAGCCTAAAAGAAGACCATAATCTGCAACTGTGAACGTGCATGGAAATTTGGAAATGTTTGGAATGCATATACAGATAGACAATGAAATATCAATATGATCAGTACACTTTTTTAGTAAAATATAATTCAATTGAATTTTTTTTATGTGCAAACAGGAGTCAGGAGATGGCAAAAAAAAAACTCTTCATTTTATATTGACATTAATTTCACACATTTCTCTTTTTTCACATTTTCAGCACTATTTGGGGCAATAATCTGCATTTAAAATTGATTTAAACATGGTGAAATGTGTTAAATGTAACTCTCAAAGGGATACTCCACCCCAAAATGAAAATGTTGTAGTTTTTCACTTACCCCCATGTCGTTCCAAACCCGTAAAAACTTAGTTCGTCTTCAGAAAACAATTTAAAGGTGCCATAGAATGCATTGATACAGTATTTTAAATTGTTTTCTGATAACAACATAGAAGGTATGTGGCTTAGGTAAGGGCAAAAAATCTCCAGAAACGATTTTACATGTCCATTTACAACCCTAGGATTTCTCCCTAGAATGAAACGGTCAGTTATTGGCTTATTTGTCAGGGTCATGAATAATAATGATCTGCTCTGATTGGCTCTGCTTCAACAGTGCAATAATCTCTGCTCCTTAACAGTGCCAATGCTTGAGCTCTGCTCTGATTGGCTGTTTCACAGTGCTGCTCTCATTGGCTGTTTCACAGTGCAATGTTGAGCTCTGCTCTGAGGCTGTTTCACAACATTGGCTGTGTGGCAAGAAGTTAACACAGGGAGGAAAATATATATTTAAATACTTTCTCTCGCAGTTATATCGTCGGTTAATTATACTGTATATAAAACGCGGGCATCAGGGAGCCGTTATTAATACGCGAGGCATTGAAACTGCTTTTGAACGATCAGTCGATCACGTTATAGTTTCACTTTCAAGACACGCGATGCACAAACTCTGTTTATATTATGGAGCAACAGTACTTACCACACATTTCACAAGATCAGACGCTTGTCAGTGGTGCTCAGGATCTGTAAATCATTCGCCATCATCCTCATCTCTCCTTACTCTGTTTATGTGGTAAGTGAAATCGTATGTACTGTAAAAGGTTACGGCTAACAAGGAGCTAACCATGTCCCTTTAGTGGCTCGCGTTAATTTATTAGAACGCGTTATTTGCTTTCGTGCCTTTCTGAATAAAGACACCAACCCATCCCTGCACACAGCCTGGAACATTACATTTATTTCCATGATCTGCCATGTTCGCTGTTGTCCGCGCTTGTTTATTTACAACACCTGCAGAACTTCTGATGGTTAAGCTGGCGCTTGCCTAGGACCAGGGCGGGTTTATGGAATGATGGGGCGTAGTGATCCCGACTGTTGCGTCACAGTCAGTGTTATGTTCTGATTCGCCTGTTTTTCAGTGGTCTTTTTTAATCACAAGATTTACATAAGAAGGAGGAAACTATGGTGTCTGAGGCTCACTGTATGTTATTTCCATGTACAGAACTGTTATTATTTAACTATGCCAAGGTAAAGACAGTTTTTCATTCTATGGCACCTTTAAGATATTTTGGATGAAAAGCAGGAGGCTTTTGACTGTCCCATTGATTGCCAAGTAAATTACACTGTCAAGGTATGAAAAGCATCGCCAGGGAAGTCCATCTGCCATCAGTGGTCAATCTGAATTTTATGAAGCGAACCTAACTAACCTTGCCTTGTCAAATCAACTTGATTTCCTGTTTTATATTTTCTGCATGTTGGTGGGACCACATTACTTTGGTTCGGCAGACAAACTTTTTTGAATATTAATTATAAATAAAGCAGTTTTGTTAATATGTAGATTTTTTAATAAGTCAATTATGAGATAAAAAGTAAAGTTAGATATTAAGTCATAAGTCTGAGATAAGAAATCATAATTATCAAAATTAGGAAAGTTTAAATTGACAAAAAGTTAATTATGGTATAAAAAGTCTTGGTATGAGATACCAAGTCATAATTATTAATGATTCTGAAACAAACACATAACTATGAGATATTTTTTTTTAATTATGACAGTCGAAGTTGACAAGTAAATTTTGAGATGAAGACCAAATTATGACAAAACATTAAACTGTTTATATCATAATCTCATAATATGGTTTATTGTGTAATGATTTTGACTTTTTTGCCCATAATTGTGAATTTTCAAGTCATATTTATAATTTTGGTTTTCTATAGTGAACAAAAGAGCAGCGGCAGTGACTTATAGTGATAAAAACACCTATTGCGAGTGTGAACAGGGCCATATTGATAACTGAAAGCATAATCAAAATAGTCAAAATATTTAAGAAAATGAACACAGGGTTTACAATATTGAATAGCACACATTTTATGTCTGCTTTCTGTGGAACTGTGGAGTAAATCAGCTATATGGCCATTCCCCTCATTTAACCTATTTGAAAGAAAGAAAGAAAGAAAGAAAGAAAGAAAGAAAGAAAGAAAGAAGAAAGAAAGAAAGAAAGAAAGAAGAAGCATTTAGTATTTAAAATGAATTCCTGACAGCATACACAGTACTCTGTAGCAGCTCATCATTGCTCGTAAGTGTACAGTGCCTTCTCTCAGTCAGCACATGCTGCAGTTCAGAGTAGCTCCAGTTAATGACTTGTCACATTACAATCCTCTTAAGGAAGCTAAGCCGAATCCGGCTCGTTTCCCACTGATTTCCTGACCCTGTTGTCTAGCGTTACACCCACACACACGCACAAACAGCGACCTCAGCAGCATAAAGACCATCCAACCTCACCAAGCTCATTACCGAATCAGCAGCTGAACCAACTTACTCAACACATACTTCATCCCCACAGCACAACATGTGTAAATCGTGTCACTGCTAGAGCAGCAAAATGGCACAGCACAGCTGCAGGGAGAGATGCTCCTCTACAGAACCTGATCTAATAGAGCCTTTCAGACCTGATGACTTCCATATCTTAAGAGGGATATATTAGAAGTTTATATATTAAAAAAAAATTCTGTCATTAATTACTCACCCTCATGTTGTTCCAAACCCCGTAAGACCTTCGTTTATCTTTGAAAAAGGTATTATCGTAGCTTCATAAAATTAAGGTTGAACCACTGATGTCACATGGACTATTTTAATGATGTCCTTACTCACTTTTTGGGCCTTGAACGTGGAAGTTCCATTGTTGTCTATGGAGGGTGAGAAAGCTCTTGGATTTCATCAAAAATATCTTAATTTGTGTTCTGAAGATAAACGAAGGTCTTATGGGTTTGGAAGGACATGAGGGTGAATAATTAATTACATAATTTTCATTTTTGGGGAACAATCCCTTTAATATATAATAGATACCATTCAAAAGTTTGGTGGTGGTATGATTTTTTAAATATCTTTTAAAATAGTCTCTAATGCTCACCAAGGCTGCATCTGATTATTAAAAAAAATAATAATAATAAAAGTTTTTTAATACGTTTCAAAATGCCATTCATTCCTGTTGAAGGCAAAACCATTCTGAATAAATTACAGAAGCCATTACTCCAGTCTTCAGTGTCAAATGATCAGAAATTATTATAATATGCTAATTTGGTGGTCAAGAAATGTTTCTCATTATTATCAATATTAAAAACTGTTGTGCTTCTTGATGTTTTGCAAAAAGCCAAGACATATATATTTTTTTAACAATTTAATGCATCCTTTTTGGGGAAAAAAGTAATATATATTAATTTCTCTAGAAAAAGAAAAGATAAAAAAAGAAAATAAATGAATAGGAAAAAAAGACAAATTCTTACTAAGCACATTTTACATGACATTTTAAAACCCGAACTAACCTTGCCTTGTCAAATTATCTTGATTTTATGTTTTTATGATTTCTGCATGTTGGTCAGATGGCATGACTTTCAATATTAAATAGAAGTGAAGCAGTTTTGTTGCTATGTAATTTTGTTCTGAATTCACTGAATTTCATGTGTCTTTCTGCTTCATTATAATATCAGACATTATGGCCCTAAAAACAGGATAAATGAATTTAACTTAATGAATGAAAAACACTTATCATAAAAGACTTATATTCATGTCACTGCAAATGTTATTTTTCATATGTTTTAATAAATTAACATATAGGACAAAAAAATGCATCTCTATCCCCAATAGCATCCTTTAACGAGCACCCTATTCAAGAGTTTATTAAAAGATAATATAATAAATTATAAATTCAGCCGCTTCCAGTGACTTCACTAACAGTCTATGAGCATGTGCTGTTCTGAAAACTATAATAGCTGCACATTTCCAAAGTAGCTTTTGTTTCTCTGTAACCCGGCGGCTATATTTTGATGTTTCAGTGGTGGCTGGTGCTTTAATCTTCCCTTTCAAAGGGAATCAACTGATGTAAGCCCGTGGACAGACTTGCCGGTGACTTTGAGCTGAGACAGGAGCAGTTCAGTTATTGTTTTGTAGCTAAAACCAAGCCTAAATGCTGACAAAGAGTGTGTAAGTGTAAGAGTGTGTGTGTGAGGGGGTTGAGCTGTACTGTGGCTGCAGGCTGTACATCACTGTGGAAGAGATGCTGTCTATGTGCAATTTTCTGTTACACGTGGCGTTACATGCCAAGTATCAGCAGTCATCAGAATCACTTATCTTTCCTAGAATGTTCCAGCGCTGTTCTGTGCCTCAGGGGCCATGCATTATTTATCTCTAAAAGAGGGGGGAGGGTGAACAATTGGTTGAAAGGATAATCAGAATGAAAGGATGGGATAAAAAAAAAATCCCACTAAAATCCCACTGCCTATCCAAATTGTTCAATCCTCCTCTATGTTTCAATCTGTTCTATTCTCTCCTGTGCTTTACCCCCCTCTGTGAAGCTCTGATGATGTGCGTCCAAGAGCATGACTCGTTTTGTGGGGGATCAAGATGAATCCCATCAATAAATGTCTCGTGCGCAAATACACAAACCTGCAAAATGGGGCCAGACAGCCTAGAATCGAAAGCGCATCTCTGTCCTCAATATTCAATATCACTCCAGTCATGCTCAGTCTAACTCGCATTTGTTAGGTGTCTCATCCATGAAATTTGCAATTAAGGCATCGTGACGGTCAATATTTAGACAGGTTTCAGCTAACACACAATTCATTTATGGAGTTCCCACAGGAGAGATTTATGACGCAGATGTTACTCCGTCATATATCGGAAGACATACAGTATAAGAGATCTCAGTTAAGTTCTATCTAATTATCAATACTGTAAATAAAATATGATCAATAAGTCATGGCGACATGTTTTTTTTCATTAATTTAAGTCGTCAAAATTATTTAACCAATTTCAACTTAATTTTTTAAAGTTATACAAGATTCAGCCTGATTCAGTTTAGTATAGTTTAAAGGTATAGTTCACCCAAAAATGAAAATGTATCATCTTTTACTCCCTTTCATGTTGTTCCAAACATGTATGAGTTTCTTTATGTTGAACATAAAAGAAGATATTTAGAAGAATGCTGGTAATCAAACAGTTGATGGTCCCCATTAGGGGCTTTCGCACCGAAGGAACCTTTTCATAGCTTCTAGAACTATTGTTCCTGCTTTTTGGCATGTTTGCACCGCAGGAACTAGGAGTGATTTAGTTCTATGAGCTCCATGTGGGGAACTAAATTATCTCCTACTTCAGAGTTAGGGTCTAAATCAGTTCTATAGGAACTCCCAGTGACGTAAGTGTACGTTGATTGGCCAAACGCACACGAAACACCGGCTACCTGGCATGTTTAAAAAGCCATGTACAAATATTTACTCCACGAACATGGAAAACAGCGATAATAACGGCGTTTAGCTACCTGTTGTCTGCAGTGTTGTGTTCTTGTCTCAGCCTCAATGATATGTAACACTGCAAGATGTCATAGGAGATTTAGTCAGATTTTCGTGCTCTTTTAATCACGTGGATTGTGTTTACATTCCATTGCTGTTATCACAAAACCCACAACACGCAACAATAACAAGAATCTGCCTATTGACTTCCATAATGTATCTTTCTCTATGGAAGTCAGTGGGGACCAACAACTGACTGTAAGAATTTTTGATTCTTCAAAAATCTTCAAGATATTTTTTTTGGTGTTCAACATAAAGAAACTTATACAGGTTTGAAACTACATGAGGGTGAGTAAATGATGACATATTTTTCATTTGTGGGTGAACTATTCCTTTATGTGAACTTTTAAAGGGATCCCAGTGTATTAAGGCATGTATAGCTTAATATAACGTAAATTATGTCTCTTATTTAAATATGTAGTAGAAACCCATTAAAATGTATGTTATTTAAAAAAATCGACACCATTTTTGGACTATGGGGGCTGCCATTATTTTATGTGCACAGTACATTCTGCATTGATGACGTCAAATAGTTGCACTCAGTGAGCTACTGGCGCTTTTTACCACAACAAACTCAGAATACACAACTCATAAAATAAAATATTGATACGATACCACATTGTGTGGCTTTTGGTAGTAATTGTCAGTCGAAGGGCAACAAGAGAAGCAATGTAAGACTTTCCTAGCGATAATAGGAGGAGAAAAGAATGGGACGATGCCTGTGGACGAATGAAACTTATTTTTATTCAGAACCTGCTTCTTTTTTCTCTCCACTTTAGCCCTGATGCCTTTGAGTCTTTTAGTAGACCACAGCTACTGAAAGAGCTTACAAACTGTTGAGACAAGAAACACTAGATGCCATCTGTTAGAATGTAAACATGCCGATGAATCATGACGCGCGGCCGCTAGAGGAGTTTCTCAGCGCGGATTTCCCTCGATATCCGGGGCGTTTAGACTCCTTGTGGGGAAGCATCGATAGTACAGCATTTGGTTTAAACCTATACTTGTATCCATCGTCACATGTAAGCTCTCTTCAGTAGCTGTGGTCATCATATCAGTATTTTATTTTCCGAGTTGTGTATTTTGAGTTGTCTAGTGGTAAAAATAGCAACAGGTAGCGGCAGTAGCTCACTGAGTGCAACCATTTAACATCATCAGAATAATGGCGCCCCCATAGTCCAAAATATGTATAAAACGCTGTGATTTTTTTAAATAACATAAATCTTTAATGGGTTTTCTACTACATATTTCAGTAAGAGACATAATTTACGTTATATTAAGCCATACAAGTCTTAACACCCAGGGATCCCTTTAAAAATCTGCAATGACTTGTACAGTTTGAGAATACTTAAAGCTGCAGTCCGTAAGTTTTGCCTCTTTGTCGCCATCTCTGTTTGAAGCCTGCAATTGCAGTTATTTGTGGAATTATCATCTTTACGCGGGTTGTGCTTTGGCACGGCTCCTCAGCTCAGATGTATCTAAAGTTTTGAGTTTATGTGTGGCTGTCAGTCACCGCCATACTTTGGATTCACAGATTCTACGTCTTAGAAGTCTGACCTAAATAAGAATTTGTACTGGATATCGTCATATGTTCAAGTAAGTAAAAAGTCTGCCACTTTTGTTCTAACCAACTGAGGAAATAAAAAACATTACAATAAATTGCGCTACCAATGGTGATTAAATAACAATCGTTTAGCTCCTATCACATCAAACCGTGCAAATTATAATTTTTGTTGTTATACTTTGTTTTCAAATTTAATGTTAATATCAGCATTGAGTGATTACGTGCATATAGTGTATATTAGCGTTATTTCAATTTATTTACAGTTGTCAGGCTGTTGATATGCTGTTTGCTGATATATATATATATTTTTTTTTATATTATAATGGGGTTTCCCATGATAGTATGCAGTTTTTTGTATTTTTATCTTCACAATACATTTTACTTAGTAGGCTGCCTGATACTTCATTGCTGTACTTAATCATTTAAATACTTTCATTGCTGCAACATAATTTATTCAGGTTAATTTATATTGTTTCTGCATTAAGTATATCCTCTCTGGAATTTATGCACTCTTTTTATCACCCTACAAAAAAACGTAAATCTGGTCGCTTAGAAACATAACAGCATCTCTCCTGTGAGCTATAATTCATTCATAAAGCTGAAGTGTATAATTTTTGCACCATTAGCATCAAACAGAATTGCAAAAAACGATTGTTTTCAAGCACTCCCAACCTCATCCGCAAGACTGTGGGGAGGACTGAACCGAGACAGAGAAAGATACGCCTAAAACTGAAAGGGTCAAAGCATTAGAGAGACAAAAAGTCAATCGATGTGTTTACTTTGAACATAAATGAGTAAAAGAAGGCAGATTAGAATGAATGACGCTAATAAACAAAGGGTCTATTAATGGTGTGCGAAAAAGCAATGTAGTCAGGAGAGCCAGTGAAAAGAGAAAAGGTTTGAGAGAAACAGAGAGCGCAGCCTGTGGGGATTGAGTCATGAGTGCTTTTAGCCATATCAAGAGCTATAACCCAAATTAAAGTGAGGCTGCTAATGATTATTTATTCAGCTTCACTCTCGCTCGGTTCATCCCACAAAAACAAAACCAACGTCGCCACAAAGCTTTGGAGACATCTCCTCATTCTTATTATATCGCTGTTTTCTGCTATTTAGAATAACAGTAATTATGAAATAGCACAAATTATAAGAGTATGGGAATTACGTAGAAAGAAAAAATGTTTTAAATGAGTGGTTAGACACTCAAGGATCATCAGTAACTTCATTTTGTTCAGCGAATTCAATGAGTGTCTCTCACACAAACACAAATACACATTTGGCTGTGAGTCAGACACATTGAGTTTCTCACACTGACATAATCGCATTACAACAGATGAGACGGAATGAAACACAGCTGAGAAATGCTGGCGAGGTAGCATGCTTTAGGAGACAATACTGCTATTAGTGTGGGTCAGCACTGCCAATGATGATAGAACTCTCCTCCTCTGCTCTCTCCAAGAGCAACCATTTCACTTAGCACAGCAGTTTTTTCTACTTTCCATTTTTTATTATCCTTAGTGAGACACCTCATTAAGAACAAGGAGAGAATGACAGCTTAATGGATTAATTCACCGCAAAATAATCATTCTAATGTCATCCTTTATACAACCTCATGTTGTTCCAAATTACTTTCTTTTTTCAGTGGAAGACTAAAGGACATGTTTTGAACATGAGACTGATTGTTCTTTTGCATGCATTTATAATAAATGGGGTCTAAAGTTTCAAGCTGCAAAAAAAAAAACACCATAAAAGTATCATAAATATGATCCACATGACTTAACTAATCACTGCAACCAGATCACTGAGTCAGTGTGTTTAAGAATCATATTAGTCATATTATTGAATCAACCATTCAGACTACTTTTGTGAACTACTGTAGATACATTTACTCAGTGGAAATAGAATTTTTTCATGATTAAAACGTGCCATTTTGGGCATACTTTTTTTCATTAAATTGATTAATTAGATAAGAGTAGCAAAAATATTTGTCAAATAAATCTCTTTTTGTGTTTAAGCATTAAGCACAACTTTAGCATTTTTTTAAAGTACTGTTTTTTTCACGCACTTGCGTTAATTGCAATTAAATGAAAGTATATATAGTTTACATTTATATTAAATGCAGTTATACTTTAGAGTACTTTTTTACCCTCTCTTTATATGTAATTGTATAGTACATGTACTGACAAGCATTTATGGTAAACTAAAATATAATGTCATTTATATTGAAATTTGTATGTCATGTAAGCTATTTTTGAATATATTTGAAACATAATAATTAAAAATACTTTAACGAAAAACTTTTAATTTGACATTATTACAAAGTGCACTTTTTACAAGTAGACTTAAGTGGACTTTTGTGTCATTATTATTTTCAAAATATGCTTTTAAGATTTGATGTACACTGCAAGTCCCCAATTCAATTAAGCAAATTTTTCGCAAGAGTGAGTAAAAGAATGTTATTTTGGGGTACTATCCCTTTAACAACGACAAACTGCATCAGACAAAAGCATAAATGACACTAGGTGATCCTGTAGCTCACTTTAAACCTGCTCTATAAACAATATGCGCTTGAGACTCACTCGTGAGGCTTTTTTTATCCTCCCCTCCCAAACACACACCCACACAGAGTACAATGTGTGACTTTATTACTGTCTACCACACACACACACACACACACACACACACACACACACACACACACACACACACACACACACACACACACACACACACACACACACACACACACACACACACACACACACACACACACACACACACACACACACACACACACACACACACACACACACACACACACAGAGTACATTGTGTGACTTTAACTGTCTACCACACACATACACAAGTAACACACACACACACACACACACACACACAGAGTTCTCAGTAAGTGCTATTATCCCGCCCTTCCAAATTCACACACACAGTCACACATTCAAAGGATTTTGTGAGGTTTAGTGGGATTCTAATGACAGCGAAGAAGATGAGAAATAATGAAATAAATGCCGAAGTGGCCATTTAAGGGGATTAGACTCACAATGGGAACACCTTTCAGAAGAGGGTGAAAGCGGAGTGTGTCTCAGACTCTGTGGCAATTAAAGTGATTAATACTGTGAACCAAGGAATGGAAGGAAGATTTGGTAATGGAGGCAGATTAAAAGTAATTGTAACAGAACCTGACCCTGGAGAGGAGAAGAGAGACAGGCAGACAGACAGAGTGAGATAATAAAGAAAGGAAGACATACAGACAGACAGGACAATAACGAATGATGGCATAAATCAAGGCACTATATAGATAGAGGGAATTGGAGAGAGACAAAGTTGGGCTTAATGACCAGCGGAGTGATTAAAGGATACATGAGAAAAGTTCAAATGGAATGATGTCTCTCCTTTAGAAGAATCTCTTTTTTTCTGACTTATGCTCTCCCTGAGGGGGAGTCTGATTTTTGCCCTTCATGTTGGATCAGAGAGAATAAGTCTGTTTTCTTACCGCAACATATAGTTTCCTAAGGCATCTTTACACAGCTTAGTAAGGCTGCTCTGAGGTGGCTATGTGTCCTCTCCAAATTCTGTGGAAGGATGCAATGACACATAAAACAGAACTAAATATAGTATATTTCACTATGATATATATTTGCATTTAGTTTGTCCACAAGGTGGCAACACTGCCATAAACCGATGTTTCACAGTCAAAAGAGAAACAGATGAGATAGAAATGACAACAAACTACTAGAGAAACAACTATAGACGCCCGTGTTGATAAGGGCTTAAGAGATTGCCACAACTCTAGTCTAAATAAACACAAAGACATTGTATTGGTCATAATTTCTGGAGAAAACAGTGCAGACATTAGACAAGGATGAAACGTTTTAGTGCACGTGTTGAACACCTGTTTTTGCGCATGCTATGGAATGAAGTATACTTGGGAAGAGTATGTTCGGCTGCACACATACGCAAAGCATTCGTGTCAAAATTGGAGTATACTTTGAGTTTTAGAAAAGCTTGGGAAAAGCTCTGGAAAATCTCTGGTTTTTAAATCAGTCATTCAAAGACTCCCTCATTAAGTCATCACTCATCGCCACGTACCGATGTAAATAACTAAGCTGCAGAATGCAACTAAAACACTCAGGAGTCAGCCACTCAATAGGATGGTGGATGCTGCACACTGGTGGTGGTTGAGGAGAGACCCCCCCCCCCCATGATTGTAAAGTGCTTTGGGTGTACAACAATACACAATAAAGTGCTATATAAATGCATCATTCATTCAATTCATTCATTCAATAGTCTCAGATGTCACACTAGGGCTGCACGATTATGGCAAAAATCTTAATTGTCGATTATTCCCTTGAAAGTATCATTGCGGTTATTAATTACGATTATCACAATTTACATTGAATGATGTTTATACCATTGTTTGGAGCAAACGCATGCCATATTTTTAGATGAAAAACAAGCTGAAAACACTAACTGAAAAACTTTCTATAGTAGCCATAAGCCTCAAATGTGAACAGTACATTGGATTGGTTTCTTTTTTAAATAAAAAATTAACATATGCATGCTATAATAATGCTATACTAAAACTAAAATTAAAACAATGCAAAAACTCTTAAGATAACATGTAGAAAGAAAAGAACACATCTTAAGCACACAGAATAACGATTTTAAACGATTAATTGCTGCTTTGAACGATTATGTAATTGTGGCATCCGTAATTGTAATTGCGATTAGAAATTTGATTAATCGTGCAGCCCTACGTCACACCCACGGACCGTTGGCTGAACGTCTGATGCATATCACACATAATATTGGAAGCACTTCAGGAGTTTCGAAGTCGTCACTGGATTGGTTCAAATTATACAGGATTTCTGGGAGATGTGTGTGTCATGTTCTTTAACGTTCTGCCTGGAAACAAAGTTGCTGTGATGCCAACCCCCCTTATGGAAGAAGAAAGCCGTTGTGTTTGCAACTATGGCGACGAGCGCTTATCAGGATCAACTAAACGCTAGATTTTCAAAAGTTTGTGAAATATTTCAGGTTCGTGGCATAGAATCTTTCAGATATGTCCAAGAGTTTTACACACCAGTCTGTTATTGTTGGGGACATTTCCATGCCCCTAAACATGACGCGGCACAAAACGAAACGTGATTGGTTGCTTTACCTGCAGTCATATGGCCTCTTGGGCGGGCCTTGGCCATTCAAAGCAGCCAAAGTTCCCAGACCACCTTCTGCCGTCAGTCTAAAGGTCTGGCTACTTGAGATTAACCACTCAAAGCCTGCCGCTATCTGTTAATTACTGCTTAATTTCATGTTCCTATATTCAAAGTTTCATTACATCGGGTATCATTCACTAATAATTGAGTGGATTATTTTGTATGTACAGGCGAACTTTGTAACTCACATTTTCTATTTTTGCTAAATTTCTGTGTAAATCTATAACATCCCTATGCAGCATCTCATTTCCTGTGTAAATGCACCAAGGAATATTTGTTTTACACTGATGTTTTCACTGCAATGCTACATGTGAGCACAACGGGATAGACTATCAAAGTCATGGAGAGAGAAAGAAGGGAAGCGTGGTTAGCGTAGGAGCAGGTGAGTGAGTGAGTAATAGATGGAAATGTGTCTCATGAGAGACATAGAAGAAGATGGAGACACAGGAAGAGGATATTTGTGGATGTGGAGGTCTTTAGTGGTGTTCTCCTCCACTTGCGGCTGCTGTCGCCCTGAAATTCTGAATGATTTATTAAAGAACGGTTGCGAGAGAGGAAAGGAGGGACGGAGAGGGCAGCCAGGCGAGGCCTGATTAACCGGAGGAGGGAGAGAAGACAAGCATCCCTCTATTATTCATTACTCCAGGGGAACAGAGAAGAGGGACAAGAGGGTATGAAGAGCAGAGCTGGAGATAAAGGAAAAAAAACATGGAGAGTGGAGAAAAGACAAAGATGGGAAGATATTTTTATATGGCTCTCGCTGTCTCTTTTGCCCTATTTTGCTTCACTGACTCATGCATGCTGAGTGTATGTGTGTCAAACGAGATGAGATGTTTAATATCTCTCCATACAGTGTTAATTCTAGGGCGCTTATTGGGAGAGTGAAAAAACATGGCAGGGTTCATATGTCTATAGTTATCATTATCTACAGTGATGTTATTATTTTAGTAGCTGCCTACAAATGAATAATATACACACATAAAATTGTATGAATAATCGTTTTCATTAACAATAAGCTGTGCTGCGAGAACAATAAATAGAGAGGGGATGTTTTCTATAAATTTGAGTCTCATAATCTAAATGTAATTACATAGCTAAATAAAGCTTTTGGTTTAATATAACCTGTTCAAAATGACATATTTTTTCTTGAAATTAATAACATAGCAAATAAATGACATAACTAACCATTAGACTACAAGTTAGACACCCAGATTATATAGTTTTACTCAACACTCAAGTGCTTTTTATTATTTCATGAAAAATTGCCAAAATAAAAATTCTGTCATTATTTATCCTTTTATGTGATTTGATTACAAGTATTTAAAAGGATGAATAATGACATAAAAGGATGAATAATGACAGTATTCATCCTTTTATGTATTTGATTAAAGTATATTTTGTTGCATTTAGACACACACACACACACACACACACACACACCACACACCACACACACACACACACACACACACACACACACACACACACACACACACACACACACACACACACACACACACACACACACACACACACACACACACACACACACACACACACACACACACACACACACACACACACACACACACACACACACACAATGTCTTCTCATCTGCAATGTTACTGTGCTGTGTACTTTGGTTTGCCATCATTTTATCATAGGATCTGTGTTGCCACAATTACTGACTGCAATCATGTTAAGCAAACAAGATCTAATTTAATTTTGTAATTAGATTCACTGAATTTGTTCACTGAGGCACAAGCATTGATTAAACACTCTTAGAGGAAACAGAAACAGAAGCATTATAAAATGTAGTAAAGGCATAATTTGTCATTTTGCAGTCAATCAGAGTGTTTGTGTGACTCATGCCAGCCTCCATCCACGCGTGTATGTGCGCCACTCGCTGCATTATCTGTCCAATAATGCATTGAGAAATGTGCTTGTTTACAGAAAGATCTCCTAAGTTATAAAGCCAATATATTCTGTGTGACGGTAATTACTCAGCACATGGCCTTTAATACTTTAAAGATGAACATTCAACATTTATGACTCCAGGGACAAGGATCTGAGGCAAGGAGGGGCCATCCGGGTGATGTGCGTATGATAGCTTATGAGAGGGCCAGTGTTGTTATCGTTAAAGCTAAAACGATTAAAAATCATTATCTGTTTTTGAAATAAAGCTGACATATAAAATAACGCCTGTGTGTGTCCAAGTAATTGTAATGCCCTGCCACTTCTGCCAGTGTTTTATATAATTATGCAATATATTTAACCAATCAACCAAAGCTAGAATTTTTTTGCGCTCAAAATATTTTTTTAGTGAACATGTTGAGATTTGTTTTCTGTTTGAATGGACATGACACCTCTGAAATCAGCCATGTTGTTAATCAATATTTTGAGTTTTATCAGGGGTCATGTCATGTGCACATGTCAGATAATTAGACTTTATGATCCATTTGGTCATGTACGCCAATGATTTATCCCTCTGATATAATTTTAAACAGCTAATTATGGATTATCTTCATATTCAGGTTTCCCTTTCTCCATTTGAAGAGGGAGGAGGAGATAAAGAAAGAGAGCAGCCTTTCATTTCACCGTGCATTTTTCCACTCTAATCGTTTTTCCTCTCTTTTTTCTTTAGAGACATCGGAAAAGCCCATCTGTTGGAGGCTGATTACACATTTATTTGTTTTGAGGCGCACGTACACTGTCTTGTCACGTCAAGCGGGCCTGTCAGGAGCTGATGGGCCAAAATGCCATCTCTAATAATGGCCAGCTCATCTCTAGACTAACAGTGTGTGTCTGAGAAAGAGGAGGGGGAAATGGAGGGAGAGACAGACAGAAGAAAAAAAACACACAGAAGGAACAAGACAGTGTGAGAGAATCAGGAGAGAATGAAGCAGATGATAGCTGACAGTGGAGTGGAACTCAACAAGGCAAAAAAGCAAGGTATGGGAAATAAAGGGATGAGGTCAGAAAAGTGGGAGAGGCTGAAAAGCATTGAGGTGTGCCAGTGGATGTGAGGTTTGTTTCTAAAGGGGCATGCTCTCTCTGTTCGAGATTTCCAAATCACTCTATTCTCTCTGCCCTCCATCATAATGGGTTTCCAATGAGGCATCAAATGAGTTCTATACCAAGTTCACACAATCACCATTCAATACAACGGCCCTTTACAACAGCACCAGTCCTACATCAAATACACCTCTAACAGAGAGGAATAAACACTGGTTTGCTCTATGCATAGTTTATGTTGTCTATATTGTAGTGTTAGAAGCAGAATACGTTTAAAATGTGCATTTGGATACTTTTTGGGTTGTATGTCACTTGCCAGCAAATGAAATCAGATGTAAAAATCTGAGAGATTTTCATTTGTGTGTTTAAAATACACGAATAATGAATAAAATATGGAATTTTATTCTCAAAACAAGACAATAACTTAAATGGACAGTTTTTGGCTAGATGCAAGTTGTGCTAGATTGACACATTGTGTCTAGCAAGCTTATTGTGAGCAATGTTTTCCTCGACCAGTAACCCATAAACGAATAAGCTATACTTTTGTGTATACACAAATTGACTTAAAGTGATAGTTCACCCAAAAATAACATGTAGCAAGCTTTTTTTGCGATCTTTCCACCTCACATTTGTACAGGCACTTCTTTTGCATGAGAAGTGTGTTCAACACAAGTGGCTGCTCTGGTAAGTCGTGGTAAAATGTCTTGCATTTGAGGTAATTATTTAATATTGAGAACAAAATGAGGAAGCAAAAACAACTTGTAAAAAAATGTCCATGTTGTTTTAGATCATGCATAATTCTGTGAAGGACCTAATTAGAGGACACATGCACAGTTCCTCAATCTTTTCATATTTTTGTATTTTCAAATCACAAATTACATGTATTTTAATTTAATACATTTTTAAGAGGTTTATTTTGCCACAATGACTGACCGACAGATGTACTTCAACCCACTTATTATACTATGGCTGCTAAATACATAATTGTATGGTCGTGAAATTAAACGTTTTGAGCTGAAATTAAGACACAAGAAAGATGCCACGAAAGGGACATGATGAGATGGGAGTAAAATTTATATTTCAGAGCTTTTGTGTGCACAAAATGTTACAAACTTTGCGAATACAAAACTGGTGATGGAAATAATGTGAGGTGGGAAGAAAAACAGAATTTCAATGCTTTTGTGACATAACTTTTCCTCCCATCTCATATTTTTTCCATCACCATGTGCCCTTAGGGGTTCCATACATTAGCATGAAACAGGAGCAAATCCACCGGGTGAAAGTAAAGGCATGTTCACACCAAGGACAAATGTCCAAGGATAAATATAACAATGAATATAAAGTTATTTTAGTAAAATATACAGGGATGTTCACACCACAACTACAATGATAACAACAAAGAGGAACAGTATCATTAGAATCAATATCTGATTTTTTTTTTTTTATATATACATAGCCTACAGCCAACTGGAATCCACCCAGCTTTAAAGAGCTTTGGGACAGGTGACAAAACTGCAGTGCATGCTTAAAGAGAATGCTAGAGAATGCCAACTCAATAATGACTCATGATAGAAGATTTGAAAGAAAAAAAAAACTATTTTTGGTATATTTTAGTTTAAACACAGCGCTAGACAGGTAGCGAACACTGGCCATCCGATATGTATGTAGCTAATAATGTTGTAATGTAAATAATGCTAATTTTCTTGCACAGACCAATTGTTTTGCTTTATAAGATCTCAATGTGTTGTCAGGAGCCATGAGTATTAATTTTGCGTTGCTTCATATGCTTTTTTTACTCTCAAATTGATGGCAGCAATTGGCTTGCATTTTATGAATCAGCAGGGACCATGGTTTTAGCTAAAAATCTTATTTACTGTTCTACTGAAGAAAAAAAGTCACCCATATCTTGGATGGCCTGAGGATGAGTAGCCTAAATTATCAGCAATTGTACATTTCCAGGGGCTAAACTAACTTAAATGGTCTGCAACATAAAAAAGCGTTGTTAAGCCTAGTAGCAGTTGGACTTGGCATTAGTTTAAACTGTATTAATCTGCAATAGGCTACAACTTTGACTTTTCTATTATGTTTTCACTCATCATTTTTTTGTGTGTCTTACCGGTTTGTTTACTTCAGAGCTGGTTTCGCAATACTCTTGAGCTTCTAGCCATCTCAAAGCTTTATGTTAAAATAAATGATATGAAGGGTCATTTTAACAGAGCAGTAACCGTCTCACACGGAAAAGGGCGGCAATTTCCTATTCAAATCTGCCTTTATGTAAGCGCATACAAGACGCATGCCACCGTGCCGGTGAAGAGCGTTGATATATTTAGTATACAATTATTTAAACAATACAAATGTATACTTATTACACTTAACAATAGTGTTTTTTTCACAATGCGTTGATATCGACCTTTGTTATACAAGTAGGCTACAGATAAATTCGCTCCATAGACGAGTTACCCAGCTGTGACTATAATAGTGCACATGTTTACTTAACGCTAGTCCATAGCTCTCAGAACACTGTATTCGGGAGAATAAAGCCCCTCGAGGCTTATGTAATCTTAACCACAAGCATAAAGATATTACAAGCAAACAGAAAATGAAAAGCTTTGTTTGACGCTCCAGCTCTTGCAGTGTAGGTGGTGGCTTTAATTATGCTAGGCTATGCCCAGAATTATATTTGCATAGGAGTATATGCAATTCGTTCATTAATTAATTTAAGCATACATCTTTTGAGTGTGGTGGAATGAAAGAGCCTATCTGATAGCAGGCTGATCAAACGAATCCTCTGGAAATTAATTAACAAGATTAATTACTAGCTAGTTTTGTCTTAATTAAACTAGAGTAAATATAATAATGCTAGATAATTGATTAATCAAATATACTTCAAATCATATATCATATTTTCCCCATCTCTATAGAATGTTTAAAACTCATTAATCAAAATACAGAAAACATAATAATGGATTTATACCTGACCAAGAGGGTGAAGAAAATTAAGCTCATTTATCATATGCAGTCCTCGCTATCAAAGTTTACACGAAATAAATAAAAATGCTTCTAGAGTGACCTCTAGAGGTCATGGGTAAAACATGTATTCATAGTGATATCAAGATTGACTTAGCTTTGCCCTCTGCTAGTGGCTTTGATGCACAAAAATCATTGCACACAGATAAAATAAACACATAATCCTGTGTGAGCTTTATTAACAGTTATTATGCATGTCCTGTAAAGAATCAAACAAACCGCAAATCTACAATTAGTATTTATTTATGTTCCTTTTGTGCAAGAGTATTACAGAGAGTAACAATTTGTCATTGTCTTCTTAATAGTCACAGTCAATGGATTCAACAAAGCAAATAAAAGAAACACACACACACACACATCTCTAAAACAAACTTCCCTCACATCAAAGCAAATATTTAATACACAACCCACAAGGAGAGTACATTGTTTTGAGAAGAAACCTTTCGCTCATATTTCATACTACATAAAGATCACTGTGAAAACAGACAGGAAAAACAAGTTTAAACATTACATTAAAAAGGCTAACGTTTTAGTTTGGAATACTAAGTAAATAATCCAAAGCCGAGTTAGGACACCAGTTATTCAAATACATTTCTAAAAAACTTTTTTGTATCTATGCAACATTACTGAGTAACTACTGATATACTATTATGCAAAGTATGTATGAACAAAAGCAATACTGATAGATTGATGAATTACCTTCCTGCTCAGTGCTGAAAAACATTAGTCAAGACAAAGAATGAACCTTTCAGAACAAACAAATTATGAGACTTTATGCATTTATGTATCAAATCCAGTTCAGTTTGTTCATACAATGAAACTAAATCCTTCCCTATTCTCAAATAAATAGGTAGAATGCTTAGCTTTACAAGCTAAAGCTGTTTTAATGACAATTTTTCCATTGGCTGAGTCTATATAAACCTGCATAACCACTATTCCCAGTGAAACGACTTTGTCGTGGTGGTCTATAGAGAAAAGTACTACAGAGTGCATATTTAAAATCCCATCATAGCTGTTCATTAAACACAAAAAACGTATTAAAGAGAAAAAAATAACAAATCATATTCCAACACACATGTGAAACCTGCATTCAGACTTGGCCTGCATGATTCAGATGCATTGATCGCTGTTGTCTTCTATGTTTGTGGATGTGTTCAGCAGAGTGATTTAGGCCGCACTTTCGGAAAAAGCTGCATGAGAGAGAACAATAATAATGAGGATAATTGAAGACCTGTCAAACCTCACTGTCCACTGCATGCTTGTAATAGTATGAATATTAGGACATAAATGACCTTGTATTAACTAAGTAAAAATTAAGGGAACATATGAAAGAGAAACGGTTCACTAGTCGAACAGCATATTAAATATTTCAGTGGAAGAAACAAGCACATATTTTCTATTTTGAATTCAATGCAGAGTATTTAGGTGACAAATTTGAACACGAGTGAAATCTGCATAGGCAATCTTTTCATGTTAAACTCTCAGTCGAGTGGATTCCCAAATAAATTACTATGTCACCTGCGAAATTTTGCAAAACAATGGTAAGTACCCCTTGACATTTCACACAATAAGTATTCTCTTAGCTTTGTAAAATTTCAGTTGAACCACTGATGTCACATGGACTATTTTACCGATGTCCTTGCTACGTTTCTGGACCTGGGAACATTTCAGGTGCATTGCTGTCTAAACTGAGAGTCAAAAATATCTTAATCTGTTCCAAATATGAGCGAAGGTCTTACAGGTTTGGAACGACATGAGGGTGAGAAATTGATGATAGAATTTTCATTTTTGGGTGAACTAACCTTATATATATATATATATATATATATATAGAAAAAACTAGAGCAATTAGTAGTCAGTTCTCACCTCCACACACACAGGACCTCCAACCAACCACATCCACTGCTCAAACTCCCATCTTCTCCTTCTGTCCCCTCACTGAAGCAGAAGTATCCAAACTTCTCCTCTCCAGCCATCCTACAACGTGTCCTCTAGACCCAATCCCCTCATACCTTCTCCAAGTAATCTCTCCCACACTCTTACCAGCACTCACACACATTATCAACACATCTCTCCTCACAGGCATCTTCCCCACTGCATTCAGCAGGCTCGGGTAACCCCACTGCTCAAAAAACCTACATTAAACACTTCTCTTATAGAAAACTACTTGTTTTCAATCAGGTATCATTGTTTCTTTCAAAGAACAACAAACTGGATGCTAAACAGTCAGGTTTCAGAAGTGGCCATTCAACTGAGACTGCGCTACTCTCAGTCACTGAAGCCCTGCGAATTGCAAAAGCCGATTCCAAATCATCAGTCCTCATTCTGCTGGATCTGTCTGCCGCTTTTGACACTGTCAATCATCAGATCCTCCTGTCCACCCTCTCATCACTAGACATCACAGGGATTCCACTTCGCTGGTTTGAATCCTATCTCACTGGTCGGTCTTTCAAGGTGGCCTGGGGAGGGGAGGTATCCAAAGCACATCAACTGGTCACTGGGGTTCCTCAGGGGTCAGTTCTTGGACCCCTCCTCTTCTCCACATACACTACATCACTGGGTCCCATCATACAGGCACATGGCTTCTCCTACCATTTTTACGCTGATGACACACAGCTCTATCTCTCATTTCGACCAGATGATCCAACGGTAGCTGCACGGATCTCAGGCTGCTTGGCAGACATCTCGGCATGGATGAAAGAACATCACCTACAGCTCAACCTGGCAAAGACTGAGCTTCTTGTCTTCCCTTCCACTCCGACTCTACAGCATGATTTCACCATCCAGCTAGGTTCTTCTACAATTACTCCATCAGCTTCGGTCAGAAATCTTGGTGTAATCTTTGATGAACAGCTGACCTTCAAAGACCACATTGCAAAGACTGCTCGAGCTTGCAGGTTTGCATTACACAACATCAGAAAGATCAGGCCCTTTCTGACAGAGCATGCTGCACAACTTCTTGTCCAGCCCCTTGTCATTTCTAGGCTGAACTACTGCAATGCTCTTCTGGCTGGACTTCCATCAAGCACAATCAAACCGCTACAAATGATTCAGAATGCAGCGGCATGACTGGTCTTCAACGAGCCCAAAAGAGCACATGTCACACCTCTCTTTGTCTCCTTGCACTGGCTACCAGTTGCAGCTCGCATCCAGTTCAAGACACTGATGCTTGCATATAGAACCGCCACAGGCTC
Source organism: Ptychobarbus kaznakovi (assembly GCA_027422405.1). Taxonomy (NCBI): domain Eukaryota; kingdom Metazoa; phylum Chordata; class Actinopteri; order Cypriniformes; family Cyprinidae; genus Ptychobarbus; species Ptychobarbus kaznakovi. The sequence goes on from CM049809.1 coordinate 14,106,031, forward strand.
AGCACCCGCCTACTTCCACTCACTGATGACAATCTACATCCCCTCCAGAAGTCTGAGATCCGCTAGTGAGCGACGCCTTGTGGTACCATCACAGAGAGGCTCAACATCACTTTCCAGAACATTCTCGTTCACCACTCCTGGCTGGTGGAATTACCTTCCTACCCCTATCCGGAATGTTGGATCCCTGTCAACCTTTAAGCAACAACTGAAAACTCATCTCTTTCGACACTACTTGACTTCATCCTAAATAAAAACAAAACTGTCTCTCTCTTTATGTATTCCTTCTCTAGCTAGCTTGTACTTATTTGAACAATGCCTGAGACTTGGTATTACGAGCACTTCCTCTGTCTGTTTGCTTCTTTATGATGAATCGCATCATTCCCCAATTGTAAGTCGCTTTGGATAAAAGCGTCTGCTAAATGTAAATGTATATATATATATATATTTAATTGAATAATTTCATGTCATCCCGTCCCCCCTTTTGAAGTTTGCCAAGGCACTCTGTTGGAATATTGATCCCTTGACCTCTATCTGACCACTACTTTTCTTGTAAATGAGCGCTTCTTACCCCAAAGTAGCTGTTTGGTACGAAGCCCTCTCTGCCATACAGGGAAGCCCACCACCAGTCCACCCCTTCAGGCTTCTGCAGGATGGTCACCATGTCCCCTTCTTTGAAGCTCAGTTCGTCTGGAGCCTGGGCAGGATATCCCCACAGAGCGTACACCACCCCACTGTTCTCTACACCCATCGCTTCCTGCTCACCTAAACAAAAACACATACTTAATGGTGGCTAAAGGACATTAAACTACTTCATACAGTACAGCATTGTGCTCAAATTTACTCATTGTTTATGAGTTAATAAGGGTGTATTACTTGTCATCTCCACCCAATAGTTTATGAATTAGCTGACTAGTACTGACCGTTGTTTTCAACCCATATGAGACAATGTTGCTATTAACTCAGGAATGTACAGCTCATTGTGACATGCTAAATACAACGCTGGGAGTTAACACTCATGTAGGTGTTTGCCTGTAAAAACTTGTTGCGCCATGCTGTTTACCTGGGTACACAAGTAAAGTCTGTTTTAATTATTCTCATGACATCACCCTCACCTCTGAGAAAGCTCTCACACTCCTCGAAGCCCGGGGCGTAGGGGTCACACTTCTGCACCGCTGTGGCCCCATCGCTGTCTGTCACGGCCATCAACGCTGCTCCATGCCGCACCAGAAACTCACACATTTGCAGGTCATTACAGGATGCAGCACAATGCAAGGGCGTCCTGGCAGTGAGACGAAAGTGAATATGTACTGTACACTTATACATAATACAAAAGAATGTTTATAAACGTTTGTTAAATTGATCATCTCACCAGCCGTGGCTGTCTGGAGCGCTAACATTAGCTCCTATCCGCACGAGGAACTCCACCACTGGGAAGTGTCCACCACAGATGGCATTGTGAAGGGCTGTGATGCCTTCATCATTAGCCTGGCTTGGGTCACTCACCTATACAGGGACACACAAGTGCAATCTTAAAATGACAAACTGAAGAATTATTTAACATTGTGAAACATTTACAAGTAGGATGTATTTTGGGTTTTAACTACGTAAAAGTCTTATACAATTTTTGAAAGTATTCCTAATTTTGTTCTATTTAATTTTATATTTTGATTTTCATTACACTTTTTTAATGTAATTTTAAAGTTTTATATTCAATATTTTTATATTTTATAGTATTATATATATATATGCCAAAATTGTTACATTTTCATATTTATTATAATTTTGATGTTTGTGGAGTATTATTATTATAAGATTTTTAGTTTCTAATTTTCTAAAGAAAGGCTTTAGAAAATTATTATAAACATCAAAAAGACCGTTTTTGTTCCTATTGTAGTGCACACATATAGCAATTCCTTTGCAACTTCCTTTAGTTTTATAATAATTTTAGTTGAAGAAATTATTTTTCTCACTACTAGTTTTATTTGTCATTTATGTAAATCATTCTTAAAATATTTACTTTCAAATGTAAAAAACAAAATAGATTAAGACTAGCTTTGTCATAATATCAGATTTTTATTACACAATTATCATGGCCAAGAGAATTCACAATAACAATATTATTGTGATATCTTCCAACATTTTTGGGGAAAAAATTGTTATCATTCAAATAATTTATTTTGTTAAAGGTGGCAATCAGCATTATGGTGCAATACTCCAACGTGTGTTATAATTATCACAATATTTAATTTTTTTATATAATGGTGATCGTCAATAATGGTATATACTGTCACACCCCTACCCTGTGTTCCACTCTATTCAGTTGTGTGGTGTCTGTTTTTTTTAGTGGATTTTGTTGTGTGCTATTGCCCCAGACTGAAAGTAACCCTAGTCAGTGCTGATGTAATTTGCCACCACCTCTAAGCAACCATAGTGCAAGGCACCAAAGCAGTGGGACATACCTTCTGCGCAGCACTCTGCACAGTGTCTAACTCTCCTAATAAAGACCCATCCAACATCAGCACCAGTGGGCTCAGGTGAGCCCTACGGCTAGAGGACTTATTGGCTTTTCTGCCCTTCCTTAAGATAGAGTGAATACCCTGAAAGAGAAGAGAGATTCAAATCAAATCTAAACTCTTAAGGGTCACTGGTATCTGCTATATCTGTGTTATCTGTCTGCCCCTCACCTTCTGTTCAGAAGAGACCGGTGTCTCTGTGATTGGTACTGGAACTATAGCTACAGGAGATTTGGAACTGTCTTCCCCATCTGAAGAGCTGCTACTTTCAGCAGCTGGTTCTTCTTTGACACGGATGGTCTTCCTGCTAAACAGTTTATTGATCATTTGCTTGTAATGGCTGTGCGGTTGGGTAAGGGGCAGGTTGTACAGGGTCTGAGGAATATCGACTGAGCCACGTTTCTTCAGGGCTCTGGGGAACTCGGCCCGGATACGCATCACTTCGTCCAGGTCAGTGTCCAACTCCACCTGTGGGGCCACCACGGGCTGCAGACGTGTGGGGCTGAGAGGGCGAGGAGGCATCTCTGTATCCTCCACTTTATCCTCTTCTTCTGGTTTCATGCCTTGGTTAGTTGAGTACACAGGGCTTTCTGTTTTGTCCTGTCTCTCAAGATCAGCATCAACATTTCCGGGGTGAAGCACTGCTTATAAAAAACAAAAAAACAATGTTTTTTATAAAACAAACAAACAAATATATATATATATATATACATAATGTGTGTGTATGTGTGTATATATATATATATATATATTAGTGCTGTCAAAGTTAATAACGCATTAACGCAAATTCATTTTAACGGCACTAATTTTATTAACGTGCGATTAACGCAGAGCGTATTTTCTGTTTGACCCGTGGCCCAACCCGTAGTTGGAGAAATGTAGATGCACAGTGTTGCCAACTTAGCAACATTGCAGACCCCTTTAGCGACTTTTTTTCCTTCAAAAAAACGCGCAAACCTCGTATTTAGTCTCTGAGAATCGCCGGTACTGCCGCGCGTGGTCTTGCTTTCCCAGCGCGCGCACACACATCTCTATCTCTCTCTCTCTGCGTCTGCTCAGTTTCTGTTCAGCGTGCGGCAGAGAAGAGCAGCGCTTTAAATAAGTTAAACACAGACATTATGTTGCTTGCTTCTCTAATTTTACATGCAAGTATAGCCAAAATCACAGCATAGCTATTGTCATTATCTTAGTCATTATTATTTTTTTGTGCAGAGTTATATTTTATTTAATCAGACTCGGCCTCGCATGGATTTTTGTGCAGATTAAGAATTTCTTTAGTTAAGAAGAGCTGTGTTGCACACAATGTGACAGTCAGTGACGCTACCCATTAGATTGTGCAGTGATTATGTTTGTGACCGATCTTTTAGAGACACGCTAACATCTCACAGCGCAGAAATTAGTGCAGAAATGGACAATCATTAACTACATTAACATATTTGGCAACTGGAAAAATGCAACTATGCAGCAGTGATGATTTGGGTCTGTCACAACATTCTATAAGCAAATTGATCACACAAACATTTATAGCACTTTCAAAACTGTATTATGTCACTGTTCAATTTCCTAAAAATGTGTTAAGTATGACAGCATGGTAAATAATATATATACATATGAAAATGTGTGTGTCAGCAGGAGCATGTAATTTCAAAGTGAAGGCTTATAATAGACCCTAAAAGCGCTCTTTTATTTGCTTCTTGGACAACCAACCAATCACAGTCTTCAAAAGACGGTGTCATTCCTAGCAACGGGGTCAGGCCCGCCTCCTCACTAAGATAAAAGTTTTTGTCTTTTCCTCGCTCAGAGTTGCTCTCAGATTGATCCTAAATCACTCTTAAGCTAAGGCTCCTTCGTAGAATTTTTAAGCTAAATTGGGAGCTCTCTGAGAGTATACTTAGAATCTTTAAGAATACGGGCCCTGGTCTCTGAGCCTAGTCTTAATGGGTCGCGTTTCAGTCACTATTTCATATTCATCCCGTTGTCTGACAACAGAAACAGTAAAATATATCAATGAAAACTGTTTTATTGAAATACTTTGTTGAGTATTTAGCTGCATCAAGTGCAGTATGTGGGCACAGAGAGGGAAACAAAAGCAATAATAAATAATATATGCTATGTACATTTAGCATGTTCAGAAGAAGTGAGCTTGTCTGCAAACAGGGTTTGTGTCCGTAAATTGCTCAGTGCAAATAAAGAGAAGGTAATGGGAACCTGGTATTTATTTTTTCATGAGTCTAATAGACATAAACAAGTTCTTTGAAAAACATCTATTACCTTTGAAAAATGTCTAGTCTTCATGCTTCTGTTGACTATGGTTTCAATAATAATAATAATAAACATACATTTGCATAAAGCATCCATATTTGTCCATGCCCATGTTGATTAGAGTATTAAAAACTTGAAAAGTGTTAATTTAAGAACAAATAAAATTGGCGATTAATTGCGATTAAATATTTTAATCTATTGACAGCCCTAATATATATATATATGAGTGTGTGTGTGTGTGTGTGTGTGTTGCATGCATTTTTGTGACAAATGAGGACATATATTTGTATAATGACACGGGTATGACATAGGTATTACAAGGAGAAGGTGACTTATAAGGACATTGCCCCATGTCCCCACTTTTCAAAACGCTTATAAATCATACAGAGTGAGTTTTTTGGGGGGTGAAGTAGAAATGCACAGTCTCCAGTGAGGGCTAAATTTGGGTGTAGGGTTGGTGTAGGTGGGCAATGGCACATACAGTTGGACAGTATAAAAACCATCACGGATATGGGATGTCCCCACTTTTCACAAAAACAAACGTGTGTGTGAGTATATATATATATATATATATTCATTTACAAATATTACGTTTTTTGGGAGAACTTAAACATTTTAAAACTAAACTTCAACATATAATGGTCAAATTATCTTATATTGTGATAGACTTACTGACCTTGACACAGTCATGAGGGTCTGCAGGGATCCACTCTATGATATCATTTCCTGATTTATTTTTATTCTTTCTGCATGTTGGTTGAACCACATGATTTTGATTTGGCAGACAGTTCAAATATGAATACATATTAAAAAATATACAACATTAAATACATATTAAATATTTCAGGAATTTTTAAATAAATGTGGAAATGTTAATAATCAGTTTATAAAGAATAATATAAATAATAATACAAGACTATGCCAAAATACATAATGTTTAATTTAAATAATTAATTTGAAGATTCGTTTTATAATTAATTTTACTGTAAGTCCCCTCAAAAAAATCTAAATTAATTTTATTTCAGAAAATAAAAGCATTCTCATGACATGTTGTTTTCAAGTCACTGCATATATGAACTGCATTTTTTTTAATGTATTTTTTAATTTATTAATAGATGCAGACCAAAAAATGTGTGTCAACTCGTATACGAGTGTCTGTTGGCCCACTCATGGCTTCTGGGTGAAGGTACCTTTTGTATAGTATGGAGGTTGTCTTTGAGGTTGAGGTTTCTGATTTTGCTGCAGGTACTCTTGGGGCTGGTGAAAGATTTCTTGCTGGGGCTCTCCCACTGGGCCAGGGGCGTATCTGCTGACAGCCGCAGCAGAGTAGGGGATCTGGAGCCTTATAATGACAGAAAGCGGGATCGGCCTCTCCTTACGGACTCCAGAGCTTGCAGGTGGAATGGAGATACGGGAAATTGGCTGTGGGCTGTAAGGTGAGCTGGTGCTTGAAGGCGTGTTCATGGGGCACTGAGATACGAATGTTCCTCGGGAGCGAGCTGTAAGATGATGGGAGCAAATGGGACACAGTATCCTGATGAAGGAGACAGAGAAAGAAACTATAAGAATTAGAGAATGACACATATTTTTTCAGAATTTCTTTTAAAGTGCCCCTATTATGCCATTTTTAAGGTTGCTAATATTGTTTACATCATCCAAGGTAAAAAAAACCTTCCGTTTTCTCAAAAAATAGCTTACATTTTACCTCATTTCTAAATGATTCCTAAACGACTTGTGCGAAGCAGTTCGAAGAATCAGTCTCTCTAAACCCCTCCTTTCACTGCTGTGATTGGTCAGATGGCGCAGTCCTTTGTGATTGGTCTACCGCATACGGCTCGAATGACAGCCATGGGCAGACATTATGCAAATGTGTTACTTCGTGATGTACAGCCGTAACAGAAGATTCCAATTACAGACGACTCGTTCAGGCGATTGGGTGCAGACTCTTTTTTTTGATAGACAACAAATGTATTTATCGTGCTCTGTCGGCTTCACAACTTTGCAAGAAAGTTTGTGTTCACATACTGCTACATGACACACTGCATGATAGGTAATATTCGAAAAGACATAATAGGGGCACTTTAAGAGATAACACAAAATGGAAGCTGATTTGTGACCGTGGGGTCCATTTTCTGAAGATATATACATCATCTGAGAGCTGACTAAATAAGCTTTCCATTGATGTATGGTTTGTATAGGATAGGACAATATTTGGCTGAGATACAGGTATTTGAAAATCTGGAATCTGAGGATGCAAAAAAAAATCTAAATATTGAGAAAATCGTGTTAAAAGTTGTCCACATGAAGTTCTTAGCAATGCATATTACTTACCAAAAATTATGTTGTTATATATTTACAGTAGGAAATTTACTAAATATCTTCATCGAACATAATCTTTACTTAATATCCTAATGATTTTTCGCATAAAAAACCCATACAATGTATTGTTGGCTATTGCTACAAATATACAGATGCTACTTATGACTGGTCTTGTGGTCTAGGGTCACATTTCTGCCACAGAATAAAAAATTATTTTCGTAATTGCGATCTGCTATTCTGACTTTTTCCCTCAAAATTCAAAGTTTATATCTTGCAATTTTGACTCACACTTCGGCCATTTTTTCCACAAAATTGCAAGAAAAAAGGAAACATTTTGAATTATAAACTCTTTAAATTATAAACCTTTTTTATATTACATTCCAGCTTTAATAGGAGTACAAGACAAGTAACAGGCTTGTAAGACAATGTGACAGCAGCTGTTGCCGGTTTCATATGGGAATTGTCTACACTTGTTTCTATTACCTGGAAAGTCTTAAAACATAATTATACACAAACAGGTTTTTTTCCTATTGGTTCAACAAGTCAGAGTGGTTAAACAGCTGGCAACAAACCACTATAAAGAAACTAAGAAGAACAAGGCAAATGAAAAAGAGATGTGAGAGAGAAGGAAAGAAATATCAACAGATTTGTCCTTGAACATTTTTGCCTCAGATCCCTGATTTGATTGGTTCAGTTAATTTAACAATGATATTTTACTGTAGTAGTACCCTGAGCTAAATTAAGACACATTAATGCACATGCATCTACAAACATGTTCACACAAAACACAAAGTCTGCATACCTTCTTAGCGGCAGGAGGTGCGTCCAGGTTTGATTCATGCCAGTTGCTGTTGGGTACAGATGGTCTGATCCATTCATTTTCTACAACAAAAAGAGGAAATCATATAATTAAGAAAGAATTAACATTGAGAGAGTGACTAGACTACAGATGCTGGTTTGTGCTTACAGTCAATCCTCTATTGCATTATACACACATTGTTTTCACATTGCAAGCACATGGTGATAAATGGTTAATAATGGATTATTAGGTGCATAGCCAGGTGGATCTCAATAAATTAGAATGTCACGGAAAAGTTCATTTATTTCAGTAATTCAACTGTGAGCCAAAATCATCACAATTAAAAGAACCAAAGACTTAAACTACTTCAGTCTGTGTGCATTGAATTTATTTAATACACAAATTTCACAATTTGAGTTGAATTACTGAAATAAATGAACTTTTCCGTGACATTCTAATTGATTTAGATACACCCGTATGATTGCTATCTTGGATTAAAAAAAAACATATTGGAAAAAAAAATAGGATTTTGTTGAGCACTCTGGAGAAAAATAAATCATGTTTGTTAACATTTAGATGATTGTTAATAATATTGCAAACTTTTAGAGCACTGAAGTGTGTATATTATGAATGCTTAAATTAGTTTGTTGCAAAAAAGCAATATTAAGTGACTGTGGTGGAATAGATTGTAGATCATTTACCATGTTTATTTAGATTTTCTTTGTATTATCTTTTTTTATTCTTTTACTTTTTTAGTATTTATTTAGCATTTATGTAACATTAAGCAAATTAAGAATTCTGTCATGTAGCAGTCAAAGTGAAATCTGATACACTGAAATTTAGTTTAATAAATGTGTTTCTTTATCATTTTTATTATTCTGATATTAATTTAAAATAGACGCTCAATTTCAATGAAAATATTTGAATGAACAGAAATGGGCCTTTTAATAATTTCCTTTAATTGCTGCCTCCGGGTTTAGTAATGAGTAATGCAATTTTATGCAATCAAAAGTAAGTTTAAATGTTTTTGTTTAATGTTACTTCCAAATAAGCATGAAAATGGCACAACTCACGGTCATAGGTTTGGTGAGGCTTTCTTTTATATGATGCATCCAGGTCGCTCTCATTCCACTTAGGAGGGTTCTTCTGCCTCTGCATTCCTTCTTCTGAAAGAAGATAGAAGAAGCGATGAGGAAACAAACGATTAACAAAACTGAAAGGCTATACATTGTTTAAATAAGAAACTAATTAATTACAGCAAACACACAACTTAACCTTTGGATCCAACATAAAAAAATAAAGCTTCCAAGAGGTTTTTTTTTAATGCCATACTGAAGAACCATTTTGGGTTCCCCAAATAACTTTTCAGTAAACAGTTCTTAAAAGATCTTAAAAGTTTTTCAAAATGTAAAGAACGTTTTAATAATCTAACGAATAATGTGCAATAGAAAAGTTTTATGGATGTTAAAGGTTCTTCATGGAACCATAGATACCAATAAAGAACTTTTATTTTTAAGAGTGTATATTTCAATGCATTTGAATACACTTACCTAAGGGTCTGAATGGCTGGAAGTTGCGTGGTAGAGTACTGGCTGCTGGTTGACTAAAGAGCTGAGGAGGAAGGTGCTAGATCCAACCTCGGAGACCTGGGAATCGAAGACAAGGGGCTTGCTGAGGGCTGCAGCGAGGTGCGAGATGTTTTGCTTTCATAGGTAGGGCTGGATAGCTCCGCATAGCTCAACGATCCTCTTGTGCTTCGATCTTGAGGCCTCAGCGGTATCTGTGTTATTCGTCTTATTGTATTTGGGGACATATTTGGGGGAGTCATTTGGTCGAAGGGATATCGTGAATCCGAGTCTTTACGGTTTGTAAAAGAGGAATGCTGCTGGGTTAAAGGACTAGGAGATGACTTGAATTTCATACTGTCTAGGTAAGGTGCAGGAGATGAAGATCGAATTGTGACAGCAGGAGGAAGGTACTGGTTGGATTCCTTCCTGCTGAGTCCGGAGTCTGAGCTCAGGCTGCCCATGGAGCTCTGGGAAAAGGAGAAGCTTGTACTGTTGCTCTCATTTCCATTCTTGTTTGCGCTGTTCAAACTGCTGTTGCCATTGCTGCTGCTCTGGGGTTTGGGGCCAGAACTCTACAACAAAAATACCAAGGAAAATATTCATACATGATGTTGGTGTCCAGATACACTAAAACAATATAGCCACATTTGCACTAGTCTCAGCCTCAGACGTCTCGACCACGGACCGCTGGCTGAACGTCTGATGCATATGGCACACAAAAGTGGAAACACTTCAGGTGTTTCGAAGTCGTCCTGGGATTGGTTGAATTATACAGGATTTCCGGGAGACGTGTGTGTTGCGTTCTTTAACTTTCCGCCTGTAAACAAAGATGTCGTGACGCCAAACCCCCTGACGAAAGAACAAAGCTTTTTGGAGCACTTATCAGGATCAACTAAACGCTGGATTTTCAAAAGTATGTGAAATATTTAAAGTTTGCAGCATAGAAACTTTAAAATATGTCCAAGAGTTTTACACACCGGTCTGTTACTGTGGTGACATTTCCACGCCCCAAAACGTGACGCTGAACGAAAGCTGCCATGGATTCCAGACCTTCAGCCGTCAGTCTGAAGGTCTGGCTATGTGAGACTACATCTGCACCATCTAAAACTGCAATGTAGATGGAAACTCTGGAGGATTGTTTGACATTATTTAAAGGTGACCTATTATGAAAATGACTTGTGCTATAATCGGGTCCTAGGTGCATCTACCAACCCAGAAAACGTGAAAAAGAACAACCCAGTAAATTTTAAAAGTTTTTAACATAAACTTGTGTATATTTGACAGTTCAAGAGCAATAAGACATGAAATAGAGCTTAGTTTAGTACTCATATGCCATGTGACAGCCGCTTTCTGTGCGTGTGCATTCGGATGTGTACTGCTCAGAAAACGAATATTAGAAGTTTAAACTAATATGGTTTAAAATGCATGATCTCAGTGCGATAGACATGATAATCAAAACCAAACAGATGTTTTTTAGCAGAGTATGAGATGTAAAGAACAGCCCATTTGTATTTAAAGAGACATGCACTAAAAGCTTCTGCTTCCACTCAAAATAGGCATTTTCAAAATGATACAATAAGTGATCTATGGGGTATCTTGAGTTGAAACTTCACAGACACATTCTGGGGACACCTGAGACTTATATTGCATATTGTAAAAAGGGGCATAATAGGTCTCCTTTAAAGGCAATAGTTAATTCTGTACCTCTGAAGTAGTGGTTTGCACAACAGGAGTGGCTTCTGACAGGAGAGAGCTGAATTCCCGCGAAAGCTCATCTGCTGTGGCCAAAGATGCGCTCAGTTCATCGTTGATGGACTGAACTATAACATAAACACACACAAACAAACATTAAATAAACACCCAACAGAGTGTACAGTAATAATCCGCTCCAGACCTATGTAGCACATTATATGCCATTTTGAAGACACTCATAATATCAGCATGCTTAGACATGTAACCATATTATTATTATTATTACTGCTGCATCACGTCCTATCCTACATCGCCTACACATAGGAATGAAACATTGCTGGTGTACTGAAATACTCACACATAAAGCCGCTACCAAAGTTGCCCTGGGAGTTCATGGTGTTTGCGTTTCTGTTTGTGGGACCTCCAATTCATTCAACAAACCGCCTGAGTGAAAAAAGGAAAATCAGATCAATTTGACATTGTCCATCACAACCTCTAACAGCGTACCTGATTTAAATTAATCGTATCATTGTTTGTAAATGCATGGTGTCTGACTCGATACAGAAACATAAAAATCTATAATACATAATTTTTTTGTTTACCTAGATAGATAGACATATAGACCGATAGATACACACACACACACACACACTGAAGACTGGAATAAACATCAAATGAACAAATTACATTTCACAATAATACTGCTTTTTCTATTATTTTTGTTTTTATCAAATAAATGCAGCCTTGGTGAACAAAAAATCTTACCGACCCCAAACTTTGAAATAGTAGTGTGTGTGTGTGTGTGTGTGTGTGTGTGTGTTATGGCAGACAGTGTTGAGGGTAACGCATTAACAAGTTACTTAATCAGATTACTTTTTTCAAGTAACTAGTAACGTAACGCACTAAGATAACATACTTTAAAATTTACAAGAAAATATCGGAGTTACTTTTTCAAATAAGTAACGCAAATTACTCCCATATGTTTTCCCATTTATTCACTAACACCTCTCCTGTACTGTTTTGAGCGAAATTTGGAGCGAGGTGCAGCGGCACTTCCTTCTGGTTGAGGCGTTTTACTTTTGGTGTTAAAGGGCCTTTACTGTTGCCAAAAACTATAATTTTATTTTTTTTGTTATCAAAAATAAATAAACAAGCCCAGCTCAGGTGACCAGAAGTAACACAAAAGTAACAATGCATTACTTTCCACAAAATGTAAAGCAATTAGATACTTTTTTATGGAGTAACACAATATTGTAATGCATTACTTTTAAAAGTAACTTTCCCCAACACTGATGGCAGATGTAACAGATTCATATGTCATGATGATATTATTCTGCAACTGTGAAATGAAAAGCATGCCCAGCCTACTATAACATTGACATACAGCAGGACTTGGGAGACAAGTGGACTTTAAGCATTCCAACACATTCCTACATTACAGTGTACACAGAGAAACACTCTGTGATTTATGAAGTAGTCTGCTGTCCACATCTGAGATATAATTCACTGTGCGCTGAAGGCCTTTGAATGAAGAGCTTCCACACCCAGCCAAACGGCACTAGAAACATGACTTACAACTTTCACATGCTTGCCCAACATGTGTGAAAATAAAGACATGAGCACTTGTGGTACATTTAGACACAGATACATATCTGAATCACATAAGGCTTGTTTTGTTAGACTTTCACCCTCTAAAAACCAGACTGTATTAGTAATGTGTCTGTTCTTTGTGCAGTTTTCGATGAGCCAGTCAGTTCTTCTGGCTTACTCAATACTGAGTCATCCAGCTGGCTGAATAACTTGTTCCACACACACAAGGTCAAAAACTGCAGCAGGTTATAGAGAATTAGGAGTGAAAACATCACTCATCTTAAGTTAAAACATGCTACATCATGCCACTGTTGCCCTTTGTGATAATATGGATTTATCAGAAACATTAAGCTTATATTTTGTGAGTGTTGAGTGGGGTTATATTTGTTACTATGGTTTAAATTGATTACCTGACAGTTATTGACTTCCAGAAGATTCTTTCTTTAATTTTAATTACAGCTTTCACGGAGTAATAAACTGTGTCTGTGTGTACATGTGCCTTTTGTAATACACTCAAGCACAGAAGGGCACTGACTCAAGTCTGACTCCACTCTATCTTGTTTGTTTTGTCAAGATCGATAGAGTCTACTAACTCTCACTGGCTCATTAATTCACACGACAGCATGGCCTGGGTCACCTCTACAAACTCAATTCAAAACCCCCTCCCTTACTAAAGGTGACCAAATTTCTTAATTGAACAAAATAATTGAGATGTAACTTGAGCAGTCAATCTTAACTTAGGAATTGAAAAACATATAGCTTTATTTTGACCATAAGGGTCAATGACGAACTTGATAAATGTATATAATTAAAAAAACATTAACAATCCAGTTCACACAACAAACAATGAAAACCTTATAAAGTTTTTTGGCACAATCTTTTATAATTATCTCTTTAAAAAAAGATTTACACAAAACCATGTGTAAGCAGCTAGCGACAGCTAGTACACAATAGGGCTTTTAACACTTGAAATTGTTAACCCTGGGTCATCTAAACCCCGGATAAGCAGAATCCCGGGTTATCTGTAATCACGTTTCACACTGCTCATACTATACCTGGGGTTAACTGTTAACCCTGGGTATTCATTAACAGACGTTTCACACTGTACATTCCTGAACCCTGGGTTAACGTTCTTGCATATTGCAGGTGTCACTGTCACTGATTGGACGAACAGCAGGCTACCTGTTTACACGGCTTTTCACGTGTCTTGCCAGTTATTAAAAACATCGCTGCTTATGTCTTTAGATCAGCGAAGTTTGAGGAACCGCTGATCATAGCTGTACAGGCAGGGATAGCCATTTTTAAATAAATTCAGTAGCAGAGCTACTGCAAGCGATTTAGGGCTGGAAATCCATTTATGCTTTGCTGAAACTTCTGCGTCTTCACAGGTACTGCAATGGCACGCCATGCGCAAGCTACAGAGCGCTTTGGAAAGAAGGAGAAAGCGGCGCACTTAGCGTTTTAAACAAGTTTTTAGGAATGGCCTCATGATGCACAAAGGCAAGAAAACTGATGGTGATGATCCGCTTCAAGTCGAACAAGCCTAATGACTCAAAGAACCTTTCAACAAGACCAATTTACTTCACTCCTGAATGAATTAGCCATTTTAATGAATCAAATGAATGAATAAATGACTCAATGACTTAATCATTAAGACATTTACCACCACCTACTGGTAGTTTTAGTTAATTTTTTAGAGTATCATTAAAGGTCCCATATTGTCAAACTTATTTCATGATAACAGAGGTCTAGGGGCTATGTAACTACCATATAAGTTTCAAAACAGTCAATCCACAGTAAAGTGCACACAGCCTGCATAAAGTAGCTGTGATTTTTCACGAGCGCTTGTGACTTCCGTAAAAATGTTACGTCCAAACTACTCAGTCACCATCCCGAGCCCGCCCATCGTCCTTTTGCCAAACCCCCAGACAACATCGTGTCCGTGACATTGCTCAGCAACAACAACACGGAAACATGTCGAAAAGGTTAACTTTAACGGATGAAACTAGATCGGCTCACCTGTAACGTTACACTCTGCTCTCAAAGGATGGCCGATCTGACAGGACTGTTACTATGAGGTGGATCACATCTAACGTGTATAGTAAAGACAAACTCACCGTGTCTATCCAGTCATGATGAAGATGTAAATATATTTCAATTTCAGCCGGCAACTATTTTTACAGCTACATTATTATTCCAGCCACAATTAATCACAACACTGGTTTGAATGGGCTGCCTGCTTTTTTTTTCTTTCAGCTTTCTTTGTTTTTCTTTAGCACTTTTTATTGGTTTAACCACAGCTGTCACGTGGCAGCATTGTGAGGCTGTATTATGTCAATTCCGGCCCAACATACAACAAGATGATGTTAAGCCCTATGTAGCCAGATTGCGCTGGTTTGAATGGGCCTGTGGTTGTTTTTCTTTAGCTTAGCTAGTAATTGTGATGTCGGCCCTATGCCCTAATTACCTGTGGTTGGCACTCGTCACAAAACAACAGGCCAATCAGAAGAGAGACTGATGAATATTAATTACACAGGACAAATCGATCTGTTTTCAGCAGAGCTCCTGAGAGAAGCGCTGTAAAAATATATTGAGATGGTACTTATACTGAAAATATATATTCTTAAGGACATCAAAACTCCAGAAAGGTGTACAATATGGGACCTTTAAAGAAATAATTAAATATTTCCATAGTAATAATAATACAATTTATACAAAATTATTAAAGGAATAGTTCACCCACCCAAAAATGATAATTGTGTCATCATTTACTCACCCTCGTGGTCCAAAAAAGTATATGTAATAAATTTTATCAAACAAAAAATGTCTTGCTGAAGCTACTTTTTGCTGCTTTTGTCTGTTTGATGCTTTACACAACAATGACTTTAAATTATCTTTTGGGAGTAATTTCTCAGTCAAATTTGACGTGGTGACTAATTCGATTTAATTAATCGCCACATCATGTAATTAATTAGATTACAAATTTTAATCGCTTACCAGCCCTAGTATTTATTTGACAGCATTAATTTGTAAAAATGTAAAAGTATTTACTGTCACTTTTGATCAATTTAATAAATCCTCCTTGATAAATAAAAGTAATAATGTCTTTAAAAAAACTTTTGAACTACTGGGCAATTAGATTCATTGAGTTACTGGAACTTTTAAATAAATATGAATTCCGCACTATACAGTATGTGATGAATGATATAATGCTTCCTTTTAATAAGCATGACATCTAGCATATTAGGTGTCGTTTCACTTCATGTGTTTTTCTGAACATGCAGTAAAACATCAGGGACATTTCCTGTTTTATAATATGAGACCTTTATTAATTAATTTTATTCAATCATTTTTTTTTATGTGTATATGAATATGTGTTTATATGGGTACTTGTGTATATGTAGGTATATATTATTTTGTTTTGTTTTTTGTAACCTGTGAATGTATAAGAGCATTTATGTGTTTAGTGTTAGTTTTTGTTACGTAGAGTTAAAAGCAATAAAGATATTAAAACACCACAAAAAAAAACCTTCAGGGACATTTCCAAGGACAGCACCAGCCAGCGACAGACGTCTAGTCGCCCTTTTCCAAAAAGCACAATAGTCTTCACCCGCCGGGTGTATCTTGATATTTGTTCTATCTATCCTCTCAAATTCTCTCTTTTTGTTCTCTGGCCGATCTTAATCCCTAATCTCCACCTCTCATTCACTGCTCCGAAGTCATTTGCCGATTGAGAGGTTAAGGCTTTGTGTGACTGATAATTTAGCACTTTTGTTGCAGTGCCGTTGAACTCAGGCCTGGTACAGTGAATCTGGAATGTGGAGTTGAGAGTGACACAGGTTAATAATAACTCTCGCCCTGTGCTGATAAGAAGACCTACCCCATTCTGAGCCTGGGGCGGAAACCACAAAGACTAAAAGATTAAGACAGCAGTGCTTTCTACCGATGGATTAAGGTGTGGTTACAGAAACCATTTGCTCATGTTCTTTCTTTCTCAACCCAATTTCACAATCAGTTGTTAAAGGGATAGTTCACCCAAAAACGACAATTCTGTCATAATTTACTCATCCTCAAGTAGTTCCAAACCTGTATGAATATCTTTCTTCGGCTGAACACAAAGGAAGATATTCTGAACAATGTGGGCAACAGCAGTTCTGGGGCACCACTGACTTCCATAGTATGTTTGCCCCAAAACAGCCTGGTTACAAACTTTCTTCAAAATATCTTCCTTTGTGTTCAGCAGAACAAAGAAATTCATACAGGTTTGGAACTACTCGAGGGTGAGTAAATGATGACAGAATTTTCATTTTTGGGTTGAACTATCCCTTTAAGCTTGCCCTGTGCCCTGATCTGCATGATATAATATATATATATATATATATATATTATATATATTATTTACACCGTTGTTTAATCTGAATCTTTAACCAACTGATAATAATTGGTAATGAAATAAATCAAGTTTTGATTATCAATTATATGCATCTGTGTGCTGTGCAAGGAATTCCTCCTTGCATGTGAACGTGTGCTCCTTGTACCAGTTAACCAGTTTGCTTTTGTTTATTATCATTTTTACTTTGTGATTTAAATTCTGCTTTAAGAATTTTTGTTATTTATTTTACATTTATATTTCAACTCTTTTTTGCACATATAATGCTTATCATAGCCTACATCAATAAATGTGCTATATTTGTTTTCAAAGCCTTCACATTTTACTGGGCAGGATGTATAATAACATTTTTTTTTGAAAATTATTGATTTTTATTATAACTTTAATTATAATTTCTTTATTTTTATTTAATGCATTATCAATTGTTTATTTTTTGCCATCCAATTAACCAAAGAAATCAACCGATTAGTTATCAAAATAATCATTAGTCAGCCCTAGATTATGGCTGAGTGTTTAGGCAGACAAGCTTCTTCTTGTAGGGGAATCATTGCAAATGCAACACTTATACAGACCAATCCCTATCTTCAGACATGACAACAAATGTTACATTTTCATGTGAATTTCATTCATCAGTATGTCACTACTCAACCCAAGCTGCATTTAGATCACCAGTTTTCCAGACGCTCAATTAAAGAGAAAGCTCACCCAACAATGACATTTCAGTCATCATTTACTCACACTCAAGTCATTCTGCCTTTCTTCTGTGGAAAACTAAATATATTTTGAAAGATCAGATTAGTTTTATTCGTCCTTGGAAATCAGTGTGGTCCACTGCTGTTTTAGACTCATCTGACTTTCATTGCATGTACACTAAATATCTTCTTTTGTGACCAACAGAAGAAAGTAAGTCATACAGATTTGGAGGAACATAAAAGTGAACTTGAGTGAACTATTCCTTTAAGTCATAATCAGGGTTTCTGCAGGATTTTTAAACTCAAATTTAAGACTTTTTTAAGACCTGCACAAATAAAATTAATACCACGATCGCGGTACAACGTCTATTGTACCATAATAAACTGTAAAATTACTGTAAAACGCATAATTTAGAGTTCAGATTCAAGTTTTCACAAAAACAAAAGTTTTATAAAATTATAAACTTTGCATTTGAGCCTTTAAACCATGTTTAAGAAAATTAATAAGTCAAAAGTATTAATTATTATATTGATTTAAACAATTTTATCATCAATACATTTTTATATAAATTAAATAACATGAATCAGGTGTACGATATTGACAAAAAAATATTTTCTGGGATTTTATAGATAACGATAATTTGACGATATTTTGCTGAGTGTGTTATTGTGCTGGTATTCTTAAAGATTACCGCGGACAGCTGACTCCTTTATTTCTTTTGATATTCTTCATATTCTGTGTGGTCCAAAGCAGTGATAAAAAATTATATGTTCCAATAAGTTTGATTGGCATTTTTACCTTTAAGCCATTTTTTTCTAAAAGTGTGCATCATCTTTTGAGTCAAATTCTTGTATTTGGGCTGTTACCAAGCAAATTAAATAAGTATCAACAAAATTGATCTTTGCAATGCAGAAGAAACACAGAAGCTGCATCTGAAGAGGCATTTAGATGTATTTACACACTGTTTAATGCAGCTCAGAGGGACATAGAATGCTTTAACCTGCAGTTACAAATGCATAAATAATGTTTTGATATTTGAAACATAAAACGTTGAAAACTGATGTTTAAAATTATATTAAAAAAATATGAACATACTTTACATGTGAAATTAAAATCGCTAGCAGGTGGCGTTGCGACAATAAGTGAGTAAGGATGCAGAGAGAGAGACGCAAAAATTACAAGGCACAAAACTGAAATTGTTCCGAAGCGAGAGACTCAGGAAAAACTTTTCGGTGTTCGGCCGATGTTTTCAAAATTGGATCGATTGTTTTACCGAACAATGACGTCTTCTCATCAAATTATATTTGTACAGAAAAAAATACAGCAAACACGGTCTGCTGCGTGGAAAGAAGGGGGATCTGTAGAGAGAGAGACCAATACATATTATTTTACTAACTTATTTATTTTTAAGCACAAAACACCGACAGCGAGAGACTGCTTAGCGCTGCTTCTCATGTTTTGTTGGTTAAGTCTGATGGATGTATTAAAATGGTCAGTGTTAAATGACAAAATTTTTGTAATATTTTCAAAAGGTAAAAGCAGATTTTGGCAATTAATTTATGCTTTATTTGTGAAAAATTATTCTTAAATAGCTATTCAAGGGGGAGAACATCTCAAAATGAAAAACCGTCCAAAACATTTAATTTACTAACTTATTAATTTTAAGGTATTTGGCCTTCGGCCCCATGTCTGATTTTAAAAATGGCTTGGCATTTTTTGAAATAGTGCTTCCCTAGTAAAACATTTGAATGTTGCTCATCATTTATACGATTTATTTATTCAGGCTGTGCCTGTGTTTGGGAATTTTTGTTGGCGAAATAGAGCAAAAGCAGGAAATCATGATGTCTAAAACCTAACATGTTGCTGTGCTGTGGCTGTGTTTGGGACTGATTTTTGTTGCGATTCCGTTGCAATAGAGCAAAAGGGACCCTTTAAATATAGTCTAAAACTTCTCTTAATATTAACTTATTAAGTAAGTCTTGTTCCACGCACGGATATTTCAACACCAGTGCTGCCTCAACTGTTGTAAAAAAGTAAAATATATTTGTATATAAATGTATACAACATCACATCTACACACCTCTGTTATAAAACACGCAGGCAAAGAAAAGTGACTTTGAGAATAAACAAGCAAAAAGCTTACAAACAAAACGGCACCAAAGTCTGGTGATATGCAGAAGAAGAGAGTAAAACACAAGGTTTTTATCAGGAAAATGATCTTAATACTCCCAGAGGCAATAATATCACTCTGGTGATATCAACATAATTTGTTGCTGATAGAAATTGACTCTGGTGAATTATATAAATATACTCTGGTGATATTAATTATTTGAAATTATATAAATATACATTTTCCGCCCCCATATCTTGAATTATGTGATAATTCTAATAATAGACTGAATCGTGCAGTGAAAGAAGGCACTCGTACGCGCACTAGTGTAACCTATGTTAACTTACTCGTTCATTCTCTGCCAGCAGGTGTCGCGTTTGACAGAAATATAACGGTTTTCCTGGTAAAGGCAGCACACAAAACAGTAGGGGTGTGCAATACCGCAAATTTTGGTATCGATCCGATACCGAATAAATACAGGGCCAGTATCGCCGATACCGATTCCGATACTTGTCATAAAAAAAAACATTTAAAAGGCCAACAACAATTAAAAAAATTAACAATACTAATGTTGATCTGACTAATATTATATTCGCCTTAGAGCTACGCGGATATTATTTGCCTTTCTAAAAGGAATTTGCAGGCAGAGGAGCCCAGAACATGAAAGTAATGCACAGATTCATGTTAAGTATTTTTCTCCCATAGAAAAGAGTTATACAAATAATTAACGTGGCTTAATAAATTAAGAACATAATATTAAAAGACAAAACTCAGTATACACCTTATTAATGTTGCAAACTAGATATACAAGTTAGCAGATGTGCCCAAAATATTAAAGCAATGATAAAAGTTTTCACATTATGCATTTTCATCCCATAGAAAACCATTATAAAGAAAGTTTAACGTAAGTGGCTTATTGAATGAAAACAGTGATATGAAAAATAACTATTAAACCATAACTCGTATATTATTGAAAGGATTTAGTAGGCTATGTTATGTACGTACTGTATTTTCTGTTTGTTTTATACATACTATAATATTTGTTATTATTGCAATAATATTGCATGAAAAGGCAAATATTATAGTTTATAACAAATATAGGCCTATATTAAAAGCAGATAACCCAGAACATTAGGCCTACACGCTGAATGAACCAGACATTCGTTTTCGTTTTCTCTAATTGCAATATAACTACCTTTAATATGGTACAATTAATGGAGGAAGACAGCGATAAAGACCAAATAAATAAATACAGATTAAATTCGTTATACAGTTTGTTAATAAAATATAATATGTTGCAAGTAGCTGAGCCCAGAATATGCAAACATGCTAAACAATATGTTAAGTATTTTACTACCATAGAATAACGTTATAATGAAAACATTTAAACTGTCTTAATGCATTAAGAAATCATATTAAAAGGCCAAACTCAGTAGGCTATACACCTTACAGTGATACTGCATAAAAAGGACAAATTCAGTATACACAGGTATATGCAATATGCACTATGTGAAAGAATCCCCCCCCCCCCCCCCCCCTTTCATTTGATTTGAGAAAATTTAATTTTTTGTAGCTCGGAGTTCCGTTCCATATCTCACTTTAGGGTGAGGTACTCACTGTATCCGCTTGCACTCGGGGCCGCTGAGTCACGTGATGGCATGACAACAACCAGCGTAGCAGAGGAGCAGCAATGTTTGCATATGAGAAGTGAAAAGAGCGGAATATACACCCACAGACATGTCTACACTTTGTTGTATGTATTAAGTGTATAGGAGAAAAAAATTACCTAAAGTATCAATCTTATAAAAGGCTAGTATCGATCCAATACCGATACCAATGTTGGTATCAATACTATCGATATTAGGATCAATACACCCACCCCTACAAAACAGTGCAGAATTGGACTTTGAACTTGCAGCGCTCATGTTTATCTAACGAAATCATAGCCTTTTATGGTCTTTCCGTCCCAAATTTAAAACCTCTTGAAATCATAATAAGACTTTTTTGTACAATTTAAGACTTTTTAAGACCTCGCGGAAACCCTGATAATACTAATTATAACTAAGTAACATATCTCAGACATGACGCTATCTCATGGCATTGAAAACCAACCAAAACTGTCATTGTACACAAGAGTGTTTCATAGTCTAGCTGATAGGAATGAATTAAGGCATGAATTCAAACAGCATGTAACGGGTTTGCAATTCATGTAGGGCCTTGCCAAAAAGGTTGTAATGATTTATAACCAGCTTAGACAGAGCAGATAGGAGTTTCATCAGATGAAGAATTAACTCTATTAAACAAATATATGAATAATGAATATTGGCCAGTACAAAAGCTCAGAACTTTGAAGAATTAAAAGGATCAGCATTGATTACAATGATCGTTTAGATGACATCAAGTAGCAGTGGAGCTTACAGGATTTCTTCTGAAGGGGAGCGGACACTCAAGAGCAGTTCATTCTGGTCTCAACAACCTTTATCATGACATGGACCACTGAGCGGATACAAAAACATGGATCTTATGAGCCTCACCCCACTGTCACACTGATGCACTCCTAAAACTGTGGGCAGAATGTTCTGTGAAACCTGTGAACTTAAAGTGAAATTTCACCTAAAAATTACAATTCGGTCATCATTTTCTCACCCTCATGCTTTATTTTCAATTAGTCTGTGGAACACTAAAGAAGATATTTTGAAAAAATGTCTTCAACTGAATCATTGACAGCCATTGGATGTTCTTCAAAACATTCCACAGAAGAAAGCCAGTCAGGTTTGGAACAAAATGAGGATGAGTAAATGATCAAATTAATAATGCGAAATAAAACTCGTAATATTGAAAAATCTACACAAAATTAATGCAAAAATCACACAGATCAGCCTACTGCATCTCCTGACACTGTTGAAATGTCAAATTATCAACTCATAAATCAAGACAATTTTTATCAGATTTCGGTTAACAAGATCTGGGTGTGACTGGGTGTCAGGTTAAATTTCAGACAATGACGGCCCTTAGAGAACATTCTGACAAAACCCTGTTAGTCATCCTGATACCATGGGTGGGTTATTATATATATATATAAACTCACACTCTCTCTGACCTATGATACTAGTTCTTCTAGTAACTTCTGTTTGCTGTTTGTTTTTGGGCAGCCCTTTGGCACTCTAAAGAGTCTCAAGTAACGTTTGCCTCTGGAATCTCTCAACTCTTCAAAATTACAAGCTTAACATTCCTTGTGAATCACACAAGATATCCCAGACTCAAGAAATCCACCCTGACTGCATCTAATCCTTAAAACATAAACCACAGTACACACAATGTCTGGCTGGCATGCAATTGAACCAACATGCAAACTGTAAGTGTTTACTACGTGCCAGAAAAGCTATAAGGGAGCTGGAAAACTCAGAACAAGTTGTAGCATGATAAGACAGATATGCAGTTCAGCTGGCTCCAGCAGCATTTAGTCAAATGGTAAATGAGGTCTATGTGCTGTGTGCACCAAACACGGTGCGCGAGTAATCATTTGAGCTTTTCCGCGTCTTTTGTTGGAATGTTTTAAACTCTTTTGAAAGTTCAAATAGCAGGGCTCTCAAGTCTCACGCATGAGACACGCATTTCAACTCGTTCACACGCTCTCACGCCACACCTCGTATTTCTTCTGAGAAAGGGATCATTTTGTCGGCGCATGTACAATCAGTCAATAGACGAGGGAATACTGCCGAGTTCATAGCTCTCTCGACTCTCTGTTAAAAGGAGTTAAATTCCACCTACCAGCCAATCAAAATTAGGATTTAAATTACACTGCCGCACGCGCGTTCGTTAATTTAAGCAACATGATGCGCGCGCACATGAAGTGTAAAGAGAAAGATCGATGAGCTGTAGGTAACCCCGATTCCTGGAAGAAATCACTTGAGAAGATAGTGAGAGCTGATTTCAAATTCGTGCTAAAATTACTGATGCAGTTCTCTCAACTATTTGCAACCAGAAGCTTTAAATTAGCTTTGGCTTCCTGAAAGCTAGAGATGTTATAACATTGGTAATCATAAAAGACATTCATCCAAATAAAATAAATAGTTTTACATAAAAGTTGAAATTTGGCCCCAAACATGCCAACGAACAGCAGTGTACATACTGTACACAGTAGGATTACAGTAATGAGCATGTATGTCAAGCTTTCTCTGTGTGTGTCTGTGTGCATATTTCTGTTAAAAAAAAAAATTCACATTTTGTGCTTGATGTAGGGGGCTCCCATAAAAGCAATGTGGCTTCCCCATTCAAATTCAGATGCAGTGTGCTTTCCATGGTGGTTTGAACAAAACCAAAACTAGGAACAGTTTGGCTCTGGATGGAACACTATTATCTGTCATGACAGTGCTTTATGTGGGAGTCCTCTACCCCTGTCATCAGGCATCAAAATGTGCAACAAACATTTACAACAGAAAAAAAAGAAACAGAAGCTGAAATGTGTACTCTCTCTGTCTCTGTCTCTGTCACACACACACACACACACACACACACACACACACACGCACGCACACACACGCACACACACACACACACACACACACACACACGCTCAGGGTAAGTACTGTAATCCTACTGTATATGTGCACAGTATGTACATTGAGTACTGCTGTTCAGTTGGCACGTTTGGGGAAAAGTTTATTTTTATTTTTGATACATTTGTATTTTTAAATACATAAATCTTTTTATTTTATTAGAATGAATTTGTCTTTCATCAGATTTACCAGATGTTATAATTTCTATTTGTGCTGGTCAATTATGAACAATAGGTAAAATTGAACTGCTAGCAAAAACTTGGGTGCTGTAAATATTTGAGTTGCTCCTCCCCTTTGTGTGGCCCCTCCCCTAATCTCACTCCAAACTTTCGCTATAACTTGAGAGCCCTGAAATAGGCAAGGCTTAAAAACACTTGCAAATGATAAACTTTCGTGACGACGCGCAGCAGTGGCCCGTCAACTGTTCTGAGCGTCTTTTTAGGCTGGCCTCACCCAGTCGGTTTAGTTCCTTTCACCCCACTAGCGACGGCCCTGGCTGGACCCATTCCCAACACTGCTCAAAAAAGACACGAAGGTGCTCATTACTGAGTCTGACCAGCTTCAGAGCAACGTATCATTTTAGAATCAACCAGTCGACATGTTTAACCCTGTGAAACCTTATATGTCAGTCAAAACAACTGTTTATTGAACCTTTATCCAAAACATAGACAAATAGGCTACCTATATATAAAAAAGTAAGTAACATAAATACTATTTAAGTAACACTGCAAAATAACGTGGACAGTTCAATGAGCACAGACTTCAAAAGCTCCTGCGTGGTGCGGTTTCAAGACATCTGATTTCCATTAAAGCGCTCTGACTCCTCCTCGTACAATTCCTTACACAAAGGAGCCTTTAAAAACTTTCGATATAGTACACATTTGTTTAAATAATACTTAAAAAGGTTGCTAAAAAAGGTTTGGCATAACAGACACGACCGAGTCCACCGTACAATCCACATCGCCTTCTTCTTAAAGCCAAGTAAAGCTGCGAGCTGGACTTCCAGTGAAGACTCAAAAGCAGAATAACATAAATAGTTAGCTGTAATAGTTGTGAGGTTGTCGAGCCGTAAAAAAATCCTAGAACTTAGTCCCGCCGAGCATGGATGTGTTACATGACTAGATGGAAAAGATTTCTACGGTGTTTAACTCTTGTCTGTGAAGTCCTGAGATATTCAGTCCAGCCCACTGCTTCTGAAACCCGACCCAGATGCTTCAGACGCACAGCTGGCGCAGGTAAACAACGCGCTGTGGTGGACGCTGAGAGATTTATTTGATTTATTTCTTATTTGAATCGTGATTGTTTTCATGCATTTATTTTAGAGCGATTTAAAATACATTGTTTTGTAAAACTGTTCATGTAAGTTACTATCTATAAATATAAACTACGTAACAAACGGGGGAATAATCTTAAAAAAACAAAGGACGATCAGGGTTATATTGTTCCCTTAAAACAACAAAAATAATAATAATGCTAATATTGCGTGAAACTCCGCGTTCAATGTCTCATGAATATTAATATTGCGTCATTAATATTACACAGGAGCGTCGTCCATATGACGTCCTTATCCTCCCGCCTCCTCAGATGACGCATTTTCCGCCAAGATGGTTGTCGGTGCCTTTCCAATTGCAAAGCTGCTCTATCTGGGCGTACGACAACTGGGCAAACCAGTGGCTAACAGGTTAAAAGCAGGCGCGCGGAGAAGTGAATTCTTTAAGAATTATGTCTGCCTTCCTCCGGCTCAAGGTAAGTTGGCTTTTGGTTGTTCGTGTTTAACGGTATGATTGTCAGTCATAAGGGTGTCTGTAGGCGGAAACGTCGAGTGAACACGCAGCCAGCCAATAGCCGTTTGAATGTATTTGCTATTTAGCCAATCACAACTGCTGCGATATTGTCATTGGGTGTTTTCAACAACCGATTTACCGAGAGACCAATAAGATACTAGAAGGAAGCTTCCCTTTAGACAAATGAGGGTCGGGTGTGCTTAAAGGGGCGGGACTCAACTGTCATTGAGGTTAAAGAAAGTGCCTTTTGCTAATGTATTTGATAATTTCATATAACAAAATAATATATAGTTATTTGTATATGTAATATGAAAGCAATATAAACTATGTCTAATACGAGATTGTTATTTTGTTATACTATATGTAGTCTTGTTTGTACACAATGTTATATATCTAATTTTTCAGGCAGAAGTTGTAATGCAATTATTGTGCCTTTTAAAAATATTTGTATGATTTATTTAATTTTTTAATGTTTAAATGCTAGTGTCTTTTAATATATTTGTTTAATGTTGTAGTTTTTATACAGTAGTCTCTCTTGTGTAGGTTACCTTGAGCACAAAGGTAAAACCAAAATGTGTCTTAACTTTTTCTAGAGTGAATTGTTGAAATAAATCTGTCAAGTAATTCGATGTGGTGCCTCTTGTTTTCTCCATAGCATATCACTGGATCGAGATGAGAACAAAGATGAGAATTATGGGTTTCCGTGGCTCCTCCATCAAACCCCTGAATGAAGAGGCAGCTGCGGAGCTTGGAGCTGAGCTGCTCGGTGAAGCTATCATTTTCATCATCGGCGGAGGTTGCATGGTGCTTTGAGTACAGCCGCCAGGCCACCAACTCCAGACGCAAGGAAGAAGAGCTCGCACAAAGCATTAACAGCCTTCAGACACAACTAGGAGAGCTTGCACTAGCCACAGAGACACTGGATGCTCAGATCAGAGAGGTTAATCGACTTCTGTTGTCCCTCCCAGCAGCTCCAAGTACCAAGTAACAAAATGCATCTCTAAAATATGCCCTTTCTAAGAAGGGCAAAGAGACTGATTTATGAGAACATATCAGTAGTGGTGCAGCACTGCCATATATACACACAAAATCTTGGTTAAGCCATCCCACACACACAAGGGAACCCCAGGCTATATAAACGCAGAAGGAACAAAGAGTTTGTGTGTGATTGGTTGACTGGCTACCAGTATAACACTTCCTATGCGTTATTTGTTTGGGTGGATGATGCTGTTTTCAATTGAAAGTTCTAGTTATTTGATGACTCTGTTAAACCATTGCCAACATTTGACCAATTACTATTCTGCTCATCAGTTTGGACGTTATTTCATAACATTTTCTTCATATAATATGCTGATAGAGTTGGGCATTCATCACTTATATAATTTTCGATACTTGAACGACATATTCCATATAGTAAATATGGATGTGTCCCTCAATATAGGAAGCAGAGAGCCATCTCTGTGTGTCCTGCAAGAAAATCCCCATTACATTAAAAGACTGCTGTGTTAAATTAATATGGCATGTGTATATGGGTGTATATTTATGATTGTAAAATAAAGTGAATTATTCTGATGCTTGTTTTTTTTCTTATCTTGAATGTATTACAAATTGTAAAAACATTATGTAGTTGTAAAATGCCATTCTCAAATAATCACATGTGAAAGTTTTAGCACATCAGTTTTCACTTTATTCAAGGCACAAAATTCTGTATACAGACTTAAATTTAAAATGGAAAAAGCATTCATTTGAAAAGCTTTAGCAGTTTTTAAATGCTATACAAACTGTGTCATACTTTTTTTTTCTGTATACCCCGTGTGTGTGTGTTTGTGAGATAGATCGATCATGCTTCCACACCAGAAATATCAGATCAAGCTCCGGAAACCTGATCCAAATATCCGTTTTGTCTTGTAACAGAACGACTACTGAGCAAAATTGCCTAATACCTCAAACCTGTTTACAGCAAGTCTTGTCTGGTTCCCCAAACAAGTCTTTAAGTCTATCAGCAAGAAGTTCACTGAACAAAGCCAACTGAAGAGCAGAAGACGAAGTGATGATGATAAAAAAGAGCAAAGTGTTATTATACCACAGGCAAAAGCAATGGAAATTACTGCTTCACAACATCCCATAAACCTTGAATTTTCATAAATATTCCCTCTCATCTCTTACTCATGAAGACAAACATCACTTAAAACCTAAGACTTAGACTTGTTAAGACTAAACAACAATGGGAAAATAATCTAAAAAGTAATTATAAAAGAATAATCGATTAATGATTCTATGAAGTGAGAATATAAATGGCTTTAATGATTACTATAAATTATTGTAAAATTAAATGGAATTTAATATAGACTATAATTACAGAACATTGAGAGGCCACAAAGCATAAACTAGTGTAATAAAAAAAACATTAGCTTTTCATCAGTTTACAAATCTCATGCACTGCTTTCATAAATCCCTGCTTGGGGAAACCCTGACAATGTAATGTTTCATGCACTTGATGTGCTATTTTAGTAAAGACACTTTAGTTTTGCCTACAAACATAGTTCATAATATCATTCATCTACGAAATATTTACATTTCTTTACAAGTGCAAATATTATATTTCATTGGGTAGAATTGGATTAAAAAGAGTAACATTAGTAAACATTGACGGGGCTTGATAATGAATACAGGTACATTTAAAAATTAGAATATCGTGAAAAAAGTTTTTCTTGTAACTTATTTCAAAATGAGAAACTTTCATATATTTTAGATTCCTTACATATAAAGTAAAACATTTCAAATTTTTTTGGTTTTAATTTTGATGATTAGAGCTTACAGCTAATGAAAGTCAAAAACCAATATATCAAAATATTAGAATATTTACATTTGAGTTTCAATAAATGAAGTGGGTGTCTCTTGCTTTGAAACCACTGGCACTGCTGACTTGGCAATGGTCCAGAAGACGATCATTGACACCCTCCACAAAGAGGGTAAGTCACAGAGGGTCATTACTGTTCAAGGAGTGCTGTATCAAAGCATATTAAATGCAAAGTTGACTGGAAGGAAGAATTTGGGTAGGAAAAGGTGCACAAACAACAGGGATGACCGCACGCTTGAGAATACTGTCAAGCAAAGCAGATTCAAACACTAGGGAAAGCTTCACAAGGAGTGAACTGAA
Source organism: Ptychobarbus kaznakovi (assembly GCA_027422405.1). Lineage (NCBI taxonomy): Eukaryota > Metazoa > Chordata > Actinopteri > Cypriniformes > Cyprinidae > Ptychobarbus > Ptychobarbus kaznakovi. The sequence continues at coordinate 14,135,470 of CM049809.1, forward strand.
GCTGGAGTCAGTGCATCAAGAGTCACCACACTCAGACATCTTCAGGAAAAGGGCTACCAAGCCACTTCTGAAACAGAAACATCGTCAGAAGCATCTTACCTGGGCTAAGGAGAAAAAGAACTGGACTATTGCTCAGTGGTCCAAAGTCCTCTTTTCAGATGAAAGTAAATTTTGCATTTCATTTGGAAACCAAGGTCCCAGAGTATGGAGGAAGAGTGGAGAGGCACAGAATCAATGTTGCTTAAAGTCCAAAATCTATGGGGTATTGTCAAGAGGAAGATGAGAGACACCAGACCCAACAATGCAGATGACCTGAAGGCCGCTATCAAAGCAACCTGGGCTTCCATTACACCTGAGCAGTGCCACAGGCTGATTGCCTCCATGCCACGCCGCATTGATGCAGTAATTCATGCAAACGGAGGCCCAACCAAGTATTGAGTGCATAGAAATGAACATACTTTTCAGAAGCCTGACATTTCTGTTTAAAATATCCTTTTTTATTGATCTTATGTAAAATTCTAATTTTCTGAGACACTGAATTTTGGGTTTTCATTATCTGTAAGCCATAATCATCAAGAAAAAAGGCTTGAAATAGTTCACTCTATGTGTAATGAATCTATATAATATATGGGTTTCACATTCTGAAATGAGTAACAAAAAATATTGACCTTTTTCACGATAATCACATTTTTTGAGATGTACCTGTAGTAAAAGGAATGTATCGTGACTGGACTATCGGTATATTCTAGATATGTCCAGGAGGTGGCAGCACTCAAACACAATGGACAACATTCAGTATGCCTTTGTCTTCTCCTGCTCCGCACTGAGGCCCGCGCTGTCCTGTGTTGTTTACACCACTCAAAAACTCTCCTTCAACTAACCAAGAGCTTGTGCTGTGGTAAGCCCATGACACCTTTTTAACTGACATTTTAGAATTTGCATGAGAGAAATGCACGTCCATTTACATGAGCTGAGTTAGGTGGCATAACATGTTTCATTTCTTGACATAACAGACATGTGCATGTGTCATTTCTCATTATATTACATCCTAATGTAAATGCATTTACAGAATTACACTAGATGTGCCTGTTTGCCAATGCATTTACTACACAACATGTGTGTGCACATGATTTAGCAAATTAGCTGGGCAAATGTCCCACCCTGTCGGTTTAAACTGGTAACGTTAGCTGTGTTTTGGGAAATGATAGCTGGTTCTGATATCTGGTCTAACCTTATCATTATTTGGTTATTAACTGATTAAAGCTGATAGACCATCAACAAACCTGCTATCACATGATCCTAAAGTGGCCTAGCTGGTTTCTGAAACATGATAGCTGGTTTCTAGCTAGTCTGAGCTGGTCATTATGTGAGGCCAACTTGGATCCGCAACAAGGTTGTTAAGCTGGTTTTGAAGCAGTGTTTAGCCAGATAAAAAAGCAGTTCTAACATGTGGATATGCATCAGCAATATATTGATGTTTTGACACAGTCATGGTTTATTTTGGCAGGTTTTGGAGCGAGAGCTCCTCGCTATGTCATGCATTTACATTTATGCATTTAGCAGACATTTTTATCCAAAGCGACTTACAGTAAACATTCAGGTTATACATTTTTTGTCAGTATGTGTGTTCCCTGGGAACTGAACCCACAACCTTTGCGCTGCTAATGCAATGCTCTACCACTGAGCCACAGGAACACATGCAGGATGAGTGTGGATGTGGAGAAACTGAAAGTGAACGAGCTGAAAGAGGAGTTGCAGAAGCGTGGGCTGGACAGCCGAGGCCTTAAAGTGGATCTTGTGGAGCGGCTGCAGGAGGCTCTGGAGGCTAAAAAGGAACCCACCTGCAATGATGAGACAGAAGCAGGTACTCAAGTTTGCATGCATATGCAGATCATTGAATGCATGCTTTGACTAATGAAAATGAAATCATTTGTGATCTCATTGCATGTTTGCCTGTGACAGGTGTTGCAGAGGCTGGGATGGACGAGTGTTCTGACCAAGGGCAGATGGCTGCTGAGAAAAAGGGCTCTGATATAGACCCCAGTGTTTCTGAAGTCTCTAAAGATGAAAATAAACCTCAGACTGTGGATGTACAACAGGCAACCGTTGAGACAATCTGCAAGGAGGGTAAGACTGCATCCGGCATTTGTGGGTTTGAATGCATTTCATCAGCAGTTTTGAATTTTGTGATTCGATGCTTGTTCGTGTAAACTTAATTACGAGTTGAATGATGTCAAATGATGTAGATTTCTTTAGATTCTTAGAGAGCAGATAACTGATATAAAGCCCAAATATATACATGATACAGATTATAATTTAAAGGTAGCAAATAACACATGCTTTAGTAACATTTTTATAATTTTACATAATTTTACTGAATTAGAATAAATAATTAGAAAATTAATCAATATACAAAATGTAATTTTAGCTTGTTATTTTCACATTATATTTTCTTAGATTAATCACAAATAAAGACATTTAAAAACACTAATAAAAGGAAGTAAACACCGTAACCAAAAGTGCACTCTGGTAAATCTGTGTACAATTGATATTTTCTCAAATAAAGACCAAGTAATTCTAATTTTACCTAAAGTACACAGTGAATATAACAGCAGCCAACTGGATACAACACAGCATACAGTAGTTTGAAATCAAAGGATTTTAGTTAGCCAGCGTTGTGTATCGAGTGACAGCAGAACTCTCCTGTCTGCAACCAATTTGCACGTTCACAGTGCTGTAATAATACAAATATGATAAAAATTAAACGCTTATTGACCAAACAGAAAAACTTAAAGGCTGATGTCACTCATTAAAAAAATGCTGAATATCAACCTTGGTAATATATCAGTCTACCACTAATATTTTTGACTCCACTTCATGGTATGTAAAATAGGTACAAGTATAGCGTTATTTTCATTATTGCAGATGTATATAAAGTTTAGCATTTGCATTTCCTACATTTTTTTGATTGTTATTATTTTTATAATCACAGTTTGCCTTTATTTTTGACCCTGAGGCTCCTGTTGCTAACAAACATATTTGACCCCAGGTCTCTTCCAGGTTAACGCTTTAACAGTTTTTACTCACAATTTCTGCCTGATCAATTATTTTAGATCTTGGCTTGATTAGAAATATGTGTATTCATTATAAAAATGAATGTTTTTATTAATTTACTTTGTAGCTACTGTAAGTTTGACTAATTTCAGTTGTTTTCATATAATTTAATGCTTGTTTTGTCATGATTTAAATCATTGTAAGTCATTTTTGAGGCCGCTTTGGAAGTTTGCTGAGGCATAGCTCGCTCTGCCCACTTGGTTGAGAACCTCTGCTTTATATTGCATATTTTATTGTTTAACCAAACATGAAGGGACACCAGTAAAGGTGAAAAATGAGGATGAGATAAAGACGGAGCAACAGGAACAGAGATCAGAGATAGAGACCAAAAAGGACGGACATGCACATTATGGCCACAAGAGGAGCTATGACGAGAGCCACGGTTACAGCTACTATGAACACCGTGAAGACAGGAGGTGAATTTACCACAGTGCTTTTAATTCAATCCTATAACAGCATATTTAATTTAATGCACACTGACAAGTGCTGTTACATTTACATTGTGATGTTCTATGTTCTATCACAGGTCCCGCTCATCTCTGCCACCTGTTGAAGAGGATGAGGAAGACTTTGATGGCACACTTGTGGTCATTGACACTTGTATGTGAGGGCTTTTTTTGTGTAATTATGATTTATGATAGTCATAATAAGAATGGACTTCTCTGTAATCCTCGACAGATAACTGTGACTTGCACTTCAAAGTCTCACGAGACCGTTGCAGCAGCTGTCCTTTAACCATCGAGGGATTTGCATACCTATGGTCTGGAGCACGAGCAACGTATGGTGTAAACAAGGGACGCGTGTGCTATGAGCTGAAGGTAATGTTTATACTCTTAGGCGTAGCAAGGCTGCATTTATTTGTTCAAAATAGTAATATTGTGAAATATTATTGCCATTTAAAATAATGTATTTAATATATTCTAAAGTGTAGTTTATTCTGTGATGGCAAAGCTGATTTTTTTAGCAGCCATTGTTCAGTATTCAGTGTCACACGATCCTTCAAATTTCTTATTATTATGAATGTTGAAAACAGTTGTGCTGCTTAATAATTTGTGTGCACCATGATATACATTCTTAGGATTCTTTAATGAATAGAAAGAACAGCATTTATTTGAAATATAAATATTTTGTAACACTATAAATGGCTTAACTTTCAAATTTTATCAATTTCTATTGTCCTTGCTGAATAAAAGTATACATTTATTTCCAATCTTACACTTTTGGTAATTCATATGAGTTGTTTCTCTTTAATTAAAAGGAGATTTCTCCCTAAAATGACAATTCTGTCATTAATTTCTCACCCTCGTGTCGTTCCAAACCCTTAAGACCTACTTTCATCTTCAGAACAGAAATTATGATATTTTTGATTAAACCCAAGAGCTTTCTGACCCTCCATAGACAGCAACGGAACTGACACGTTCAAGGCCCAGAAACGTAGTATGTACATTGTTAAAATAGTCCATGTGACATCAGTGGTCCAACTGTAATTTTATGACGCTATGAGAAAACTTTCCTGTTTATAGAGGGCCAAAGAGCTCTCAGATTTCATCAAAAATATCTTAATTTGTGTTCTGAAGATGAACGAATGTCTTACGGGTTTGGAACGACAAGAGGGTGAGTGATTTCCAGTGACAGTAATTTTGTTTTTGGGTTAACTAACCCTTTAACTTTCAAATCCACTTAATAGTTTACATAATCTTGTTTTTTGTCTGCAGGTTATGGAGTATATACCAGTCAAGCATCTTCCCGGCAGTGAGCCTGACCCTCATGTCGTGAGAGTCGGGTGGTCTCTGGATTCCTGCAGCACACAGCTCGGTGAGGATTCACAAGTACACTCACATGGGTTTGTTTATAGAAATGATCTTTCTGGGTTCTTATGTAGGGAATTACTTTGTTTCAGGAGAGGAGGCGCTCTCTTATGGGTATGGCGGAACAGGGAAAAAGTCTACCTGTTGCAAATTTGAAGATTACGGAGAGAAATTTGGTGAAAGTGATGTCATTGGATGTTATATTGTGAGGGCTATTCTTACTTATATTTTGGAATCTGTTAAATCATTGTCTCTGTTGCAAAACATGGTCAAACCTTTGCTGCATACTGCAAGATAAAGATGCAGTCACATTTACCACTACTTGAAATTTCTCATACAAAATGAAGTCAGCAAGAATTTAGCTTGATAGACTTCCGGTGGTTATGTGAATTTTCCGTTTGGTTTCAAATTTGATTAACGTTCTCACGAATTTACAGCGCTGAACATTTTTATGCTTCTTGATTTGACAGTGATCTCTGTGTGGGCAGAGATTTGTTGCACAAAAATAAAGATGGAAAACTAAAGCACTCATTCTTGTAGTATCTACTCAGCCAGTTTTTTATCACACTTCACTTGAATATTGTTAAGTGAAAAATAAAACAAATAGGCTATTTGGAAAGCACATATTAAGGATTGTTTTGTTTGCTAGCTGGCAGAATAGCTTTGTATGTTTATTTCATCATTGAAATATGTCGAGCAACAGTAAATGTGACCATACCTTGTGTCATCATCTTATCTATCATCTTAACACCTATAATTGACTGATTTGGAACAGACTACATAGGCCGCAATTTAGATGTTGCACTAATAGATTCTAATTGAGTCTAGCATTAGCATGTTGCTAAGCTAACAACATGACACACTATTCTGAAAACAAAAATACATAAAATGCTCTAATTTTGATTTGAAACAGCATTAGGATGGGACCTACTGTATGATGCCTACTGTCTAGGTAGGCAGATCACTAGACTTTGGAATCGAGAGAATAATGAAAGAAAACCAAAATAACAAACATGTAACTAGCCATATAAAGTAGTTGACATAATTATATAGTCTCATATGTGTCTTTTGCAGGACTTTAATAGTCAATGAGAAGGTGGAAATGGCTTTCTCAAGGAACGGCAAGTGGCTTGATGTGGCTTTTCACGTATCTAAAGAAGAACTGGCTGGTCGTGCACTGTATCCTCACGTCCTGGAGAAGAACTGCTCTGTTGAGTTTAACTTTGGCCAGCGAGCGGAACCTTTCTTTCCTTTGCAAGATGGCTACACTTTGATTGGGGCCGTCAACATAGAGAACAGAGTCAGAGGAACTGTTGGTCCCACCAACAAATCTGATTGTGAGGTAAATTCTCCTGATTAGCTCCATACAGGTAGTGTGAGCATTAGATTTGATGTTTCACTTTGCTTTTGCAGTGATATTTTAATAACAACTTTTAAGACAAATTTGACATTTTGACTAAATCTTACAGTAGATGGGATACACTGTTGTTCAAAATGTTTGGGTCAGTAAGATGTTTTGTTTTCTTAGCATCAAATCAGCATATTAGAATGATTTCTGAAGGATCTTGTGACACTGAAGACTATTGAAATTTAGCTTTGCCATCATAGAAATAAAATTACATTTTAAAATATAGTTTTTTTTTTTAGTTGTTGTTTAATTAAATAATCTATTAATATTTCACAATATAATTTTTACTATAATTTTGATCAAATAAATTCTCCCTAGGTGAGTATAAGAGACTTTTCAAAAACATTTACAAATGTAGGTCCCCTAATCCTTCCAATGATAGTAAATATGGTTTCAAATAAATGTGTACAGTCGAGGGAATATCCCTTTTGTGTGTAGGTACTGATGATGGTTGGTCTTCCTGCTTGCGGTAAAACCACATGGGCCTCTAAGCATGCAGAGATGAACCCAGAGAAGAAATTTAACATCCTGGGCACAAATGCCATCATGGAGAAAATGAAGGTAGGATCAGCATGTTTAAATGTGTTTTATGGTTCACATTTTTTTTACTTTATTTATACATTTGTGATGTATATAATATGTACATTTTACTGTTAAAAACTTTAGGCTCAGTAAGGTTTTTTGAAAGAAAGAAAGAAATGAAAACGGATTTCTGTTTTAATTAAAAGCTTTTTTAACTTGTTACTTTATTAAAAAGTTATTTTAAACTGTAATTTATTTTTGACCAAATACATGGTGAACATAAGTGACTTGTTTAAAAAAAGTATTTTTTAAAAAAATCTTACCGACCCCAAATTTATTAACATTAGTGGATAATGCTTAAAAAAAAAATGCTCTTTTGATGGTTCTGTTATGGTCTTAGGTGATGGGATTGCGCCGCCAGCGAAACTATGCTGGGCGCTGGGACATCCTGATTCAGCAGGCCACTCAGTGCCTGAACCAAATGATCCAGATTGCTGCCCACAAAAGACGGAACTACATCTTGGATCAGGTACTGCAAACACATTCCTGTGATTCCCAGTGAAGACATAACTGTGAGTGTGGTCTTCTGTTTTTCTTCTAATTTGTTCTTTATTTATCTTTCAGGAGGCCACAATATGAAAGAGTAGAAGAAGCAGCTTTTGATTGAATGTTGTATAATGCAGTGTCAGAAGAGTCATTAATGTCAAGCATATCCGTTTTTAGCATTTACATTATCTTGCATTTCCAATTACATTGAATTGTTCTGTGAGCCTCTCTGATAATGTACTGGTAGCCCAAGACTGTATTTAGATGTTGAGAGACAAGTAATCTCAGCCTGTTGAGTAAGAAAAACGCTTTTTTTTTTGCTATACTAATTATAAAAGAAATAGACTTGGTTTTAAATAGACCTCCATTATCCTGTGGGTTGATGTTGTGTTTGTTTCAGTAACAAGGTAAGTGGCTTCTTGGATTTTCAGGGCATAGCTGGTTTTTGAGGTAGGTAGAGTCTCAAACTATGGAGTCTGTGAGTATTCTCAGGTAAGTGATATATGTCTGTATGTATAGACTTGAAGCACCACAAAGAGACGCATGAGTCAAGGTAAGAATGGGAAAGCTTTTTTCTTAACTCTAATGTAAAATATTTTGTTTGTATAGATTACATTTATTTGCATTATATTTTAAGAAGTGTGCAGTTATTGTGTTTAATTGAATTTCCAGTTAAACTGATTATTGTACATGAGCTAGACAACATTCAGGGTTCCCATGGACATGGGTAAAACCTAAAAATATAAAATATTTATTCCTGAGAAGTGAGAACTGTAAAAAAAATAGTAATAAAGTAAAATTATAATAAAAAAATAAAATACTGGAAACCAAGTTATCTTTTCTCATGGTGTTTTGTTTTGGAATATTGGTATTTTTGTGTGCAAAAATTCACAAATTTCTTGCAAAAAAGGAACATAGTTTCACATTGTGGGTACATAGTTTACTTTGCACATGGTGGTGATAAAATTATCTCTGAAATCTGATTATCAGAATTTGATTTTGTTGGCATGGTGTTCCATAATAATTCAAAATTACTACTGATGGCCTAACACATAAAATGACACACAGAATGTCCCCCTTGCAATGACATATGATCACAGATGTTCATAATTTCCATTTCATATCGACTTCAAACTAGGAAAATTAAGCTTTTAAATATTTATTCGGTTTAAATATTGTTCTTTGTGCCCATAATTAATGGTTAAAAAATTAATTATTTTAACTGTTTTCAGTTAAGACATATTCATCTATTGTGTCCAAGGGTTTGGAAAATATGCACTGAAGGAAAAAACTCAACATTAATATTTCTTAAAATCTTTGTCCAGTAATCACAAAATATTGGGAGCCCTGAATAAGAATAAATAAATACATGTGTGTGTGTGTCGTATATATATATATATATATATATATATACACATACATACAGCGGGTAAAATAAGTATTAAACGCGTCAACATTTTTCTAATTAAATATATTTCTAAAGGTGCTGTTGACATTAAATTTTCACCAGATGTCGGTAACAACTCAAGTAATCCATTCCATACATACAAAGAAAACAGTACAAAGAAATTCAGAAACTAAGTTATGCAATAAAATTGAATAACCCATGGAAAAAAGTATTGAACACGCTTACTGAAATTGATTTAATACTTCGAACAAAAGCCTTTGTTGGTAATGACAGCTTCAAGACGCCTCCTGTATGGAGAAACTAGTCGTATGCATTGCTCAGGTGTGATTTTGGCCCATTCTTCTACACAAACAGTCTTCAAATCTTGAATGTCCCATGGGCCTCTTCTATGAAGTCTGATCTTTAGTTCTCTCCATAGATTTTCTATTGGATTCAAGTCAGGTGATTGGCTGGCCATTCTAGCTGCTATACTTTCTTTCTCTGAAACCAATTGAGAGTTTCCTTGGCTGTGTATTTGGGATCATTGTCTCTGTGAAATGTCCGCTCTCATTTCATCTTCATCCTGGTAGATGGCAGCAGATTTTTATCAAGAATGTCTCTGTACATTTTTCCATTCATTCTTCCTTCAACTATATGAATTTTGCTAGTGCTGCACCATGATGTTTTGGGGTGATGTGCAGTGTCCATTTGACCTCCAAACATTGTGTGTATTATGGCTTCCAAAGAGTACAATTTTTTTTGTCTCATCTGACTAGACTATATTCTGCCAGTATTTCACAGGCTTGTCTAAATGTTGTGCAGCAAACTTTAAACAAGCTTCAACATGCTTTTTCTTTAGCAATAGAGCCTTGCGTGGTGAGCATGCATACAGGCCACGGCGGTTGAGTGCATTACTTATTGTTTTCTTTGAAACAGTTATACAAGCTATTTACAGGTCTTTCTTAATCTCTCAACAAGTGGTCCTTGGCTCTTGGACAACTCTTCTGATAATTCTTTGTACTCCTTTGTCAGAAATCTTGCGATGAGCACCCGGTCATGGCTGGTTTATGGTGAAATTCTGTTCTTTCCACTTCCGGATTATGGCCCCAACAGTACTCACTGGAACATTCAAAAGTATAGAAATCCTTCTCTAAACAATGCCATCAGTATGTTTTGCAACAATAACGTTGCGAAGGTCTTGAGAAAGCTCTTTGCTTTTACCCATCATGAAATGTTTCTTGTGTGACACGTTGGTCACGAGACCCTTTTTATAGGCCATCAGTTGGGACTGAACCAACTAATATTAATTTCCACCGACAAGGGGCAGGATTGTTTTCTAATTACTGATAGATTTCAACTGGGGTCTTGGCTTTCCATGCCTATTTGCACTTCCCTTTCTTCATATGTTCAATACTTCTTCCCTGTGTCATTCCACTTTATTACACAGAACATAATTTCTGAACTAACTGTATTTGTATTGTTTTCTTTGTATGTTTGGATTACTTGAGTTGTTACCGACATCTGGTGAACATTTCATGTCAACAGCACCTTTAGAAATATATTTACTGAGAAAAATGGTGACGTGTTTAAAACTTATTTTACCTGCTGTATATATAATATAATATTTTATATTATATATATATGGCCATTATAGAACTAAGGTTTTTGTTCCAGGATCCAGGTCCTGACAAATACCTGTGTGAGGTCTTGTAAAGGTTCATCAATAGGTACAGGTAACGAAAGAAAAACGACTCTCACTTCATTGCAGGGTTCCAGATTTCCTCCGGGGAAAAGCAAAGCCACACAAAAGAAACGATAATGAACAGCTTTTCCTTCTTTCTTTTCACTATTGCTAGACAAATGTATATGGATCAGCCCAGAGACGAAAAATGCGTCCTTTTGAAGGGTTTCAACGCAAGGCTATTGTAATTTGTCCCACGGATGAGGATTTAAGAGCGCGAACATATACGCAAACCCATGAGGAAGGGAAGGATGTGCCTGATCATGCTGTTTTAGAAATGAAAGGTAGGAGTGCTGCTATGGAAAACAATAGAAATGAGAAAAATAACAGATTTTTTCACTTTTGCTTTTTGGTTTGTAAACTTTAAAGACGCATGTACTGCTTCATCAAAGAAAACCGCTTTATGTCTAGGACCTCTGTCCTCAGTTTGATTGGATCCTTTTGATCATCCCACCCTCACCTCCATGTCTTAATAATGCATGAGATGCTGCAAACCAAGCAAGTGCATTATCATTAATATAAGAATTAATACTAATATCTTTTAGTCACAATACAGTGGTGGCCAGAATTATTAGAACACTAGTATTTTCACCAGCTAAGAAATGGTTTTAGGTCAGTTATTTCTATATTTTGCTGTAGTGTGTTGGTAGGAAATATCAGTTTACATTTACAAACATTAATTTTCCCATTAATTGTAATAATCCAGTGAGATTTTTGTTTGCACAAGGAGTCTGACAACAGTCAGAGCTCCACACAGAGATCTGATCTCATCATCATCCAGTCTTTCTGGAATGTCGTGAAGAAACAGAACAAACAGAGACAGACTAAATCCAGAAGAATTGTGGCAAAATCTCCAAGATGCTTCAAGAGACCATGAATGTTTGGAAATGTAAACTGATATTTCCTACTGACACACTACAGCAAGAGATAGAAATAACTGACTTAAAATCATTTTTAGCTGGTGAAAATACTAGTGTTCTAATAATTTTGGCCACCACTGTAAAGAGACACATCCCTTTTTCCAAACATGTTTTTGAGGTTGCACTTGGTTTGCAGTAGTGTTCATGATATACACTTTTGATACAAATGTCAGTTTTCCCATCTTATTTTAGCAATATTTTGTAAGGTCAGAATTTTATCAAGTTTATCTTTTTGTCTTCTGGTTGTGTGATCTATCCCAACTTCTTTCCCCTTTCTATGGCTTTGAAGCCAACTTTGTGCTGCCAGAGGTTGGAGACTTCCTGGATGAAGTGACCTTCGTTGAGCTGCAAAAAGAAGAGGCTGTTGAGCTGGTTAAACGGTACAATGAGGAGGGCCGGAAGGCTGCGCCTCCGCCTGAGAAACGCTTTGATAACGGGGGACACCGTAGACGCGAAAGCAGCTTCGAGCGGTACGACAACCACAGAGGGTCGAGAGGAGGCCATCAGAACAGAGGAGGACCTGGAGGAAGTTACAGGGGAGGTGAATTGACCTTATTAGGGTGTCAACTAATTAAAAAGTCTGTCATTAGTGTTTTTTGAGGCAACATCTTACTCTCTGTTTTTGTCAGGTTATAACTGTGATGGCTACAATCAGAACCGCTGGGGAGGGAATCACAGAGACGGGCGAGATGGATACAGCAGCAGCCATCAGTCTGGAGGAAGCTACAATAGCAACCGCTATAGCTCCTGTAACAAAGAGGGATATAACCAAGTGAGTCTGTACACAGCCATGTATCTGTGACCGACATTTAGCTTCATCAGATGTGTTTTTGTTTTGTTACCGCATTTCTTTTAGAGCTATAACCAGGGTTACAATCAAGGCTACAACCAGGGCAACTATAGCCAAGGAAACAACAACCAAGGCTACAACTACAACAGATACCCAGATTGTGGGCAAGGTGACCGTGACAATCGAGGATCTGGACAATCATATAACCAGCAGAACTACGATCAGCATCAACAGGTGAGTTTCAAGGAAGGATTAAAAACAACGTTTGCTCTGATAACTGATAACTTCTCAAATAACAGGTTTGAAAGCTTCTGATCGGCTTTTCTTTGTAACATTTTACAAAATAGGAATATGCATCAACTATCTATACGTGGGGTTAGTGTTGTGGATATAAATTAATTAATACATTTCTGAGAAATGGTATTATTAATAAGAACTCAATTGCTAAAGCTTACGGCAGATGGTCAGCACTCTACCCAAATGTTCATTTTCTGAAGGTATGGAAAGTGCCCAACAAATTTAGATTTTGTAATGAAGAAAAAGAAGTCTTTAAAAACAATTTGTCACTGTCCTAGAAATAAATATTTCAGTTCAACCAAAACTTGTGTTCCTTTTGAAAATAGAAGAAAATAGTCTATCTTTCTATGTTATGTTTCTTACACTAAACATTCTTGGATTCAAATTTGATCATATTCATATTTATCTATTTACATATTTTTATATATTTTTTCTTCATTTTATTATTATTACCAGTAATTATTCTGCTTGCCATACTTTTCCACTAGTGTTACTAGAAATGTGTCTACTCTGTACTATATTCATGTTACAACTGTATATTATTATTATTATTACTGCTGTTTTTTTATTTATAAACGTTTCTCATGTTGAAAGGCTTTGGAATATTTTTGTACACAATTCTATGTTTATTGATATATTTGTGTTTGATTGTGGTATATTTCTGTTGTTTGTTCATACATTTTTCTCTACGTTCTGTCATGTTTTGACCCATTTTTGTCACATTTTCAATTATTTTATTTATACATTTTTTTGTGTGTTTTAGGTTATTACATTTCTGTCAATAACAGTTTTAAAATGCTTGCCTCTGGTTTATACACTCACCGGCCACTTTATTAGGTGCACCAGTTCAATTGCTTGGTAACACAAATTGCTAATCAGCCAATCCCATGGCAGCAACTCAATGCATTTAGGCATCTAGATGTGGTGAAGACGACTTGCTGAAGTTCAAACTTAAGAGACTTTGAACGTGGAATGGTTGTTGGTGCCAGACGGGCTGGTCTGAGTATTTCAAAAACTGCTGATCTACTGGGATTTTCACGCACAACCATCTCTAGGGTTTACAGAGAATGGTCCGAAAAAGAGAAAATATCCAGTGAGCGGCAGTTGTGTGGACGAAAATGCCATGTTGATGTCAAGAGAGGAAATGGGCAGACTGGTTAGAGATGATAGAAAGGCAACAGTAACTCAAATAACCACTTGTTACAACCAAGGTATGCAGAATACCATCTCTGAACGCACAACACATCGAACCCTGAAGCAGATGGGCTACAGCAGCAGAAGACCACACCGGGTGCCGCTCCTGTCAGCTAAGAACAGGAAACAGAGGCTACAATTCGCACAGGCTCACCAAAATTGGACAATAGAAGATTGGAAAAAACGTTGCCTGGTCTGATGAGTCTCGATTTCTGCTGCAACATTCAGATGGTAGGGTCAGAATTTGGCGTAAAGAACATGAAAGCATGGATCCATCCTGACTTGTCTCAACGGTTCAGGCTGGTGGTGGTGTAATGGTGTGGGGGATATTTTCTTGGCACACTTTAGGCTCCTTAGTACCAATTGAGCATCATTTAAACGCCACGGCCTACCTGAGTATTGTTGCTGACCATGTCCATCCCTTTATGACTACAGTGTACCCATCTTCTGATGGCTAATTCCAGCAGGATAATGCACCATGTCACAAAGCTCAAATCATCTCAGACTGGTTTCTTGAACATGACAATGAGTTCACTTTGCTTTGCAACGATTGTATCGTAAAAGGCGCTATACAAAAAATCTTGAACTTTACTCAAATGGCCTCCACAGTCACCAGATCTCAATCCAATAGATCACCTTTGGGATGTGGTGGAACGGGAGATTCGCATCATGGATGTGCATCATGGCAACTGCGTGATGCTAGCAATATGGACAAAATCTCTGAGGATGTTTCTTGTTTGAATCTATGCCACAATGAATTAAGGCAGTTCTGAAGGCAAAAGGGGGTACTAGCAAGGCGTACCTAATAAAGTGGCCAGTGAATGTAGATACTATATTACTAGATATTAGCATAGTCATCTTTAAAAATGTCCGACAATACTGAACAACTGTATTTTTCTTTGTCTTTTTCCTTTCTGTATTTACCCACTTGTTCTGGTTCTCTCTAATGTAGTATTATTATTTATTATAAATATGACCACATTTAAACAATATTTGAACAAGCTTGAGTCTGGTGTTATGGAATCGCTTACCAAGCTTGTCTGTTGTAGCAAATCCTTTCACTCATAACCAGCTAGGAAAAAGAAACCTTGCTATCTTGGCTTGGTTTTCATATAATTAAAATAGGAAGTGACATACTGTAATAATAATAATGTGATATAATAATCAGTGTTTACATAGTGGTGAGTTAGTTCCGTACATTCCACCTGCATGAATTACAAAGGTAATTTCATCGACCTAGAAAAGTAGTTCCATCTTAAATGGGCAATTTAGACAACTTTACAGGTCAAACCTTTTATTGAATAACCTTGAGCTACAACAATACAAGCTTTCTACTTTTAAACCTTCTGACTAAGATTCTAAGTGCATTAATGTATATGCATTTTCTCTCCTTTTTTAAAAACTGAATGTTCATAATTGTCTGCATGCCACAGCTGTTAATAGAGTTTACTTTATTTCTGAATATTCCTTGAATGTGTTGTATAATCTTTTTTTGGTCCTGTAACTTTTAAACACATTTTGTTTTATTAGATCAGATGATTAAAATGTAAGACTATATTGATAAAGGTCAATATGTAGAAGCAGTAAAAGTTGCGCTTTTATTGATGCATGATGTTTTTCTCTATTATGCACAGCAGTGGCAGCAGTATTATCAGAATCAGAGCCAGTGGAACCAGTACTACGGTCAATATGGGAATTACTCTGGACAGCAGGGCAGCCAGAGCTCACACGGCTCACAGTAAACAGGAAGTACGCTCCGTTATCACAGACATCCAATACATCCTTCCACTCTAACTACCATCATTTCATTTATTTTCTCTTTCATACATCTTGTTAAACCTTTTGCATATTTTTTCCAAGACATAGCGAGCTGTCTGTTATGTCAATGATTGAACTAAATGACTCAGTGTAAACTTTACTGATGCAATTATACTAGTTAGCACAACCAAACCCCTGCATTTGAAATAAGAGCAGAGATATAACTGATTTCTAGTAAATGTGAAATATGTTATTATTGCGAGGTGCTTCTAGTTGTAGTACCACAAACAGCCTGCAGGTGTGGAATGTAGATGCTTGTCATATCAACTAATCTGAGTCTTAATTTAACACGTTAAGATGTGACAGTAAAATAGTTTTTTGTTTAAATTGTAGTTGTTCAGTATTTAATATACTCATAGCCATCACAACCACACAAGATGAGAAGATGAAGAATGTTGCATTGAGAACTAAAACGTTTTATTCATCTTGATAATACAAAATGCTAACCGTTATTAAGTGTTGATGATCTTTATTTATTTTTTTTTTTCAGAACTGTTAAGTTCATATTTAATGATGTTATTTGTTCTGTCCTGTTCAATCCATTTTTGCTTTGAGAATTAAATTATAAAACAACACCGTGACTCTGATGATGATGATTTAAAAAAAAAATCAAACATGATTTACAATAGTGTTGTTATAGCCAGACTCATTAAACCAATGAAACACCTCAAACGCTTTTTCATTTATATTTTAATCACATCAGGCAGTGCTTTATGGAAATACTCGAGCTTTATCATTCCTCAATAAATAAAAATCTATCTATAGCAAGATTTAGTAAAACACACATTCAAGTTGGAGTTGACAAGATCTAACAGAAAACATATTAGAAAAACAATTTAAAATAGGTCCACAGTGTTTGTTTGAATCGACCCTTAATGTCACTCTCCCGCTCTTTTTCATTAATGCTCATGGTCTAACTGAATGGACACGAGCACTGACCAAGCAGATTGGGATCATTTTGAACATGAGACCGGATTATTATTTGATCTACACAGTGATATAACTCCCTTTGTCTCCTACTCAATGATTTGCTCATTACATAAGGCACAGTGATGCATTGTGTGTATTATATCAGCACCAAAATCCCGTCCCTTAACAGAGGAGGTACATTATTGCTGTTCAAGTTCAATACAGTTGGTCACAGTGTATATTTTCCATCAGTGTGAATATTAAGGCAACAGTTTTGTACTCAGTCGAACTGAACCTCACTCTCTGTGATAAAGGTCAGAAAGTCTGTCTGTCTCATATAAAGATGAGCGGTAGTGAGAGCAGTCCATTTTTGAGTACTTGTGGAGATGTGAAGTCCATTAATGGTCTTCACTGGCAGTTGACGCTGGTGCATAGAGAGTTCTTACCATACAGATCCACCGACAGGGTTTTAAAGAGCCCTGAGGGAGGGTGCCATCTGTAATTCCTTAAATAAAATCCTTTCTGGCTAGAATTTCATCACATTTAATGAACGTCATGAACAATCTGTTGAAGACAATAGAACAAGACAGTTGGCGAGAAAGATGAGGACATGTTCTTCAGTCTTTTCTGTCCGGTGTATTTAACAGTTCCACCACACACAAACAAACGGCCCCATGCACAGACTAGTTCAGTCTGGTTCCTTTCGTTTATCTTTGTTCAGCTTCAGTTCATCCATTTTCTCCTTTAGGAGAGAACTAGGGGCAGATGAACCTCGCACCCTTGCTGGTAGCGTAGCACTCTGGGATGATAAGGCAGGCAGGTAACGTTAGTCTCAAACGTGTACTGTATGCTACCCAGTCTTGCTCACCAAATTAGCTTTCTATGCAATATTTTATGAATAGATCCACCATACTCGCTGTGAAAAACTGTAAAGGATTTATGTAAGTTGCTTTACGGCAATACCTTTTCAAGGGGTGGATGTTGTTTCTGGGAAGGAAGGCGATCTTTCCGTTTGGCCACTGGTGTCCAAACTCCTGGGTCCGTTTGAGTGGACCTGTCGGAAAGTGTGGCTGCTTCTGCGTCGCTGTCTGATGAAGTTTGGCCCTTGGAGTGTTCGGATCCGTTTCCATTAGGAAAGACAAATGTTTCCTCTTCAGAACCTGATTGAAAGGCCATGAAACAGGTTAAGAGCCAATAAATCATCTACCAGCTTAACATTTCATTTAAAACTTGTGTGAATTCAGACCAAGAGTATTGATGACATTCTGCGCTTCATAATCTTCTCTCAAACCAAATATTTTCTAGAATAACAATACCATTTACAATCGAAAGCAAGTAATAGTTTGTAGCTGTATCCCAAATGACGCACCATGCACTTATACACTATGTTCTCAACCATGTAGGGTATTAATTATATAATGCCATGTGATAGCCCCTCCCCCTTCAATATACTAATTAAAGCTGTGACAGTTGAGTGCATGAAGTGTACAACATTCCATTTTTCGATGAAGTGCATCATCTGTGCACTTTTTTTCTTTTTGGAATTTTCAGTGTGAACGCACCACTCACACTATTCATACTACAAAATGCCATAGTGCATAAGTACGTGATTTGGGACACACCTTATGTCTATCACATAGTTAAAGCCTATTAGCTATTTTATAGTGGAAATGTAATGGAAGTACCGACGCATGTTCTTCTTAT
The DNA here is from genome assembly GCA_027422405.1 of Ptychobarbus kaznakovi. Taxonomy (NCBI): domain Eukaryota; kingdom Metazoa; phylum Chordata; class Actinopteri; order Cypriniformes; family Cyprinidae; genus Ptychobarbus; species Ptychobarbus kaznakovi. Next base: position 14,153,628 of record CM049809.1, read on the forward strand.
TGAGACTCTTAATTTTTCTTTCGGATCTTTATATGCTTAAAATCCCCATTAAATAGTTTAAGTGCTGTCCAACGATTAATCAATAACGATTAATTAATACAATTTTTGTATACATAATATAAGTGTGAGTATATATAAATACCAACACAAAGTATACATTTTGAAAATATTTTCATGTATATATTTTATATTCATATAATTTATATTACATAAAAATATATTTAATATATAAACATAACATATTTTTCTTAAATATATACATGCATATGTGTGTATTTATATAAACATAATAAACATACATAGTACACATATTATGTGAACAAAAACTTATTTTGGATACGATTAATCGCGATTAATCGTTTAACAGGACTAAATAGTTTAATGAACACTAGCATAGTAGCATCCTTTACATGTCAGAAATAGTAAGACAAGTATGCTACTATGCTATTTCACATTCAGCCTGGCTTCATCAAGCTATTTCATAGGGTCTTTAAACAGAAGTAGGCTTTAATAGAATACAATTATCTGTTTTTTTATGACTTCTAAAACATAATTTACAGTTGTACCTGGCAACCGATTTCAATCACATGACATAACGTAACAGTTTTACAAGATGGCAATTTCGTATGATTCGATTTGTGTAAAAATGTACAGTTTTTAGTAAGCATGAAGGTCCACTCCAAACCGGACTGTAAGCAGATTTTACGAAAATGTTAAAATGAAAATCTGTGAATTTGAAAATGTTCGTCAAAATTTTAAATCGTAACAAATTGATATGAGAGTGTGTTGGATTTCCTTTAGCTGTGCTAGTTTCATATTTCATCATCACCCCATGGTCTCTTTTTTGTTCATAATAAAATGGTTCTCAAATGAATATTTCATACCTATTTAATGCTTTATTTGATAAAAAAATGTTATTCACAGCCAAATATTTGCAAAATTAACCTTTTCTTATACTTTTAAGTACAAAGTTCCTGCTATGTTCACTCTTTTGGGTGTTATTTTGCTGTAATGGCCAGCTTCAAAAAATAAAAATAAACTCACTCCAGCTGTTGCCCTTCGTGTGGAGGCCTGATACGGGGCCCGGGGTGCTGGGACAAGAGCTACTGGTCACCTGGAACCTCTTAATACACTCCATTCCCACCCCATGCTTACAGTGCTTATGACAGTTTACTCCACAGTCTGCCGAGAGAGAGAGAGAGAGGCAGCAGGGTTACGATGGTCCTGAGGTGACAGTACAGGTGCATCTCAAAAAATTAGAATATCGTGGAAAAAGTTGATTTTTTTTTTTTTTGTAACTTTTCAAAATGTGAAATTTTCATATATTCTAGATTCGTTACATGTAAAGTAAAACATTCCAAAAGTGTTTTTGTTTTAATTTTGATGATTAGAGCTTACAGCTCATGAAAGTCAAAAATCTAGTATCTCAAAATATTGGAATATTTCCTAAGATCAATCAAAAAAAGGATTTTCCACACAGTTCAAGTTCTTTAAAGTATGTTCATTTATGCACTCAATACATGGTCGTGGCTCCTTTAGCACAAAAATTCCAGCATCAGTGAGGTGTGGCATGGAAGCGATCAGCCTGTGGCACTGCTGAGGCAGTAGTGAGCCTTCAGCTCGTCTGGATTGTTGGATCGACTGTTTCTCATCTGTCTCTTGAAACTATCCCATAGATTCCATATGGGAATCAGGTCAGGCATGTTGGCTGGTCAATCAAGCACAGTAATATCATGGTCAGCAAACCACTTGGAAGTAGTTTTGGCACTGTGGACAGGTGCTAAAGTTCTGCCGAAAAAGGAAATCAGCATCTCCATAAAGCTTGTCAGCAGATGGAAGCATAAAGTGCTTAGAAAAATCTCCTGGTAGTCCGCTGCATTGATTTTGTACTTGATAAAACACAATGGACCAACATCAGCAGATGTCACGGCACCCCAAATCATCACTTACTTCTGAAACTTCAGACTGGACTTCAAGCAGCTTATTCTGTGCCGCTCCAGTCTTCCTCCAGACCTTGACTTCCAAATGAAATGCAAAATTTACTTTTATCAGAAAAGAGGACTTTGGACCACTGAGCAACAGTCCAGTTCTTTTTCTCCTTAGCCCAGGTAAGATGCTTCTGACAATGTTTCTGTTTCAGAAGTGGATTGGTAGCCCTTTTCCTGAAGATGTCTGAGCGTGGTGACTCTTGATGCACTGACTCCAGCTTCAGTTCACTCCTTGTGAAGCTCTCCCAAGTGTTTGAATCGGCTTTGCTTGATAGTATTCTCAAGCGTGCGGTCATCCCTGTTGTTGCTTGTGCACCTATTCCTACCCAATTTCTTCCTTCCAGTCAACTTTGCATTTAATATGCTTTGATGCAGCACTCTGTGAACAGCCACACCTTTCAGTAATGACCCTCTGTGACTTACCCTCTTTGTGGAGGGTGTCAATGCTTGTCTTCTGGACCATTGCCAAGTCAGCGGTGTTCCCCGTTATTGTGGTTTCAAGAGATACTCGGGATTTATACTGTAGGGATGGTCATTTAATGAAACTCAAATGTAAATATTCTAATATTTCGAGACTGAATGTTTGATGTTCATGAGCTGTAAGCTCTAATCATCAAAATTAATATATATATATTTTTAAATGTTTTACTTTACATGTAATGAATCTAGAATATAAGAAAGTTTCACTTTTTGAAATGTTGCATTAAAAAAATAAACTTTTTGACGATATTCACATTTTTTGAGATGCACATGTATATAGGAAACTGATTGATAAGTACTGTATTTTCTAACCTTTGCAGTGGTAGCCTTGTTTTATGACTCCCCATAACTAATGCAAAAAGAAGAAAAAAGTTAGATAATGTACAAAGAAAAGTCAGAAACCCACAAATGAAACGGTCATTAGTTGAAACACTCACAAATCCTCCGCAGATGTCGCAGAATGTGGGCCTTTTGTATGTGGTCTCATGGAAGTTGTGAAGGTTGTGAAGGTTGAAGCCGAGTTTAGCACACACCGACATCCCACGCATGAAATATGAAGTGATTTCCTCTCTACTGATCTCTCCTTCCCTGAAAATAAAGAACAAAGCATGATGAGAACTGATTTGATTCATTTAATGAATTTAACATAGTCAATCAGGTCTGAAAATAAAAATGTAAAAAATCACAGATTTTTATTTTATTTTTGTAATGATTTTTTTCTTTATTTTGAATACATTTGCAAAGATTTCAAACAGACTCATTTCATGTTGTCATTATGGGGTATTGCTTGTAGATTTTTGAGGAAAATAATGAATTTAATCTATTTTGAAATAAGGCTGTAACATAACAAAATGTGGAAAAAGTGAAGCGCTGTGAAGACTTTCCAGATGTTTTATGTTTTTTTATATCTTTGTCACATTTAATGAATTAATGATAAATATTTAAACATACAGAATAGCTTCCTGCATAAAATGTTAATCTGAAATTTCACAGTTCTAGAGGGGTCGTCTGAGATATTTCCTGTTTTATGTTTTTCTTTGTCACATGACAACAGAATAGCTTCCTGCATGTTGGTTTCACAACACTCACCAACTTTGATTTGGCAAATTAAACTTCGCTTCAACTGCTTTTGAATAAAATAAAAAAAAATCTATTTATTTAAATACCAGCCTATACTTCAGCCTTTTAATGAGCATCTTATATATATATATATATATATATAAGTTGACTTCAGAAATGGAAAAAAAGTTTATGGGGATTGGAGTCAGTTTTTTTTTTTGTAAACTTTCTATTCATCAAAGAATCCTGATAAAAATGTATCTTGGTTTCCATAAAAATATTAAGCAGCATAGCTGTTTTCAACACTGATGATAGGAAATGTTTCTTAAAGTTTCTGAAATCAGCATATTAGTATGATTTCTGAAGGCTCATGTAACGCTGAAGACTGCATTAATGGCTGCTGAAAATTCAGCTTTGCATCCCAGCAACAAATAACATTTTAACACATAAAAAAATTGAAATCAGTGATTTTAAATTATAACAATATTGACCAAATAAATGACTTTTGATCAAATAAATGCAGCCTTGGAAAGCATACAAGACTTCTTTTCAAAATATCAAAAATCAAACCGACCCCAAACTTTCAAATGAAAGTGTAAATACATCAGTTTCATTTCTGTCATTAACACAACCCTGTTTGTTTTCAGTAGTCGCGTCTTTCAGGGTGTTAAAGACCTCGTCTCACCTATCGCTCTCGTGTGTGCAGAAAGAGAAGGGGAAATTTGCAGCGATCTTCTCAAAGTCCTCCAGAGAAATGTAGCCGTCCATGTTCAAATCATAATTCTTCATGATAGACTGTAGGAGGCAACAAAATCATTGTGATCTTTAATGTAAGACACTCACTTCTAAAATTATCAGCCTGTGACATTTGGTCTTGAAGGGCCTACAGGCTATTAAGGAAGTGAGAGTGGACAGCCAGGAACTGGCCGTCGCAGTGTCACACTAAGGAACTGGCCCTAAAAGTGGGAATAAACACATGTTTCTCACTTACATCCACCATCTGTTTAACGTGTTTCGAGATGGTGGCGGGATCCAGACGCGGAGTCACTCCTGATCCCCACTCGGCTACCACCGGCGGCTTCACCGGAGCTACGGGCTACAGAAAAAGGGTGGTTAGAGGGTGGTTTTGTTTTGACACTCAACACCAATTCGCACATGATCAGCAACTGAGAAACGCTGCTGTGAAAACACTATACAAATGATGGTGGCTTATTTGTAAAACACGAACGCTGTCACAGGCAGAGACTTTATAGGAAATAATCAAAAAAGCTTGTACGTAACAACACCCACACTGAAAGCGGCGAAGATAGCGATCGTGCGTCTTTCAGCAATGTGTCTTTTTTGTGGTTTTCTTTGAAGTGTGCTTGCACAAAGAGGAGTGCGCTGAGCCCTGTACCCACACATTAGCACGGGATACTCCCTGTCTATAAACAGGTCACATACAAGGTCAGTATATGAAAATACTGGCTAAAGTTGTTAATAGCAGCCTGTTGCATATGTAAAACAAGTCAACGTTTGAATGTGCAGTCTTTAGATGTCAGAGACTACTATATTTTCAGACTTTTTGAAGAAAATCGGAGTGCTGCTTGTTTCTGATAATGCCAGGGTGCTGCATGAGGTTACCAGGGTGTTGCTGTGTGGGTGCTAACGTGTTCTGAGTGGTTTTAAGGCCGTTTCTATATTGATATAGTGTTTCTACTGTTTCTTTCTGCTTCATGTAAAAAGAGCACACCTTTAGTTCTCTGTGACATTATGGTCCATATATATGGGATGTTTCGCCTATGTTACTGTTCGAGGGATTATTGCACCCAAAAATAACAGAATTTGGAGACTCGTTCGCAAAAATTGTGATGCCATATATGTTTAATTATAAATCTTTTTTTTACAACGTGAACTAACCTTAACTTGACATAAAAGGTCAAATTAATAATATTTTAAGAGACATTGATATTTTAATGCATTTTCTTTGTGTGTGTGTGTGTGTATGCATGTATATATGTATATATATATATATATATATATATATTACACCTGTAAATACTGTGTGTGTGTGTGTGTGTGTGTGTGTGTATATATATATATATATATATATACACACATGCATACACAAAGAAAATGCATTCAAATATCAATGTCTCATATATATATATTCTCATTTTGTATGCATTTTCTTTGTGTAACATGCATGTTAGAAATATATATATATATATATATTCATATCTTTTATATATATATTTAATATATATAAAAGATGTGTATTCAAGTCATTATACACTGCAAACAAAAAGTATTTTTGATGCAGCAAATAGAACTGATTATTTGGAGTACAAGAATATACTATGTCTGTCTTTCTACTTCAAAATGTAATGTATAATTCAATATGTTACTTGTCATTTCTTTTTAAATTATTTGTCAAATTGACTTGCAATTGTAGAAGTGTGGAAACTAATCTAAGTAAATCCTACATAATTTCTTCTGTGTACGTGTTAATGGCATTTTAGTTGTCTTTTTTCTATAATTTTTAAATAAATTAATATATATATATATATATATATTTAAATTAATATAAGAATGAGAAACATCATTGATGCTAATATCTACACTGAAAAATAATTGTAGAGTCAGTTTTCACTTTTTCAGAAATTGCTAATAAATTTCACAATTAATTACAAAGAAACAGCAAGTAACATTACAATAAAAATTAAATAAAAAAAACATCACAAAATGTTAACATAAAAGTAGAAAGACGGAAATGTGTTTTGTTATAAAACACTAATAATGCTGTTAAAATAATGTTTTATAAAATAATAATAAACAATTTATTTTTACAGTGTAGGTTTAACTGAATCCTGAACCCTGAGCATGACCTATAGCGAGACAATATATGTATACAATATACAATGCCATGTTTATTTTGAAAGCCTCACCTGAATTTTGGGGTTTTTGGGCTCCTTGGTGTAGGAGAGCTCGTATATCTCGTCCTCTGTGTAACACAAGTCTAGCGAGAGCTGTGGGTAAGGCGGGGCAGAACGGTTACACATGAGAGGACACCGACTGTTTGCAATCCACATCTCTCAGTATCACACACAAACAGTCAGGCATAACCACAAAGACGAGGGCTAGTTTTAAAAATACTCATTTAGACTTATAAATATATGCAGGCTCTCTGTAGAAATGAAATAAAGGCATGTTTACATGCTTCTAAATAGGCACAATTATTCCACGTACCGATGGGGGTACATCAGGTATTCATAACCCAGAGCATGAGGCATAGCAAACACTTCCGAGAAGAGAGGCTTTCCAGTAACACATTTCCACAACAAATCACTCTCAAACCACCGTTTTCCATCTGTCTCACCGTTAGCAGGTGCAGCAGGTCTTTGTTGGCCTCAAACGGTGGGGTGCAGTCATGGATGGCCAACAAGTCACTGATGTTGCTGTATAAATGCTGCAATTTCCCCAGGTTGATCTTATCGTCCTCGAGGTAGTCTGGCAACGCCTCGTTGAGGGAGATCAGGTCTTTGAGATGAACGCCCAAGATGGGCACCTTGAATCCAGTGCAGTCGTTGTACACGCGCCTGTAGTTTGAATAGTTGCTGTAGGACGACAGCAGCTCTGTCAGCTCACTGAGAGTCTGGGAAAACAACATGGATTAGATCAAGTTAGATCTCATTTAACTTTATCGGTAGCACTTTATTAAACATTAGTTAGCGTACTATCTAACATAAAATATCAATATATAAATTCAACATATACTAATTAGTGCTGTCAAATGATTAATCGCATCCAAAATAAAAGTTTTTGTTTACATAATATATGTGTGTGTATTGTGTATATTTATAGACACACACATACAGCATATATTTGGAAAATATTTACGTGTATATATTTATATTCATATAAAGCATATCATATATAAATGAAGAGATCAGATGCAAAAGCCTCTAAGTGCCATCTGAAATTTTCATCTAAAATGAGCATTTTTATCAGGCTCCTATGTTTAGGTTTTATTTTTTTTACTCTAATGGCAATGTATAGGTCATTTTCTATTCAATTAAAGTGAAATAACTGAACATAAATATAGGAGAGTGATTAAAAATGCTCATTTTAGAAGAAAATTTCAGTGCGGCACTTAGAGGCTTTTGCATCTGAACTCTTCAAATATATTTAATATATATGTAACATATTTTTCTTAAATATATACATGCATGTGTTTGTATTTATATATACATATACACAGTAAACACACATATATTATGTAAACAAAAAACTTTATTTTTATGCGATTAATATCGATTAATCGTTGACAGCACTAATACTAATACTACAATTTTAAGTTGTTTAATATTGATTTGAACAAATTAATATTAGCATAATGTACACTACTGTTCAAGCATTTGCATTTTAAAAGAGCTCTTATGATGTACAAATACTATAAAAATAGTAATATTGTGAAATATTATTACAATTTTAAACAACATTTTCTATTTTAAAATATAATGTATTCCTGTGATGACAAAGCTGAATTTTTTAATTATAAGAAACATTTCTTATTAGAAATGTTGAAAACGCTTGTGCTGCAGAATATTTTTGTGGAAACCTTGATTAAGAATTATTTGATGAACAGAAACTTATAAAGAAATGCAATCATTTGAAATAGAAATTTGTAATATTATCAATGTCTTTATGCAGAATAAAAGTATTTGTTAAGCTTACTATTGAAACGTGAGTTAACAATGATTGTTTTAAACAAATGCTCATTGTTAATGTTAGTTTATGATACCTAATGCATTAATTAATATTAACAAATCTAGACTTTTTTAAAATTGTAATGTTTTTATGCTAAATTAGTTAAAAAAAAAATCTTTCTTTTTCTTGTTTGATATTCATCATTTACTATTTACCTTTTCCATTTTGCACCTTTATCAAACACCGCTTTGCCATTTATTTTATTTTATTATTATTATTATTTTTTTTTTTTGCCAAATGCCATTACCTTTTTTATTGTATTTTTTAAAGTGATTTATAGTACCCTGCTCACAAAAACCTGAAGGAACTTGTGCTGTACCTTGCTCAAGAGCAAACAGCAAGATTGTTATTTCAATTTTCCATCCAAAATAGGACAGCAACTAAAACATTTGTGTAAGGAGCCTGAATACTTAAGTATGAACAGGCCCAGGTTTTTTTTTTTGCACTGAATTTGGGGATAAATCTAGATTTCTGTGGATTTGTCTCTAATAGACACCACAACTGCAAAAACTAATATTGAACATTGAAAACATTGAAAATTATTCACTTCTGGTTGCTTTTTTTGGAGAATGTGAACTGGTTGCTTTCATATAAATTTGTGATATTTTTTATATTAATATGAATGTATCGTATATGACTTTTTTGCAACATGTGACCTCTAAGCAAATATTGGGATGCAGGTGTTTCTAACTAATCAATATAAAGATCAATATACATCAATAGCTAAAAAAAACAACAAATGGCTTAAGATCATGCCATTGGTTAAGCCCTTATAAAAACAGTTGCGTGGGAGCAAAAAGGATGTGGGTAGCAATTGTGGAGGTAAGACTGACCTTTGTGACATCAGAGGACAGCAGGCTGGCTGTGTCTTTGAGACGAGAGATGGAACTATGACACAGACCTCCTATCACCGCCATCAGAGTATTGAAATTCTGTAGGGCTCTCAGCTTCTGCTCAAATGGGTACAGATGGAAAAAAAACTTACATTCTCTCTATGAATGCATGGCAACATTGAGTTGCTTACATCCTCTTTCCTGTAAAAAGCACTTGTAAGCAATAGTTATGCAACAGTTCTCCCAAACCATTTCCCAATACAGGAACATTACCCTCAATGGCTCACTTATATCAAATTTCCTCACTATCACATAATTTGACGCATTTGCTTATGTCCTAGGTGTTTTCTTTGGGTTGTCTTGTTCGCACATTGATGTTTGTGTGGTTGAAAGCAGGGCAGCACACAAAGCACATGTGATGTAATCGTTTCCTCTGAGCTAATACATTAAATGTTCAGACATCCTTAGAGTGAGCTGTCTTACTGGCATGTCCTCATAGACGTAGATCATCAACCCATATGATGAATTTCAATAAACGTCACGCATTCTTCAGCGTCATGCCCTAAAATGTTTTAAAATGAGTCAAACACCCCATGGACAGATATCACAGTCAACCTTAAGAACAAATCACCCCAGGGTTGGAGTAAAACCACATATTTTGGCATGCCTGGGCCTTTCTCTACAGAGCATTACTGAAACCTATGGAGAGTTTATTTGCAAAGACAGATAGCTCCGTTTTTAAAAAATGTCAAAAATCATGTTTTTTATTATGCTATCATGTTTTTAATGTGTTTTATTGTGTTAGCAGTATCTTCCAGTTATTTTTAACCTAATCAAATAACCCAACTGCAGTTTGATTGAGATTAACTGGAATGCACAATGAAAAAAACATGATCTTTGAAAATTGTTAAACATGGAGTTGGATCTGCTTTTGCAAATTAACTCTTCATATGTTTTTCAACATGTGCTGTACAATTCTTTCACTTTCAGATCCACAACATAACGTAACATTGACTGTTCACTTTTGTAGTGACTTTGGTTGCAGAAGTATTTATACAATCAATTTTTTATCCATGTGATTAAAAAAAAGAGTTAAAAGCCATGAACCAAACCAACCAGCTGTGAAATGAATTACACTTTACAAATGTTGATTTGAAACAAAAGTTTACAAATCAGAAAAAAAGACTAAATATAATGAACTCCTCAAAGCACTGCCAATGCTGTATTCAAAACAGCAACGATGATAAATGATGGTTAAGCAATTATTGATTACATATGAATTATATTAACTTCATTTCAGGTCATTTATTGTAAGTACAGAAAATATGTAGTTTACCCCAAAAATGTCACTAAAAACTGAAAATAAAAATGGTGTAGATATTTTCATTCAGAAATTGCTAGCACATTTCACAAATAACTACAATGTAATGGCAACACAAAATGAAATGAAATTTTAAAGTAGAAAGATTAAAATATAATTTTCTTGGAAAATGTACACCAACTATCTTTGTTTTATCTACATCCCTGGTAAAAAAAAATGCTGATACCAGCTTAAGCTGTATATCAAGTGTATATATATCTGCATATATATACTGTGTACATAATAAATATACACAGTAACACACATATCATGCAAACAAAAACTTTATTTTGGATGCGATTAATAGCGACTAATCATTTGACAGCACTATATATATAAATATATACTCACCGGCCACTTTATTAGGTACACCTGTTCAATTGCTTGGTAACACAAATTGCTAATCAGCCAATCACATGGCAGCAACTCAATGCATTTAGGCATCTAGATGTGGTGAAGACGACTTGCTGAAGTTCAAATCGAGCATCAGAATGGGGAAGAAAGGGGATTTAAGTGACTTTGAACGTGGAATGGTTGTTGGTGCCAGACGGGCTGGTCTGAGTATTTCAAAAACTGCTGATCTACTGGGATTTTCACGCACAACCATCTCTAGGGTTTACAGAGAATGGTCCGAAAAATAGAAAATATCCAGTGAGAGGCAGTTGTGTGGACGATAGATTGGACAATAGAAGATTGGAAAAACGTTGCCTGGTATGATGAGTCTCGATTTCTGCTGCGACATTCAAATGGTAGGATCAGAATTTGGCGTAAAGAACATGAAAGCATGGATCCATCCTGCCTTGTCTCAACGGTTCAGGCTGGTCTTGGCACACTTTGAGTACCAATTGAGCATCGTTTAAACACCACAGCCTACCTGAGTATTGTTGCTGACCATGTCCATCCCTTTATGACTACAGTGTACCCATCTTCTGATGGCTACTTCCAGCAGGATAATGCACCATGTCACAAAGCTCAAATCATCTCAGACTGGTTTCTTGAACATGACAATGAGTTCACTTTACTCAAATGGTCTCCACAGTCACCAGATCTCAATCCAATAGAGCACCTTTGGGATGTGGTGGAACGGGAGATTTGCATCATGGATGTGCAGCCGACAAATCTGCAGCAACTGTGTGATGCTATCATGTCAATATGCATATATACAGCATCCATATAAAGGAAGAGATCAGATGCAAAAGCCTCTAAGTGCCATCTAAGTGGACCAAATCTCTGAGGAATGTTTCCAACACCTTGTTGAATCTATGCCACGAAGAATTAAGGCAGTTCTGAAGGCAAAAGGGGGTCCAACACGGTACTAGCAAGGTGTACCTAATAAAGTGGCCAGTGAGTGTATATATATACACACACACACACATACATATATAATATAGTGCTGTCAAATGATTAATCGCACCCAAAATAAAGTTTTTGTTTGCATAATATGTGTGTGTTTACTATATATATTTATTATTTATGTATATATAAATACAAACACATGCATGTATATATTTAAGATGGCGTATACATATGTATACATAATAAATATGCACAGTACACAATCATATATTATGTAAACAAAAACCTTTCTTTTCGACGTGATTAATCGCATTTGACAGCACTAAATATATACATATGAGAGGGGGGGGGGGGGGAATTGAGACCTTTCTACGCCAACATTTAACAACCTCCGAACTCATTGTAGGTGTCTTGAAACGTTTATATTGCATTGCTATAAATGAATTTCTCAGGAGAAACTGAATGTAATTTGGTTATTTGTATTTCCTGAACGCTACCAATGCGCTTGATTGGATGTGTGTGTGTTTGTAATTACCTGTGTTACATGAATGAACTTGGTGAAGACCTCTGCTCGCTGCTGTGAGGTGTGTTTGTTGAGGATCATGAGCTGGACCCACTGGGAGACTCCGTTGCAGAGCATGACAGAGCGCTGGAGCGCTGGATTATCCCTCACAGAGCCATGGACCACGTAACTGCGGTAGTCCAGAAACTAAGGTGACACATAACAACAACAGGCACAGCTGAATCTGAAATCCAGATGTGCTAAGCACTCACGATTGTGATCAGCAAGACATAATGATCCTCAGATATGAACCGACACGTCCAGGTATGAGTACAACGGGTGTGATCATGGTTGCTTTATTAGTCAGCATCAGCGGTATGAGGCTGTGCCGTCACTACAGCGCTATACTGAGGTTAGACCATCAGATAAAGTCAGTTTGCACTAGCAACACCTGGTCAGAGAATCTGAGTGAAACTGTCATGAGCCTTCAGGGTGAGTGACTTACTGAGACGTTGCAGAAGTTTTTGAACTCCAGGTAGCTGAGGTGTTCAGCCATCTCATCTGGTTCCATGTGGTCAAACAGCAGTGAAACTTTCCTTTTCTTCACAGAAGGAGAGGGAGTCTGGGAAACATTCACTGGAGGATTACTGGTTTCAGACATAGTGATGGACAAACAGAAACCAAACAGATCATCATAAATCTGACAGGTGAAGACAAGAATACAGTCAGGAACAAATACAGACAGTCGAAATTACAAATACGGTTCAGAGACTAGTCACATAGCACACAAAACCATTTTTATGTTGTTAATATCATCAATTATTTGGTATATATATATATATATATATATTTATAGTATCTCACAGAAGTGAGTAAACCCCTCACATTTTTGTAAATATTTTATTATATATTTTCATGTGACAACACTGAAGAAATGACACTTTGCTACAATGTAAAGTAGTGAGTGTACAGCTTGTATAACAGTGTAAATTTGCTGTCCCCTCAAAATAACTCAACACACAGCCATTAATGTCTAAACCGCTGGCCACAAAAGTGAGTACACCCCTAAGTGAAAATGTCCAAATTGGGCCCAATTAGCCATGTTCTCTCCCCGGTGTCATGTGACTCGTTAGTGTTACAAGATCTCAGGTGTGAATGGGGAGCAGGTGTGTTAAATTTGGTGTTATCGCTCTCACTTTATCATGTTCTCATCAATGGTCACTCTGGAAGTTTAGCAACATGGCACTTCATGGCAAACTAGAAACTCTCTGAGGATCTGAAAAAAAAATTGTTGCTCTACATAAAGATGGCGTAGGCTATATGAAGATTGCCAAGACCCTGAAACTGAGCTGCAGCACGGTGGCCAAGACCATACAGCGTTTTAACAGGACAGGTTCCACTCAGAACAGGCCTCGCCATGGTCGACCAAAGAAGTTGAGTGCACGTGCTCAGCGTCATATCCAGAGGTTGTGTTTGGGAAATAGACATATGATGGCTGCCAACATTGCTGCAGAGGTTGAAGGGGTGGGGGGTCAGCCTGTCAGTGCTCAGACCATACGCCGCACACTGCATTAAAGTGGTCCGCATGGCTGTCGTCCCAGAAGGAAGCCTCTTCTAAAGATGATGCACAAGAAAGCCCGCAAAAAATTTGCTTAAGACAAGCAGACTAAGGACATGGATTACTGGAACCATGTCCTGTGATCCTGATGAGACCAAGATAAACTTATTTGGTTCAGATGGTGTCAAGCGTGTGGGGCAGCAACCAGGTGAGGATTACAAAGACAAGTGTGTCACAGTCAAGCATGGTGGTGGGAGTGTCATGGTCTGGGGCTGCATGAGTGCTGCCGGCACTGGGGAGCTACAGCTCATTGAGGGAACCATGAATGCCAACATGTACTGTGACATACTGAAGCAGAGCATGATACCCTCCCTACGGAGACTGGGTCGCAGGGCAGTATTCCAACATGATAACGCCCCAAACACACCTCCAAGACGACCACTGCTTTACCTTCAGGAAGCTGAGGGTAAAGGTAATCTGTGGGGTATCCTCAAACGGAAGGTAGAGGAGCGCAAGGTCTCTATCATCCACCAGCTCCATGATGTCGTCATGGAGGAGTGGAAGAGGACTCCAGTGGCAACCTGTGAAGCTCTGGTGAACTATATGCCCAAGAGGGTTAAGGCAGTGCTGGAAAATAATGGTGGCCACACAAAATATTGACACTTCGGGCCCAATTTGGACATTTTCACTTAGGGGTGTACTCACTTTTGTGACCAGCAATTTAGACATTAATGGCTGTGTGTTGAGTTATTTTGAGGGGACAGCAAATTTACACTCTTATACAAGCTGTACACTCACTACTTTACATTGTAGCAAAGTGTCATTTCTTCAGTGTTGTCACATGAAAATATATGATAAAATATTTACAAAAATGGGAGGGGTGTACTCACTTCTGTGAGATACTGTATATAGTCTATATGTGTGTATGTATATATATATATATATAAATACCTGTAAATAGTTTCCAACTACTGTATGTTTTGTTGTATCTTTATATATACATTATAAATATACACAGTACACACACATATATTATATTCACAAAAACTTTTCTGGATATAAAGGACAAAACAAAATCTTACAGACCCCAAACTTTTAAATGGTTGTATAGCCTATATGTAAACTATCTTACTGTATATTGAATAAACATGGCATGGCTCTTTAAAAGAAGAAAATACAAGAAAATGCTTGCATTCAATTCAATTCAATTTAATGAATTGTAAACTTCTTCAATCTTTTCCCAAAAAGGATTAAAATGTCATAAAAAATTATCCCATGAATCTCATTCCTTATTCCAAGTGTTCTTAAGGCATATGATAGGGTTTGCCAAGAAACAAATCGAAAATGTAATCTATTAAGCGAAAATCTCCAGTCATTGTATTTGTGCATTTATACGTGTTTTTAGTTTATAGTTCATTTGCATTTATAGTTCGCGCTGGCGCGCCTAGGAAAAGCACACAAGAGAGTCATTTTGAAACATCAAGACAAATAAAATTATGACTTGAAACACAATAATTTCTTTACTGAGGTGAATATATTTGTTCTGAGACAGCTTTGTTTAAAACAGCTTAGAATGCGTGCAAAGAGCCCTCTGTTCACTAAAAGCTGTCACTCAATTCAGTTCATACTGATCTCACGATGTTCCGTTAATAAGCTCTCTGCGCAATGAATCTCTTATTTACATCTTATCTACAATTCAAGGATTCACAAGCTTGCAGAACTCCGCACCTGACAAAAACTCGCCGTTTTGAGTAGTGTGTGAACATTTGACGCTCTCCATAACACAAATACATACTGGTGCATTTGTCAAGTATGTTTCGCGAATATCAGACGGGGCCCCCTGATTCCCCGGGGCCCTAAGCGGCCGCTTACCTCGCCTATTGGTTAAGTCCACCCCTGTACACGAATATAGTGGATGTTTAATACATGGCAACGGCGGGCAGAAAGTTTTTTGCCATGTCAATAAAGCTATTTGAATTTCAAATGTAAAAACACTCACATGTATGGTGTAATGATGAGATAATCGATTGGACTGGTTACGTCACCCCTCACCAGAGCCCAGAGATCTCCCATCACTTCTTCTAACAGATGATCCACCTCCAACATTATTCGGAACTGATTAATCCACTGCCTGAGACAGACACAGAAGAAGCAGAGGACATGAATCCTTTCATTCATTTTGGGATCTTTAGGTGCACGTGTGAATGTTGTCGATCCACCAACCTGATGAAGTGGCAGATTTGTTGGCGCCTCTGTTCCCTTTTCTCTGCAGGACAATCCTTATATGTTATCACAAGTCAAGGAAGAACCACACAACAACGAGATTAGAAACCCTTACACTCTGAGAAAATAATCCACCCTCTATAAAGAGGCTAATGTAAAACAGGGAAGCTCTTGTTTCTTTGTCAGTGGGATTAAGAGCCATGTGAGGCTGCATGTTGCTGTGACTGAACCCTATGAATGATGGACTGTCAGTTGTTCTGGGATCAGTTGCATAAATCAGTCTTTTTCAATTAAGGTTCAGGTCAAAGTAAAATATTTGCAGTGGGGCTTGAAAAGGATATAGAGAAAGCAGCTTTTGGACGAAGATGTGTGATGGGACGACCCAGTTATGCATCATTAGGGTCATATGGACAAGCTGCGTCCCTCTGGTCAGCTTCCCATCTGAGTCTAAAAAACAAAATATTTAGAATTCGACACAAGATGGTTACAACATTTATGGTTACAAAGATGTTAATGTGCTGCTATTCAGTTGCTACGGTGTTTCTTGGGGATTTAAAATCAAATGAGCCCAGCTTCAAGTCTATGTCTGTATTGTCCTTCATAAGTATGGCTTGGAATGCTCCTGGAATATAATTGTATTTTTGATTATATTGTCTGCCAGCTAAAAATCACACATCTGATCACTTGCCCTTTGAACAATGAATATATTCAAATGTATTTCATGCTAAGCATACTACACATAAATGTACATACTTTTGGTATACTAAATTGGTAAAGTCTGCTAAATTGGAGCAACTAATTTTGTACTTAATCCACTTTAATTGTGCAGAAGTAGAGCTGAAGTCCAACTAAAGCTATATTTAAGTATTGGTTATTGTGCTAAATATCTTGCATTTAAATACTGATATTATTCAAAGATCATACAATCAATCCTCATCAACAGTGACGAACACATTTTAGGCTTTATATTAAGAAATGTACATTGTGCACCATTAGTACTCCAAATAAAGTCGAATAATACATTTTATAACAGTATGTTTTGATTATAATCAATAAATAATTTCTCTCTCTTTAGAAATCATTCATCCTTAGCAGAAATAGTACAGGACAAGTTTAATATTATTTTAATGTTGTGGCTGATAAATTGCAGATATTAAAAATAAATAATTTCTCTCTCTTTATGTTTCGACCGGTTCCCTTTCTTGTTAGAGGTCAGTAAAAATCAATACTATTTTATCTAAATAAATGAAAAAAATGAAACAGTAAAAGCTAAAACCATGAGTTTCCACATGTGAATTTAGGCATCACAACATTATAATGTACAGTGTGAAAATGGATATTCATTGTAAGATTTGCTTAAGACTAATATTCAATTTTCTTTAAAGTGAGTATTAGGAAAAGGTCATTTAAATGTTAAAATAAGGTAAATTAACATAAAAAATTAAGTACTGACTGATATTTATGAATGAAAAACTCTTTAATATCAGCCAACAACCGATATGGTACAACTACATTGTGTATCTCTAGTCCAAATACTTCAAGCACATTTAAAATAAAAAAGGCATAAGGGGATGATTAAAAAACAAATGAGAGAGAGGGGAGAGAGAGGGTATAGGCCTACGAAACCGAGGCGCACAATCAGGCTTTGTCTCGTTAGCATAGAGAGACAAACACATTCCCAGGCCCTGAATGCTAGTAAACCAAAAGATTTCTCTCTGTTTCTCTTTCTCTCTCCCTCTCTTTGACAAGAGCTGCTGTCCCTCTGTCCCTCACATTACTCGGCAGACTTACATAATCCAGCTGGCACATGGAGACTGGGAATGACGGGCACATGAGGCCAGAGACAGGGCTGAGAACCCCAGGAAATTGGAATGTGGGAGATCTATGACTTTATGTTGTGACGTGATGTAAGCTGTGCTTCCTTTAACCCCTTAACTGTCACCCCCTATTTTTGAACATATACATGAAAGTGCACTATCCAAACTTAAACTCGTATAATTCATGAATGCTTTGGAGTACAGACATAAGGTTGAACTCTTTTTAACTACCCTAAGTCAATATTTGGTGATGTTTTCTTCATGAAAACAGGACTTGACAGATGTAAATGGTTGTCCTGTAGGGTGGGGCTTATTGATAGACAGATAGAGACAAGTTGGAAACTGACCAAAGCAGTGGAGGCAGCGGAGGATGAGTTCATCCAGGCTGGCAGAGCGGAAAGAAGAGTGAACCGGTGGAGTTTGAAGAGCCCGGGTGATCTCATGAGGACTTGGGCATGTCATCCTCCTCTGCACTGGTCTTCTGCACTTTATTACACTTCCTCCTTCCTGACGGGACTTCCTACTGCTGGAGACACATGAAAAAAAATTGTTTTTGGGCTTGATGCTGTTGAAATACTCAACCCAGTGCCAACAATTTACAGGTTTATTCAAACAACTAATGTGATCAACCGTACAAGTTTTGGGCATTGATGCCAGCATTTATTCATATTGGCTCTTACAAATAAACAAAACAAAGTATCCATAGCAACAGACAGTTTATGTAGTTTTAGCCACTTGTCAGACCACAGATGTTTCGCAGTATCCGCTTCTAGGCTCTAGGTTGGGCTTTGATAATGTTTGCATGTCAGAGGTTATATGTAAAGCTGGTCATGAGAAATGCTCTGTTTTGCTAAATCCATCCCCTAAGTGTTACCACATGCAGTTAAAGATTCTACCACCTAACACGTTTGTCCAGTTACTTTTCTCACAGATTTGACATTAGGTTTCACATGGCAGACATCATAAAAATGCTCATAGTTTAATACTTTACGAGAGAGGCAAGTCATATTTAAGGGCGAGAATATCGTAGAGGCATGGCTCTTTGACTTGGACCAATAAGTAAACATCTGAAATGTCCAAACAACCAGCTAAAACAAAAACTATTGTACTTAAAAATGCTCTAGCATCCAGCCAAAACATACCAACACCTTAGTAAACTCTCAAAACACACCAACGACTACTTAGCTATGCCCTAATAACCGCACAGACTACTTTAGCAACACGTTTGAAATGCCCTAGCAACCATCCAGAACAACCTTAGAAATCAATTATAAATACCCTAATTTTTGTAAGTGTGGTTTGACAGTTTATTATGGTGTTTTAAGTGGCCACTAAGGTATTCTGAGTGGTCTCTAGGGTGTTTCTAAGTGGTTACTAATATGTTCTGTAATATGCTCTTAGAAACACTTAAGTAAACTGCCATAACACCCCAAAAACTACTTAGAAACAACCACTTAGAAACACCCTAGAAACCATCCAGAGATGCCCTAACAACCATGCACTTTAACCATTTTAGCAACTATTTATAAACACACTAATAACCACTTAGAAACGCACAAATAAACACCCACAACACTCCAGCAACTGCTTAGAATCATCTTAGTAACCACTTAGAACTGCCCTAGCAACCTGCCAGAAAACCTAGCAATGGCACCATGCTAAATCCCCCTCAGAAGACCTTATAAGTGACTGAATAGCAAAACCCTAGCAATCAACTTAGCACTTTTGCTGTGAGTTTCACACCAGCGAGCACAGGGAGTTCTGACCAACCATAACGCAGAATCTTCCATTTTTGTCTGACAAACAAATCAGACAGGAGAGTAGATTACCGTTGGTGGACTTGAACTTGAAAAAAATGTATTGATGTCTTTCCGCAGTTGAAATAAAATACCTTCTGATGTTCATTCATGTTTATTTCATGCTATAACAAGTCAGACACAGCAACAGTAACTTTGGAGGGCGGGTCTTTGCGAAGGGTCAGTTGTTTAGAATAAAATGTAGGTACATTTATTTCAGATTTGAAATGAAATATCACTCAGATCTGCTCTAACATCCTTTTTTACATCCCCTGAAGCCTTTGACATTATACCTGAGAGCGACGGGTTCCCCTTGAAATCTGCAGCACAGGCTTGTGTACAATGTACGCAACGTGAAAATGTTCCTGTGGCTCAGTGGTAGAGCATTGCGTTAGCAGCGCAAAAGGTTGTGGGCTCAATTCCCAGGGAACACACATACTGACAAAATGTATAGCCTGAATGGATAAAAGCGTCTGCTAAATGCATAAATGTAATGTAAATGTAATGTGCGACTGTTGTCCCTGCAAGCCCTACCAGTAGACCAGGTATGTTGATGTTTATATGTAAGGTTGCGTGTTGATATCTGCCACCCTATACAGTAGGTGTCACTATTCAGGCCGTCAATGTCACAGGAAGAGAGACAGTTAGAAAGTGTAGATAAGCATCTCTGTCTCACTGCTTTGCTCTGTATTTTGTCCGTCACACAAAGAGAACAACAACATTGTACTGTAAATCAGGGTAACAGTCTGTAAAACTCACAGCTACTGCGTAATGTAGATGTATGAAGCATAATGTCAAATTTAAAGGTGGGGTTTTTATGACTTGGACATCGTGTTTTGTCTGTGACAGCATCAGCAAGAATCGCTGTGGTCTGTGACGGCAGTGACATGAACAGGAAGCTGGCCGTGACTGCAGAGAAGTAGCGATGAGTTCTTAGAACGTCCTAACCACTCTTTCTCCCTTCCTCCTGCACCAGTGTCCAGTTCAGCACACTCGTTTTCAATTCTCTCCACGCACAGACACACTGACGTTTACCTTCTCACCTCATTAAGCAAACCAAACACCTAACCAATGAGATCAGGCCCACACAAATACACACTCCAGACAAGAGTGCAAATTCACTTCGGTTGAAGTTTGTAGACCAGGAAGACATTTTTTTTACATAGCCTTCATAAAATACACCTCATATTTCCTTCTCTTCAGTTCTTTCTATTTCTGACAGACTGAATATTAAACATGAGTTAAATATGCAAATTCCCCATCGTATTTTCACCTCTCTCTCTCTCTCGCTTATTTGCATCAACCTGCTCTACAGCTGATGACAATACACAATACACACTCTGCATCCCTCTCAGGCCTGAGAAAAGCACGCATGCACATGGATACAGACTCACGCATTCCGTAATCAAATGAGGGAAAAAGCCCTTGGTTAATGTAAATGAATTTGTAAACAAGTCTATGCAAATGTATATGCTGCGTGGAATCAGCTAGGACCTAGTGATTTCGATATTTGGGTCATGATACAATAACGATATTATAAAGATACTGCGATTCTGTTTGATTATTAGAACACTGAAAATTGAAGTCAAAAACCAAACGTGTTTCTCTAACCTGTTTAAAAAATGATCGTAATTGTGACTTTATTTTTCACAGTTGCGACTTTATATCTTATATTGTGACTTGAATATAAGATATGACACAACACACAAGACTTTGTAAAAAGCCAGTCTGCTGATTTGAGTGGACAGCTTTCATATAAAACTGAACAAGGCAGGTGTGTCTGTGTGAGTTTATTGTTTTCGGAATAACTTGGTCAGGTAGTGTGTGATCCTCCATCGTACAGTTTTTCCTCTGTAGCTATTTACAGTCAACAAGTGTGTGATGCCTAATATTTTGAAATCTCTTCAGTTTTTTTGAAGTCATGTACTGTATTCTAGTCTTTAGTGTTGTGATTTCATATGACTTATATCTGGTAATTTGCTGGGGGTTTTTTTACTTTGAAGGTGCAGTCACATTAGTGATATTTCAGAGAAATGTAGCAGACAAAAAGGTCACTTTCAAACCAAGCAGCTTTCTGTTGGTCAACATGGCGAACTTGCATGACCAACTTGAAGCGAAATCTGCACAGGAAACTTTATCGCCCTCACAAAAAACTCCAAAAATCACTAATAGTCAATGAAACTGGATTTTGCCCAAGAAATTTCTTAAAACAAAAGGAACACATAGGCAGAAACAGGCTTCCATAGTTTAGATTTTGGTTGAAAATAATAATTAAACACCAGTTGATCTAATGGTACTGTATATATCACCTTGATTCTTTTTACAACAAATATTCATGTGTAAAAAGCTACGTGTACTATTTTTTTGAGGCGCAGCGTGGTTTGTTTGCATCCACACATGCCACCCTGGCATTCAGTATCATAATCCAATGAAACATTTGCAATCATACAGAGTATGAGCGTTTCAGCCATGCATAGCACCTACTCGCTTACTTTCTCTTCCTCTCCTCCTGCAGCCTTTGCTCTATTCATGTCATTCAGAAAACAACTTCTCCTTTCTCTTTGGAAATCCCCCCAACATCCCCCTACCCCTTCCCTGCCACAGTAGCCAGTGTTTTACTCCCAGTTCCTGGCTACATCTCCAGCTCCATTACCCTACCCCCAACCCTCTCCCTCCTGCTTTCTCCTCATCTCCCTTTTTTCCTTTTTTCTCACTCTGCACTAACACACACACAAACACACAGTCAGGGAACATGCAAATTCCTCCCTTTCTCTCGTTAATTGATTAATTGATGCCAGAGCCCTTTGAAGGCCTTTTTTGTCGCGCACCAAAATCTCTTCCTCCATTAGTCTATCTCCACCCACTCCATCTCTGCTCCATGTACCTATAGATGTCAGACATGACAACTAAATATGTATATTTGACAAATACTGCTATTTATATGAATGAATTTAAATTAATTTTAAATTAATTTAAATACATTTGGTTAAAACTATTTATTTTAAACTATATACTGTATATTACAATATATAACATTAAGCTGATATATAACACTATATATATGTTAAGTATATATTAAATAAATGTATTATAATGTATAATCATATATAAATTAAAATGTATATATGCACATATATATATATATATATATATATATATATATATATATATATATATACACAAAATATGTATACACACATATTATATATATTAATTTAATATTTAAATAACGTATCTATTAAATAAATTAATTATAAATTATTATAAATGTATAATTTACAGTAAATGTGTATAGGCTACACACATACACATATGGGCGTATATTATAATATGTATCATATATGTAATGTTCCACATTTCATTATATTTAAATTCTGAATATGAAATATTAAACATTAAATATCAAATGTTACATGCTTGCAAACACTTGCTGTAAGAAGACTAATATGCTGATAGCATCATTGTAGTTACTGCCATTTCCAAGCAATCAGATAAGACCTCTGAGATAACATGCACAAAACAGACGCCCCCAAAAGCTCATAGTCAGAGCTATCGATTGTACTGTTCTCACGTAGCTTTATGTCATTTAACTCGTTATACCAGTAATTATAGACAGGCAGAGTTTTATGTATACTGACACTCTCACATGTAGCCCATCATACATATTATCACATATATTATAATCTGACTCCATATGTAGCATTGGCTAACTCACTGATTAAGTGTTCAATGAGTTGACACTAGCAATGTTTCTTCACAACACCAACCATTATGTTCCTGCTAATGCCTCTTATGTACTGTAAACACAACAAGCGAACATACCTCTATCCACAACAGGTCACACAGGAGAATAACTAGGTCAAAAGCAATTCATCTCCCTAGTGCGAAATCCCCTCTTACAGATCAGATACAAGCACCACTGCTACTTCACAGCATACACATGTGAATCTACACAATCTTACAAATGCAAACCTAGTATGAGCCCCAACGGGAGATTCTGAATGATGAATGTGCAGTTTGAACCGTTTTGAAAGTGACTAGCCTGTCTCTCTCGCAGAGAACTGAAACCTAAACACAAAGTTCTGAAGAGCATGAGGAGAAACCACAGCTTTGTCAGATAACCACAGTGATCACTTTGCAGTGCGCTGCAAAATGAGGCACAGACAGACTTATCAAACCTCAAATGTGCATTAAACCCAGTGACACGAAAGAACTAAAGCAGATTTTTGCGTTGAGGCGACATCAAATCATTTCTAAAGAGCATGGAGACCTGTCAAAGCACAGTCAGAATTGAAAAGACAGTCAAAAGTATTTACCTCTTTGACTCCTTGCGATTCATGGTTTCAGATCTTGCCTACCGGTGTCCTGTCCCCCGGGCTGCTTAAACCTTTACTTGTCCCATCAGGTATCTTGCAGTCTCTCTCCTCCAGCCAGAGGTACTAAGTGACCTCTTACAGGCTGGGACGTACAGGCTGGCTCTTCAGTCACAGCTGTCAAAACTTAAAAAAACAGCTGCTCAGAGCTTTCTCTCTCTCTCTCTCTTTCACTCGCTCACTCTCACACACCCCCTTCTCTCTGAATATTACCAGAATGTGAACCACAGGGCACAGACTTAACCAAAACAATAAACAAAAGAACCCCCATTCGATGATAGGGCATGAAATATAAAGAAAAATTTAAACTGCAGGCTCAAAAAGTTGTCAAAATCAGCATGATCACAACAAACAACTAACTGCATTCAATACAAACAAGTCCCTAATTGAAATACAGGCACTGGCTCTGACAGATAGGGGAACTGTCATCTGTGTGCATGTGTGACAGAGGGAGGGGGGAAAGTAAGCGAGAGAGAGAAGAGAGGGAGGGATTTAGCTCTTTTGAAAGAGTGTGAGAGTAAGTAATACGAATGAGAAATCATTGAAAGGCTGATTGAAAACTCATAGTGTCCAAGCAGACATCAGAATGAGAAATCAGTCCCAAAAGACCAAAGTTTGTTCTCATTCGCTTCCCACATGTGTGCTTTTACACATATTTCAGCTTTGTTTTAGTCTGTACTAGTTCCTTGCCTTTAGGCTACAGGTAAATGAGCGAGCCTTCGGGTGTGTTTTCCACAAATTTCCATGTACAAGGTGTCATAAGTAATAGCTGCATGTCTCTACCTGCTGTATCTGTTCATTTGTTAGCCTTGGGTCCATTTTTAATAGTCTCCATCCCTTCTTTTTCTCTCTTTAACAGTAAGGTAGTGTCTCCAGGGTTGAATCCCTCCACGTGCAGCTGGAGCGGGACACTGAAAGGATGCCTTGTTGAGGATGGAGGAGAGGGGAGATGATAGGAAAGACTGCTGCATGTGTGTTTGTGCG
Organism: Ptychobarbus kaznakovi; assembly: GCA_027422405.1. Lineage (NCBI taxonomy): Eukaryota > Metazoa > Chordata > Actinopteri > Cypriniformes > Cyprinidae > Ptychobarbus > Ptychobarbus kaznakovi. Next base: position 14,178,646 of record CM049809.1, read on the forward strand.
TGTGTCTGCATGCAAACTCGATGGGAACCTGTGCCCGTGTGTGTGTCTGTGTGAGTGTGTTTTCACACAGAGGTGGGATTCTCATACAAGCCAGACGAGGGGGGCTTCTGTCGGTTGAAGGATGGGTGTGAATGAATCAACTGCCATCTTTCAGAATGACACCTAGAATATCAATTCTGTGAAATGCGGGCCGCCTGTTCTGTTTTAAAGGAGACACAGATATGTCTGGGTTTTTGCAGTTGCTGTTGTGTTTTTTTTTTCACCACAAATGAACTTGCAAAAGGGCCCTTGCTCATCACTCCACCTTTGTTTACTTCCTCAAAATGGTTAAGCTAATCTAAATCTTTCACATAGTAAGAAGAACTTATTGTTCAGAGTTATGTTCTGAGAGAGGATAGTGTTTTTGTCAGTAACAGGCGAAGCTTGACTTGTATTCTCCTGTAAAAAAAAAATGTTTGCTCGACCATGTCATCTTCAGTAAGTTTCTTGCTGCAAATTCTGCAATTGTGATTGCATAACTGAAGAAACCACATTGACACCCGTCATCAGCCTTCAGTGTTTTAGTGTTTAAAATTACTACAGTATTAATAGAAATTAAACTGATTTGCCACTTCAGTTTACTTAATGACTTTAACCAGAAACTGGTTCTACCAAGCCTAAACAGGCTGTTAATTGCCTCATCTGTTCGGTCATTCAGAACACAAAATTCCCATATGGTAACCATAGTTTCCACCAAAATACCATTGTTAGTATGGTTATTGCTATGGCAAAATCTGTGGTAACTAGGCAAACATTCTTATAGCCTAAATATTTATATGATTTATTCACAGTTTTAAAGAGCTCTCATAATGTATTATATTTTATCCCATTTTAAATATAGTACACTAATACAACTGATTTTCCACATACTTGTAGGCCTATTGATTGAGACTACATTGAATACTTTTTAAAAATTTGTTTAGCGCAGAACTGTTCAAGTGATGAGGAAAAACAGCTACAATGTGATTCAAATTGTGAAACACTTCAAATAAATGATGACCAGTCAAAGATAGATAGATAGATAGATAGATAGATAGATAGATAGATAGATAGATAGATAGATAGATAGATAGATAGATAGATAGATAGATAGATAGATAGATAGATAGATAGATAGATAGATAGATAGATAGATAGATAATTTGTTACATTTATATAGCGCTTTTCTGTGTACTCAAAGCGCTTTACATTGTGAGGGGGATCTCCTCAACCACCACCAATGTGCAGCATCCACCTGGATGGTGCGATCATGCGACGGCAGCCATATTGCGACAGAATGCCCACCACACACCAGCTTATTGGTGGAGAGGAGACAGTGATGAAGCCAATCAGTGTATGGGGATGATTAGGAGGCCATGATAGTCAGAGGCCAATGGGCGAATTGGGATTTTTAATGACCAAGAGAGTCAGGACCTCGGTTTAGCATCTCATCCGAAGGACGGTGCTTTTTACAGTATAGTGTCCCCGTCACTATACCCCCACAGACCACAGGGTGAGCACCCCCTGCTGGCCTCACTATCACCTCTTCCAACAACAACCTAGTTTTTCCAGGAGGTCTCGCATCCAGTTACTGACCAGGCCCAGCCTTGGTAGCTTCAGTGGGCAACCAGTCTTGGGCTGCAGGGTGATATGGTTGCTAGGCCATATCACCTCATATCACCCAATCTATCTATCACCAGACAGATAGATTGATTTACCAACTGGAAATTGAGGCCACTGGAATGGAAGTTTTTGAATTTACACTACAGGGCTTGTTTTGAGACATTGAATGAATTTAGGTAAAGTCATTTATATGTTTTTTAGAATTTTACTATCATTAATATCTAATTACATTTTAGTTTTTTTCCCGCTTTTCATTTAAAACACCTGAAGCTGGCAAGTTGACCACAGAATATGAATACCATCGGGCAGTGGTTTATTAAATGGTTGTTTAACTAGTTAGGCTAATTCCTTAATTTCAGAGTATTATGTTATTGTGTAGCCTATTGGTGTTATTCATTATAGTAACCTTAAAACATGATCTCACATTCAAACAGCTATAGTTCTAGCTTCAATGTTATTTCCGTAGTGAGTTTGTAAGATGCTACGACGCCATCTATCGGTCACTTCACACGACTACAAGGCATCACGCAGCAAAGCTGAGCGAATGCACTCGGCTTCCCAGTCTTCATTGCGTGCTGTCTGAGCATGCTCTCTGAAGTTCAGCCCTCGGCTGCCAAGAAGACCCCCAAAAATCCATCAGCATCCTTCTTACTCCATACTCAGATGTTGTTGCAGGTGGACTTAGGAGAGAGGAGGGACACGCTCAGAGATGACACTTAGATGGAGATTGTGGAGGTGAGGAGTGATGCCAGCTGTCATCTTTGTATGTGTTTGTGGCCTGTCTGAGAGTGTGTGTGGTTGGGTGCAGCATGTTGGCTGTATTTTCCTAGAGTAATTTTAGGGGTGTGTTGCTTATGCAGCTGTCAGACTGTCTAGCCGACTGGTGGTCTCCATGTGTGTCTGTGGATGCAGAAAAGGAAAATATATGATTGAAAATATACATACCTTGTCTGTCTGTCCATCTGCACTTCAACTGCACATCATCCATCCATCCATCCATCCATCCATCCATCCATCCATCCATCCATCCATCCGTCCATCCATCCATCCATCCATCCATCCATCCATCCATCCATCCATCCATCCATCCATCCATCCATCCATCCATCCATCCATCTAATTGATTGTTTAATTGGCCTGCTGGCTCAGTTCCCTGTTAGACTTGTGTTGAATTTACTTTTATCATTTACATTTTGTTGCTGTTTCAGTCACGTCATTTTAATGTGATGTTTATACCATATAATGTAATTTCTTAATTTATACCATTTAATGTATTTTCATAATTTATAATGTATTTCCAAATGAAGGTTAAGCAGATATTGTAATAAGTAAGTAATGCTTCAGCATTATATTAAAAAGGAATTTTACTTCTCAGCACAATTTTTTTTGACAAAACGGCCTCATCCTGCACATAGCCATTTGTGTTCCAATCATTTGTATCCTAATTGTTCCCAATAATATTTAATTTTCATTAATTCAATTTAATTATTAATTGTTTTTATAAAATTTGTATAAAATGTATATTATATTTATTAAACTATATATATTATTAATAGATTTAAATATAATTCCTGTTATGTAAATGCAGAACTATATATAAATTATATATAAACAGAACATCCATATTCAAATGCACTGCCTGAAATAAATTTTATTCAGTTTAGCTGTTAATTTGCTGTCTGTATTCTGTTTCAGCCACAGTGCGTGCTGAGCACACATGTACCCAATATATCCGGCTGTGTTCAGCTCACATTAGGACTCCACTGTGTTCAAGCTGTTTACTGTGTTATTTGCTAAAATATTGTCTACTAGAACTAAACAAATGTCATTATTTGATTCATTCTGATGTAATTCAGGCTTCTCGTGTGGCTGAGTATGCGTGAGTGTGTCTTAGTGTCTTCTGCCAGACATCATCACACACAAGAACATTTTCCATTTATAGCTCATTAGACCTGTGGGAGGATCAGTTTTAGGCAAAGGGGGTGGCCCAGTTGTGCAAATATGGTTGCGGTGTGAATGTGTAAGAAGGTAGAGCACCATCCACAGGATTTGAGAGCAAGGAAGCTGAGAGAGAGAGAGAGAGAGAGAGAGAGAGACACAGGAGCAGCGCTGAATCTTCTGTCACTCTCTCTCACTCCACCGTGAGAGCTACAGGACTCATGCTGTCCTCCAGCACACCCACACATACACATTGAGAGAGAGAGAGAGAGAGAGACACTGAAACACACTGAAGAGAAAACGGAAGGATTTTCTGATTTCTCCTGAGGAGCTGCAAATAACCCTCGGAGAAGGATGGCAGAGGGAGAGGGGGGAGATGAAGAGATACAGTTCCTACGGACGGTATGTAATGCCTTCTTGACCTATTTTGATTTCATAATAATACTTTTAATAATGCCATTTTTGGGGGGACACAAAGTTGTATCTCAATGTAAGAGTTTTAGCTAGTTTTTTGCCTGTGCATTATGGGTATTTTTGCATATGCAGAGCCAAACCACAATATACATTGAAGCTCATGGTCCCATGTTTCATATTTAGACTAGTGGGTAAGTAGTAAAATGCAAAATACTTAAACTTTTTTATCTGGTCCCCCTCCGTCTTGAACATTTGGTTACATCATTGCTGTTGTTAAAGTGTTAGAAATGTCCCTGCATGTGATTGGTGATCTGTTTTTTTGTTCATTTTTAAGAATGCATGCTCGTTTTTGTCAGGTGTTTAAACTGTGGTCACATTAGTGAAAATTCTCTGTCAAATATGTCCATTGTCAATTTTGTAGCAATGTAGTTGTTGTTTAAAAAAAAAAAACTGCTTAAAAAAAAGCAATTTTTTGAAATGTGCGTAAACATCTTGAACCCTTTGGAAAATCTGCTCAGGGAAATATCTGAAGAAATTTCAGATCTTGTAGATTCCAATATAAATGACTGGATTTCGGCAGGGAAAATTCGCCCAACAATGGTAAATGTGATTGCACTGTAATAGATATTTGTGAACTTCCCCATCCACACTTTCATCTAATCCGTTGGGCTGGTTTGTTGAAGTGTAACCTTGAGTTTTTTTGTAAAATTTTTGATGGACATTTTTGAAAAGGCTGGTTCTCACCCTGTATATAGTACTATTTTTATGGTGGCCCACATGTCTTTTGACCTGCTTATGGAGTTGATAGTCTGCCTAACAACTCAGTGAGGGACGACGTCTCTAATCAAGGACATGTCCTGCTTTTATTGTTGCTGACTGTGAACTCATATTGTATGTGCTGCATTTTTTTGCGTATTCTTCTAGAAGATTCTATCATTCAATGGATGTACGTGAGTGTGTGAGGATAGACAGTGGCTGGTGCATCTGTTTGCATCGTTAGCTATTTTTACCTCAGGAAAGGAGAGACTTTCAGAACAGGAGTTAAAGACGCAACAAGCAGGCCAGCTCCTTGAGGGGGGACAGCTGGCCTCTGCCCCCTCATCTCTCAAACTGAAGTAGAGCGTAAGCGAGCGGCGAACTGCTTAGACAGTCTAGGGTCGGACATACAGACAAAACCAAAGGTTTGAGGGAAAAGTACAAAGGAGAAGAAAAAATAGCAAACAGGATTGGAATTATACAGCATTTGTGGCATATATTATTTAGGAGATTGAAAGATTGTGAAGAAGAAAGATCAAGTGGATGATTTGGAGCTGAGATTGTCAAAGTTGTTAACTGCTAAGTCAGTGGTTCTTACACAGGAGGCTTGGGGGGGGGGTACACAGGGGCTTCAGCCAATTTCCAAGTAGGACGCAAGATAATTTAAAAATAAATATTAATTAAACTAAATTAAATAGACAATTAAATTAAAATGCTTTAAAAAATCTAATTAAAATGCTTAAAAAACACATGAACTATCAATAACTACATCAATAAGTAGCCTAAAACATGTAATAATTGTTTGTATCAAAAAATGTACAGTTCCTCAAACTTCTGGAATCACAAACTGAATTGTGGTTAATTATTGTAATATTTCAAGACCCTAGCCTAGGCCTTGAAATGTTGATAGAAAAGAAATGGGTCCTATTTTTGGCATTAATTCCAAAAAGCACAATATATGAGCAGGTTCCGAATTATACAGTTATAATATACAATTAAACACTTATGTTTCTATGGGCCGCTATACGTAAGCTGTCAGACATATTAGAATGGTCAAAGTAAGTCAGAGAATGCAAGAGCAAGTTGCCTGTTTGTCTGCCACCCTAGTTATATGCATGCATGAATATCTATATTTGCAATAGACTCAGGGGATACTTCATTTCCAGCAATATCATCGACTTCATTGCACAGATACTATTTAAACTAAACTGAGCTGGACGATGCCATTACTAAATTCAATAATGAAATGCCTTCAGTTGAAAATTGAGTGTTTAATCTTGTCATTTTACATTATTGACACACTATTTTCCTATTTTGATATTGTGCAGTTGCTTTGTTACAATTTGTATTGTTAAAAGCGCTATATAAATAAAGGTGACTTGACTTGACTTCAGCTGATGATTTTGCTAGAATAACTCAATATAACAAGAAAAAGCCATTTTCTAACACTGCATTTAAAAGGTATTATAGTTTAAAAACTTGTAATATCGAGGCACAGTAATACATATTACTGTGAAGAAAGTTTATGAAATTTCTTCAGGAATTAAAATTTTGGCCGTTTTTACATCCAGAGGCTGTGTAAAGTCTCATTGATTTTTATTGAATGACGACAAATTGACTTCCAAGATGGCGGACATGTTGACGTGTCTGGAGCGGTCAAATGTGGCATCTACCTATACATATCTATGGCTATCAGTTTTATAAATGTATGTATCTGATGTACTGGATGTTGACAACATTCCGTTGTCTTTTGAGACGTCTGTCTGGAAGACTGTCAATCCATTTGTCCAGTGGGATCAGCTGATATCTCATAATACACCCTCATGCCTCTTTTAGGAATGCTAATTAGAGTGTTATGTGGATGACAATGCTGCAGAGAATCCCTTTTATAATCAAAGGTCAACTTTTTATATTCTTCACGAGACACCAAAACGAAGTATCACAGCTGTTCTGTGCTCACACATGCGTAAACATACATTTTTGTATTGTTGTCGGAAAGGAAAGAGACTATAGACTTATCTGTAGAGGAAATTATTCTTACAGGTATCATTTTAAACGAAGGCTAACAAGTGGTCTTTGAACATTTTGCTCTTTTGGTTACATAAATAATTTAGTTTTTCAATAGTTTTATGGTTGAAGTTTAGTGTCATCTGTTGTGAAGTATGAATTATTTGATTGTGTGTGTGTGTGTGTGTGTGTGTGTGTGTGTGTGTGTGTGTGTGTGTGTGTGTGTGTGTGTGTGTGTGTGTGTGTGTGTGTGTGTGTGTGTGTGTGTGTGTGTGTGTGTGTGTGTGTGTGTGGATGGTAGAGGTGACCCACCTCTTCCTCTCAACACTCCCACTTTCACTTTCTGTTGTTTTTTATATCACTGTGAGGACTGGAGAAGAGAGGGATGAGTGGAAGGGAAAGAGGAGTGTATATGTAGTACACTTCAAAATATTTTTTTTTACCCGAATCAGGTATGAAAGTACATATTCTGTCACTGCAACATGAAATTGCGGACCCTATTTTACTTGTTGTGAACAGTGCATGTTATTTCCAATCATATTGAATATTTTAACTTGAACTTAACTAAATCTTTAACTAAAACTATTTTTGTTGATTGAAATAAAGCTAAAATACATTAAAATATAAAGATCAGATTTGACTTAAACTTAAACAAAAAGAATACAAAACAAAAGAAATAAGGGTTAAGGTCAAGTACAAAAAAAAAAAAATATTTAAGCTGAAAATATATTAACACTTAACCTAAACTGAAAATGAAAACCATTTATCAAATTAATACATACTATAATATAAATATAAATAATGCTAGTCTCACAACGGTAATATTCCTCTGAAAGTATCTTCGGCCACTCTTTACTTTAAGGTCCAATTTTCTCTATTAACTATTAATCAAGATTTTTGCCTCAATAAACTCATAATTATTGCTTTTTAGTAGTTAGGTAGTTGTTAAGTTTTGATATTGGGCAGGATTAAGGGATCTAAAATATGGTCAGGCATACTATGTACTTTATAAATACTAATAGCCAATAATGTGCTATAGTAGCATGCCAATAAGCAACTAGTTAATAGTGAGAATTGGTCCCTATATACTAAAGTGTTACTGAATCTTCTGTTTCTATTTTGGATAATGTAATTATAGGCTGGTCATAGCCATAAATAGCCGTTGCTATATAGGATTTGTTTTTAGCAAACTTCCATTAAAGTCTGGCTCTTGGCTTTTCATAAAACAATCAATAAAGACAGTAACGATATCTAAAAAAAATTCTCGTTTCCCTTGAAAAGTTCAGATTACAAAAGCAAAATGGGTTACAAACAGGGACTCGTGTTTAAAGTGACCACGAAAAATAAGAATGATCGAAGCAGAATCCAATCTTTTGGGGTCTTTCTTACCGAAATATGTTTGATTCAGAACTGCATGTATGACAATAACATCATAACAGGTGCAGGTTCCCTATCAGTCGGTCACTCTCGACGTGACGTCTCCGTTCCCTCCTTCAGGGAACGAGGGTTACATACGTAACCGAGACGTTATGTGAGATTTTCTTTGTATATATTTCAGAGCTACTGAAGGTGCAGTATTATGTGATATTTTCTTTGTATATGTTTCAGAGCTACTCAAGGTGCAGTATTATGTGCTGTGTGGAGAGAGTGTGACTTCTGTAATCCATACAGTGACTCAGCATGTGTGAGTCAGTCAAGAACCGGTAGTTTTCTGAAGGGCTCAACAGTGTGTGTCCTTGGGGGAATCCTTTCAGAAAAGCCCTTTGCCTTTGACCAAATGTTTCTTTCTTTTTTCTTTTGTCATGCCATGCCACTCTTTCATACTAAGTGCTGCGATATAAAAGTAGTGTGACACCCCTAGTGTTCTAATAGAGGCATTGACAGCATTTTCACGCAGCTTCAGAATCACATGGCATTTACAGCTCAGGTGATTGACTCAAACAAGTGCCCAGGGCCAAAGATGGCATAGTTCAAAGGGGGTCCTGCTCCAGCCAAGCAACTGCTATTGAGATGAACGCAAATGCTAACGGATAGCTTTCTTCTGATTTTACTGAGCTCCTTAAGGGTGCTGAAAATAAAGAGATGGAAAATAGAGAGAGCATAGCATCAGTGGTGTTGGAGTGCATTTGAGGGGGTATTCAGGTTCCAAGCTATAACAGCAGTTTCCTTTTATAGTTTCGCCACTATAAGCGTCTGACACTCAGGAGGGAGAGCAAGAGAGTCTGTGTCCTACTTCGTCTTTTCCTGAATCCATAGGGAGGATAGCAAGTGTGTGTGTGTGTGTGTGTGTGTGTGTGTGTGTGTGTGTGTGTGTGTGTGTGTGTGTGTGTGTGTGTGTGTGTGTGTGTGTGTGTGTGTGTGTGTGTGTGTGTGTGTGTGTGTGTGTGTGTGTGTGTGTGTGTGTGTGTGTGTGTGTGTGTGTGTGTGTGTGTGTGTGTGTGTGTTTTACGTGTGTGTACTGCACATGAATCATAAAAGCAATCAATCACTTCTGTAATCAATTCTACAAAATATATTTTTTTTATTGGCATCTGTGGTTCCATGAAGAACCTTTAACCTCCATGAAGCCTTTCCATTCTGCAAAAGGTCCATCTTAAATAGATATAACAAATTAAAGGTTGTTTATAGGCATCTGTGGTTCTATAAAGAACATTTAACATCTGGAACCTTTCAGTTGCATGAAAGATTCTTTATAATAGAAAAAGGAAATCATTAAAATGTTCCTCACATTAAGAAAAAAAGGGCTGCTGTTTTGTATTGAGCATTTAAGCATCAGGATTATGGGGTTTTCTGCTGTGTTACTAAAAAATGTTGCACATTTTCTCCCTAAACACACAAATCTGTGATGATCAGCCTCAGAAATGAGGAGAGAAGGATCTAGAAGCACACATTTTAGTGCTCAGTTATGCAGATGGAGCCCACAATAAGGGCCTGTCTGTCACAGGGGACTCTTCATGGGAGGTGTGTGTGTGTGTGTGGGCATGTTTATGTGGTTTATTAGGACACAAATTTGTATAATGACATGGGTATGACATAGGTATTACAAGGAGAAGGTGATTTATGAGGACATTTTCAGTGTCCCATAATTTAAAACGCTTATAAATCATACAGAGTGAGTTTTTTGAGGGAAATAGAAATGCACCGTCTCTGTGAGGGCTAAGTTTAGGTGTAGGGTAGGTGTAGGGCAATAGCACATACTGTTTGTTCAGTATAAAAACCATTTCGCCTATGGAAAGTCCCCGTAAACCATAAAAACCAACATGTGTGTGTGTGTGTGTGTGTGTGTGTGTGTGTGTGTGTGTGTGTGTGTGTGTGTGTGATGGAGGATTAGACCAGGAGCTCTTCAGAAGATTCCTAAGGTCTTGAATGTGTAAAGGAGTTTTCCTTAGGCTTATGTTTTGCTTAGCCCACAGATGATCAGATCTACACGTCCTCAGCCCTAACAGACCATCTGTTCATTGACAGCCAGGGTTCATGTGCGCTGTCGTGACCACATCTTACACAATAAACAGGTGTTCCAGCTTTGCCTTTTTATATTTTATACATGTTTCTTTACACCGAATCATCATTTCTATTCATTCCCACTGATTTAAGCGATCTGATGAGCATTAACCCATAGTGCGCATCTGTGCGATCATATTTATGTATGAATGGATGACAGAGACGCGCGTTTTCCTTTAGCACACACACACACAATGAAGCGCGCGTGACGTTTCAATGAGGACATAAACACACAAACAACATCTCCAGAACTGCTCTGAGAGTCACTTCATGAGCGTTTCACCGTTTAATTTGAGTGAAACTATCCTCATATCATATACACACAGAAATGTAAAGGTATTCATTAAGGAATGATCACACAAAATGTCTAACATGTTTTAATTTAATAGTAAATTCCCTTTGTGTGCCAAAAAAGTAAAATTTTCAATAATTTACGTCAAGATAAATTGAACTGACCCCTGAGACCACTAATACTGTAATGTTTAATTTAAGCAGATTGCCAGCTTCATGTATCGTTTTCTACTTCTTATTACTTGACTTAGATTTTATTTGGATACCAGGGTCTGTTAAAAAAATGAAATGTAGAAATCAAAAAACACTTTTTTTTATCATTGTAGAATATTTTATCTGCCCATTAATATTATGTGATTATTAAGTCATTAGTAAGTCATAATTTCACGATTTTGATTTGTAACAGGAAAGGATAATTTCTTTCATGTATATGTTATGTTCACTCTTAAAAATAAAGGTTCCTAAAGGGGATTTTCACAATGATGTCATAGAAGAACCAATTTGGGTTCTCCAAAAAAAACTTCAGGAAACGGAAACGTTCTAAGTTCTAATGGCGTTAATGCCAATGCCAATAAATAACCTTTAATTTTGTGTTCACATAGCAGTTATTCATACAGTTATTAATATACACTGTAAAAAAAAATTGAAATTGAGAAAATGTAATAAGCTTGAGGCAACCAGCTTTAGGACTTTTTGTATTTAATCAACTATGAACAAAAATGAACAATTAAGACTGGTCTATGCTTTCATCAGATGTAATATAATACTCAAAAATAATAATGATTTTACTTGTGAAACCAAGTTCATTATCAATTCAGTTCAATAATCATGCAGAACCAGTTTGTCTAAATTTGCATAATGGTTTGTTGCGCAAACTGAAAAAGGATAAGTAGTTACACCAAGACTAGTTACAACTTTTACAACAAAATGCAATCAAAATAACTAATTAAAGCTAAAATATCAATTCATTTTGAATAACAAATATGTTTATCCTAGTAAATTATTCAAGTGCATAATCAGTGATCAATCTGAGCATGTTCAGTATTTACTGACTGTTACAGTATTCGGACCCTCACAATACATTGTAAGTTATTGCTTTTTAATTTAAGTATGTAGTTTAAGTAATATTTTAAGTTACTAAATTGCTTAAAATTTGACTTTATTTTAAAAAAATATATAGCTTTTTTACATTTTGTAGCTCAATAAACATTTAAAATATAGTTTGTCTGACAAAGTGAAAGTATGGAAATTATTTAGTAATTAATTTGTCTAATGAAATGTAAAAAAATATTGTTGATCTGGTTGAACTGGAATGGACATCGTCTCTCCAATCATGTATTTATTTGTAACGTTTTGTATTTATTTAATCAGTGTTGAAAAGAATTTAGTGTGAAATACTGGTAAATAAAGAATTGAGTCATGCAGTTAATCATTGTTTATAAAAAACAGTAGTGGAAGGGTTCAGAAATCAATAAACAGAATATGACATTAGCAGAGAGACTCAAATATCTGCATTATGCCAGCACATAAATAAACATAAGAACAGCTGCCATCGTTTTTGGGGGCGCTCTGGATTCTCGTGGGCAAATTACAAATCTCGGGGGCGCTCCGGAATTTGTGGGCGCTCGGGCGGCGCGGATGTATATTCGTGGGCGCTCGGGCGGCGCTGATTACTCTCGTGGGCGCTCGGGCGGCGCTGATGGAATCTCGTGGGTGCTCTGGAGTGCTGGACGGAAACGGCGGCGACGAAGATGTTTTTGTTTGTGTGTTGTGGTGCTTGTTTGTTATTGCATATGGTTTATTGCTGGCTGTGAAACAAATTGCCCTTCGGGGATAATACATTTGACTAACTAACTAACTAACTAACTAACTAACTAACTAACTAACTAACTAACTAACTAACTAACTAAACATAAGTCTTGTCTGCCCAGTTTTCAATGAGAATATTATATATAGGATTTAATAAATAGGATTTAATTGTCGTGTCTTTGTTTTACTCACTATTTTGGTCCTTAGTAAAATAACAGAACTAACTAAAATGTACTTACTTGCAGAACAGCTGTGGAATACTGACAACATTAAAATAATAGTTCACTAAAAGATTTAATAATTTACTCATTCTCATGTCTTTCTTAAACCTGTGTGACTTATATTTTGAAGACTGTTGGAACCAATCTTTGCTTGTTGGAGATTCAAGATTAATAGGCTTATGTTACATTTACCTAAACAATGACCCATAAGCAAAGGTTAGAGCTTCTATGAATCAAACATTTTGAAATTCGGTTGGTGAAGTCATGGCTATGACTCATAAAACTGCAGATTTTTCATGTTTAAGAGCTCTAGATGTTTTCAACTGTTGATGAAACTGCATCAGTGATGAGAACCTTTATAAGTGGCTCTCATGTGGACCCCTGGGACCGAACCATAGTACAGTTATTACGCTCACAGAATGAGGTGTACACAGTTTGTTTGTTCAATCAGCCAAAGTTTTCATCACTGTGCCATTAGTCTGTTTTTGATAATATCAAAATATGATTTTTTTTTTGTTAGTTTTGTCATATTTTCCACTGTAAATGTAGACTGTAAACGACTTCTTAATGTTAAAAAATTGAAGTTGCTCCACTTACTTAGCAAATATATTCAGATTGATATATTTGACCGGTTCGGAATGACTGTGTCATTAGACTAGTTTTAAAATCTGTTCTTGAAGTGTAATTATAAGAGCTGTAGGCTAGATTAACTGATATTACCATTTACAGTAGGTAAGTTTGATTCATTTATGTCATTTAGTTGAACTTACTATGAACCCTTTATCTATAAGTTGTGGTCGGTACATTTTATTTTCTTATTTTTCAAGTCTCTATGCTCACAAAGGCTACATTTAGTGTTCAAGTAACATTTTATGTATAATCAGTGTTGAAAACAGTTGTGCTGCTTAATATTTTGTGGGAACCACAATACATAACAAATTATTTTATGAATACGAACGATTTATTTGAAACATAATTTTTTTTATCTGTCTGAATTGATATATTTGTTGAAATAAATACTTGTGACAGGTTTCAGTGGTTGATTTTGTAGTTGATGCATGGTTTTCTGTGTGGCTGTGGGATCAGAGACTCTTCTGCTCTGAAAGAGCCTCTGAACTATCTGCCAGTCAGCAGTGGAGGGGAATGTGAGAATGACAGGTGCACTCACTCAAAATAGCAATGTTAAGGAGTGGGGGAAGGCCCACGGCAGAGTGAGAAAGAGAGAGAGAAGCAGTAGAAGCGTAAAGATGGATGAAATTGGAAGGAATCAGCAAAACATATTTTGGACCAAAAGAACTGCAATAATGTTTCAAGTGAAGTTAATGCTGTATTAATGGCAGAGAGGTGCATTTGTAAGTGTAGGGTTTATGTGTGTTTGGAAGAGACTCATAATTTTACTGTCAGGGAGAGGTATAACCAAAGTGGCCTCTTAAAATATTTGGATCTTTTAAAATGTTTGAATGCCATTGAATAAGATTAGATGACATCAAAACAACTGCAGTTTTTTAAAGCTAGATAGCACAAGCCCAGTTTTTGAGCAAAGAATTTAACAAAATATGCTTGTAAGGTTGTAAATGAGGTAATACTGTTCATAGACAAAACTTTTAGACACTTTCTAATGGTCAGATAGGGAAATGTGTTTATAGTTAATGCTATAAACTACTAATGTATATGAATTAAAAACATCTTGACATTAGTCGGTTGCATGTAACAGCAACAGTGGCTCAGAAAATGTAATTTATTTGTAAATGGCATTTGGTTTGATATTTTGCATCTAATACTATTACATTCTTAAAAGTGTCTAAATACTTTTTGAGACCACTGTGTAAAAATAAACAGACTCGTTCTTTGTATATAGACCCCCCCCTCCCCTTTGTTTTCATTCAAGATAGTCCACCTATGAACACAGACATGCTGCCTGTTTCTGCATGCATTTATGTGGCTGTCAAAATGCTGCCAATCTTTAAAAAGCTGTGAAGAAGGACATTGACAACCGTTTTGTCGTCCTCTTCACCTGCTGTGGTTCTGTCTTCAGGGTAAGTGATATCTCCTTCCAGGAGTGACTGCCTGCAGTAAGATCTGCTATCAAATCCCAGTCAACTGAGCTACACTGACTTTATGACATGCACACAAGTTCCTCTGAAGCTAGAAAATATATGACGCTCTTAAAAGCTGTCTTATTTCTGGAGCTGTAGGAATGATAAGGTGCTGCATGGAGCCACCAAAGACATTTTTGGGGCTTTTCCTCTTTTAGCTTTCAAGATATCATTGCAAACGCAAAAAAAAAGTTAAATTGTAAAAAATTATTTCAACCAGGTTTCTCAAACAAACTAAAGTGGTCAAACTAGAGTCTAGCTGGTGTAGAGAAAATATTTTAACATCCTTACAGCTCACCCAAAATTAAAATGCTGCCATGTATTCACTCGCATGTTGTATAGTAAAAGCTATTATGCAAAATTATTCTATTGATTCGATTAAAATTCAAAAGATGTTTGTTAATACAATATATCATTGTTGTCTCTTACATAGCCTAATACATAAATATATTTGACCGGTTCTGGCAAAATGAGTCACAATAATGAGCAAATTTTCAAAAATGTGTCGTTATTTGTTATTTTTTTTCCCTTATTTTCCATTAAAAGACCTTCATCTTTATTTTTTGTTTTAAAAGACCTTCAAATTGATGTATGATTTGTTGTAATCGTACGAAATTTGACTGAGCTACACCTGTTTGGCGTAAATAGAGTCTGCAAAGTCAATTTTGAGAAAAATCGAGTTGAAGTTTCCTGAAGCTTCCAAGCAAAGTCGCATCTTTTCCTCCAGTTCTTTTCAATTACTGTATTAATAATCACAATATAGCTATTTTCATTTCATCTTTGTTATTATAAATAAGAACAGATGCAAAAAACAGTATTCACATATAAGAAAGAAACAAATAATGCCTTATTAAGACCTACCGTAAAGCACTCTGCTATTTCCTAGACCTTTTTTGGTCTAGAATCGAAGTACTACATGTCTGCCATCTACTGGTAGGGAATACAAATGCGATATTACAACATATTAGGAACTACAGTCTATTTCATGAAGTATGAAGTCTTGTTGCAATTTTGCGACTTTGGCGCTTGGAGGGTTAAGACATAACAGATTATGTCGCGTGAACACTTAAATACTGTAATTCTTTGTATATGTGTATATTTATCGGGATTGTGCATGTCGGATGTGTCTTTATGGGGGCGATTCGGATGACAGTCAGCGCGAGAAGTGAGCGGAGAAAAGGTAGGCTACTCCTCTCAGAAAACGTACAAATAAAGGTAATTTTATGTGTTTAATTACTGTTTGAAGCACGCGGCGCCTGAAAGTAGTCCCCAGCTATATCATAACTAGTTACCTAGCTGGGGACTACATTCATAATATCATTGCGCCTGCTGCACCCATGGTACGGCTGCAAAGTTCCTTGATTATTACGCCAGAATGAAAGTATATTTCCTAGCCATATCGGCCTAGAAAATCGTAACATTTCATTTTCCGTCAGTCTTAGTACAAGATGTAACTACAGAAGTGTCAAGTTTTAAATAGGAAAAATATCAAAACTATTTGGTCATTTTTGAGCGCGATGCTAACGCGATTCAATTATCTATGCTAAGCTACGTTAAAAGTGCTACCGCCAGACCCGGAGATCGGATAAGCGGAAGAAGATGGATGGATGGGTGGAGTTGGAAAATGAGCCTATTTTCAAAAAAGTTATTCCTTTAATGAACAATTTTTGTGAAAACCTCAAATTCGACTAAAATCAACTTATAATGACATTTTTCATTTTTTTTGCGTATAGCTCAAACTTAGCATTTGCAAATTCCGAATCATTTTGCCAGCACGGGTCACATATACACTTTTTTTGTATTGCGCATAATGATTGCATGCTTACTTTGTGCTTACTTATGCATTCAAATATTTTCAGGTAGTAGGCCTAGTACTCCTACTGTCACTGACACTAATTACATAATTAAACATAATTATTGGTAAGTTTTGATAGCAAAACAGCTAAAAAAGGTCTAAAACGGCAGTATTTTTTGACGAAACAATAATTCAGTGGTGTTCAATATTTTTGGACCAACATTCTTTAAATAAATATGTTTGTACCTACACGAGTAAATTATGATAGTATTGAATTTTTGACACATGACTTAATTAATCAGGTGGTTCATAGAACGTTGCGATGATGAAGTATTTTTATAGCCCAATCTAGAAGTTAGCATCACATAGGTTCCCTCAACAAAAACCCACTAGAATTTTTTCATTGGCGTTTAGATTATTGCAGAAAATAAGCTCTGTGACCAACACGTTTTATGATGCTTAGACGTTTATTCATCAATAATCATGATAATAAATGAACAGAAGTTTTATGAATTTTGAAGCCTAAATACAATCGCTAGAAGTAAACAGTTAAACGTACTGTAGAATATAAACAAACTATACCATGGTCGCATGACTTCAACGCCATCATCGTTAATATTCCAACATCTGTTTCAGTTTATTTAGAAAATAAATTCCTGAAAGTTTGACTTAGAATAATTTGCAAGAGCATGATTATAAACACAACAAGGCTGTGAAAGTGGACTAGTGAGTAGCTTAGTTTTCTTGTTTGGTTGTTGATGACACTAACGCAACTGCCGCTTTCAAGACAAATGAAAGCTTTAAAAACCCGCAAGGGCGCATTACTGATGTATTTTATGTCGTAGAATAAAACATGAAAATATGCGAAATGAAAAACTTGTGTTAACCACAGACCCTATTTCAGGTGTTTAATCAAAAACCAATTGGCTTTGGGGCAACAGAAACAGAAACTTGTTTCCACGTTTTGGCCTACAAAGATACATCATCCCTGCAGCACTCTATATATAACAAGCAACTTTATAATTCCGTTGTGCAGACAGGAAAACAATAACCGTCATCCTATAAATACCACAGTGTCTGAATGACCACAGGCAGCCCACCTAGAGAGGAAGTGACATTTTGTATTGGGAAACAGTCGCAGGAGGTCCTGCGTATAAAGAGTGATGTGCCTTTGTGGTCCAGGTTAGTCGGGTCAGACAAAAGCATTTTAAAAAGGGACAGTCTTTAATGCAGCAGCCCCTCCTTCTCCTCCATATCGACTCTTGTTAATCCACCCACACCATCCCTCCATCTGTCAGTGTCAGCGGTCAGTGATGGCTGGAGTGAGAATGAAGGGATTTGGCTTGATCAGCACACTGGAGGAGAAGGGGAATCCCCGCTCTGAATCTAATTATAAACTGTTGTGTGTTTTGATGGCGCACTTTGCATTTCCTCTTTGCCTTGTAAAGGTTGTTTATGCAAGCTTGTCAATGAGGTCATGAGGTAGTTTTTATGTTTGTTATAGCGTTTTCATTTCTTATGTCACTCTAGCGATGGATAAATGACTGAATTAAATAGAAATACAGTTAATATTGTCAGTGTGCGACTTTAAATGTGGTCTTGCAGACTGTAGACTGCTAACATGAACCACATCTAATGTTTAATGACAATGAATGTGAGTGTTTTTGTTTAGAAAAGAGATTCTAGTCCAGGATGTTGATTCAATAATACAGTGTTCCAGTTGTGATAATGACATTTGAGGACTGGAACTAAATGTTGTACAGTATCATAGAAAACTATGATACAAATCACCACCTGTGTGGAGTTGGTATGATTTGTACATGTAAAAAACAAATTAATGTTTAAATGTAAGTCTTTTATGCTCACAAAGGCTGCACGGATCAAAATATAGTAAAAACTGAGTTATTTTAATATATATATATATCAATATAGAGAAGTGAAGCGTGCTCTGATTGGCCAGCTATCCAATGCGTTGTGATTGGTCGAATATTTCAAGCATAATTGGACTCATAACCATAATTGGCTAAACAATAAAACCCATTACAAACGAGGCATTTGTTGCATCCAGTGGGGACATAATTACTGATTATACTGACTTATAATGTCTTTTTACACGTTGCGTTGCATTGCGCTGCATAAAAATGACCATGTCTGCATTTGTGATTGGAGAAACGACAAACAACAAGCACTACTCTACACTGCTCAAAACTCGCATTTGAATAGTCAGTGGCAGAAACGTACTTACAGGCGTCAGAAGCACCAGACTGTCCTTGCAAAGTTGGAATTGCCCCACTTTATAGAAACAGACTTTGTTTATAGCTGACATCGTAGGCTACTCTCCTCCCAGGTTCAGGAAATAGTCCTCCATAAAATGAGCTGCACACACTCGAATATTTACGTTGAACTGTTCTGGAAAAGTGTTGTAAATACAACTTGCACATTACCACTGATGTCTAGTTGTGTGCTCTTTTGGAAGCCCAAACAAAGTACTTTCACTTTCACAACGAAACACAGCATCTCCACGACATGGCGCCGGCGACAGCAACAATACTACAGTGAGAATAAAAATCACGCTTCCTTTTTTTGCTTATACGTTTGGGCGGTGTTATGAAAGTCTCCCAACATCGTGACGTATACATGTGGGGGTGTGTTTAAATGAGCCGTTTTAGGAGGGCGTGGCAGAGTCTTAACTTTTATAAAGAATATCTCTTTGGTTTTGAGACTTTGGTCTTTGCAACTTCAGGGATCTTATCTATGCACAAACAGCTTGTAACACTCCAAAGAGATAGGAAAACTTGAAATCACATCATATGACTGTGACGAGTGGGGCGGGGCCGAGAGCCGTGGGAACGGAGCGAGGCCGGTGGAGTAAATGGTAATGAACGACACCTGCGCCACTCACCGTCTCGAGTCCCACGGAGGAGCTTTCGGAAGGGTTAAATGAGGAGTGACGACAGTGGAAGGAGAGAGGACCAGGCCTGGAATTTTAGTTTGTGTTTTGTGTGCGGCAGTCGTCCGTGAGGGGCTGCCGCTTTTCTGTTATGTTTGTTTATTTGATTATTAAAGTGTTTAACTGTGCGCCGGTTCCCGCCTCCTTCTTCCCGTATCTACTAACTTCATTACCATTTACTTCACCGGCCTCGCTCCGTTCCCACCGTTCCCACTCTCACAATGGTTACACAATGACCCCTTTAAGTAACGTAATTTTATTGACATTAGTTACTGTACTAAAATTACATACATTTTATATGTAACATTACATTACTGCGTTACCAAGAAAAGTAATTAGAATACAGTAACGTGTATTAAAATATTTGTGGGTCATTTTACTCTTACTGACAATAATTACATTATTTCATATTTATTTGTAAAACCTCTCAAAAAGGTCACAAATGGTATAATTTCATGTATTTATTTAAGCCAATCCAAACTAATTTTGGAGTCGTTTTGGCCTGCTATAATCACAAATCTTCTGTGAAATCCTGAGGAGACTGTATTTAACAATGAGTATGTGCAATGTAGCATTGCGACATATCATATCATTGTAATGATAATGTCAATATCCAGTGCTGTGTTCCTGAAGGCTGATGATATACACCAGTATAATGGGAAAACACATCAATAAGTAACAGCTTAGAAACATTCGGCTACCGTGATCTTGCACAACTTTGTTCTCATCAAGTAACACCCCAGCTTCCTCTGACCTCACTGAGACCTTTGTGACATCAGTGGTGATCAAGCACCTGTGTCTCTCGAGCTCTTTGACACCTACAGGTGCCACAGCACGTCTGTAAGCACACAGTTTGTGATCTTCAGAGAGCTGAGCCAATTTATTCAACTCAAAAAGCAGCTGTGTCAGCTCACAGTCGTTAAACTCAGTCCATTAAATTGATATATGATGGCAGTTATTATTTTAATAAATTAAATGTTTGTTTGTTTGTTTATTTATCTTATCTTAAGTTTTACCGTAGAAGTATTAAGCAGCAAAAACGGTCTTCAACATATTGATAATTAATGTTTCTTGAGTACCAGATCAGCATATTAAAATAATGTCTGTCACTGAAGACTATAAAAAAATCAGCTTTGCCAGAAATACAGTAAATTAATATTGGAATAAATTAATAAAGAAAACAGATATTTTAAATTGTAATATTATTTCTCAATATTACTGTTTTTTATTTTGATCATATAAAGCGTTGGTGTGCATAAGAGACTTGTTTAAAAAACAATTAATTTTAATTATTCCAAACATTTGACCAGTTGTGCATGGGTTATTAGAAATGGAATGATTGAGTGAGTGTGTAAATATATATCTTATTTTATTGTCTTATTTTTTTTTTTTTACAAACAATAAAAAAAGAGTTACAAAAAGGAGCCTGTTTTTGCATATGCAAACCTGACAGATGAGAGATCTGAAATATAGGCTAGGCTATAAATGTAGCCTAGACTCATTTAAAAACTGATGCATTTTGATAGGTGAAAGAATTGGACACGTTTCGGTGTGGACGCTAATATAGTTTTATCTTTATAGTTATCATACTTGGTGTGAAAAGGCCTTAGCACACCTGTTGTGAATCCATATAAATAATTGGTGAGAACTGTGATCACATAAATGTGCAAAGTTTACAAAATTATTACTGAACTTTAAATTGTTGAAAGTAAAGTAGGCTATATCTCTGCCCACTTATTTTATAACATGTTCAAAATGACCCCTGAGTGTATTTACGGTCATCTTACTGTGAATCTAGTCCTAAATATGGTTTGGCTGTAATCTTATACCTGTCTTAAGAGGCAGAAATAAGTGTGACATATTGATAAGGCTCAGGTTTTCAGTTCGGTGTTCATCCAAACCTTCCTAGTTTGTCCTCCCACACTCTTTGTTCGCTGTAATGTGCATGAGCTCTGAAGCATTTAAGCAACACATTAGCGCTGATTGTTTGTGTCTCTTGGTGTAAAGTGTTCCGCATCTGCCAAATCCCATCGCTGCCCTGGGCCTATTTATACAAGGTTGAGCTAAGCCTGCAGATCATGTGGCTCAGCACAGCAGCTTACCATGAGACCACCATATCAGACAGCAAAGGCTCAGAATGCTTTAGTGCTCATACAGACGTTATTAATGGGTCTGCTTCATTCATAAAAGATTTGTGTATGATTTTAGTCTTTCACATAAGGATCAAGTTCTCATATACATGTAAAAGTTTTATAGGGACTATATTAGAGTTGTTTTATATATATCCATTGTGAACAATATTGTACAAAATATATAATTGTGCAATTTATTTATTTATTTTTTTGCATTTTAGAAAAGATTTTCTGTTTTATAAATGAATACATCAAAATATCAAAATCTTCATCTGTAACTTGTTAACACTGTTAAATTAATCATTCTTTTATATGTTGTAAATATAATCTAAATATTTTATAAATGAATTTTGGTGCATCTTTAAGAATATTAATTATTAATACAGAAAAGTAAGCACTTTTCTTTTATATGTATTAATATTCTTAAAGATGCACAAAAAGTAAATAACTTTTGGTGCATCTATAAAATAATGAATATTAATTATTAATACAGCAAAAGTAAGCACTTTACTTTTTCTGTATTAATATTCTTAAAGATGCACAAAAAGTAAATAACTGTTACCTATTAATGTGAAATGTATTCTTTAAAATTAATTTGTGTGTGTATATACTCCGTATAAATTTTATTTATTTATTTGTTTATTCATATATATTGGGTATAACATCAATTCTTTTAATATTAGAATTTATGATAGATTTTGGATGGTTGCTTTTGTCTCTGGTTTTTTTATTTTGTCCAATTTCATAAATAATAATACATAAAATATATTGTAGTCACCCTTTTAATATTAGTGTTTTTCTATTTTAAAAATTCATATACCTATTATAATTCATATACCTGTAAGTATTAGGGTTGTTCTCTCTCTCTCTCTCTCTGACTCACACACTCTCTCTCTCTCTCACACACACACACACACACACACACACACACACACACACACACACACACACACACACACACACACACACACACACACACACACACACACACACACACACACACACACACACACACACCACACACACACACACACACACATGTTGGTTTTTATGGTTTACGGGGACTTTCCATAGGCGTAATGGTTTTTATACTGTACAAACCGTATGTGCTATTGCCCTACACCTACCCTACACCTAAACTTAGCCCTCACAGGAGACGGAGCATTTCACCCTCACTCACATGATTTATAAGCACACAAAATGTCACTCATAAATCACACATTCACACTTGTACATGTCATACACATGTCATTATACACACATAAACACATAAACACACACACACACACACACACACACACACACACATATCATCTTTCACACACACACACACACACATTATTACACATTCACACTTTACACACTATTACATATCAGGTATATGTGATATTTGTAAAATAAATACCTTAATCTCTGGATATGAAACATCATATAAGTAGTAAGTACATTATTGACAATAAAACACAAAGTCTTATGTCAATGTGATATTTGTAAAATAAATACCTTAATCTCTGGATCTTATTTCTTCCTAGATCATATAAGTGTTTTAGTATAAACACCTGTATGGCCTCTGTGCCCTTACAAAGGCTTTAATGACCAGTCATATGCCAGCCACACAGTGAAATGTGAAGGAGAGAGAGAGACAGAGAAAAAATATGGAGAAAAGGAGGATAGAGAGAGAGAGGAGAAGGGAGCGCAGGATATGGCTACATCATGAGTCAGTGGAGGGAACAGCTGAGAATGTTATATGTGACAGGTGGAGAGTGTTTGAAAGCGGGTGTGTTTATTACTGTATTTACACGCTGTGCAATGAACGTACCAGCCCTTGTGTGTGTTTGTGTCTCACTAATTAGTGTGTTATCATTCAACATGTTTGCACGTCTCACTATGAATAGGTATTTATTAGACCTCGTTTTGTCACGAGTCATTGTCACCTTTGTCATCTGTCTCTGTTTATACGCTCACTGTGTATTCCTTCTGTTTTTTCCTTCCTTTTTCACACCCTGCTCTGGCTCACAGGAAGACCAAGTTGTCCTCCAGAGTACCGCGACCGTTCTGAAGGAGCAGATCAAACTATGTCTTTCCTGTGAAGGCTTTGGGAACCGTCTGTGCTTTCTAGAGATAACGTCAAATGCCCAGGTATAGTCATCAAAGAAGTGTCAGTGTGTTGATATTCCGGGCAGGAAAGCCACTCCTTATTACAAATATCTGGAGAAAAAACTATTTCAGTGCACCATGTTTTTTTTTTTTTCGCTATATTGCAGTTATTTTATTAATAATAATTAGCTATATATTAATATGTAAAATAGCTAAATAACAGTTATTTTTTTTGTAAGGAAAATATTACTTAAAAATGACATTTTATAAGCAGGATAGTTTATTAACAATTTTATATTCCTCATTACAGTTATCCAGTTTACCAAACTTATGTTTTGGCTTTATCACACCAGTTGTCAGACAAATAATACTCTACTAAATGGTAACTTTTGCATATATATTTAAATTTGAATGCATTAAAACTATTACATTTTTATTGTATATTTGAAATTATCTAAAGATATTTTTAACTAAATATGGCATTTTATATACAGTGTTATTTTATTAATATTTCAATATTCCTCATTACAGTATGCAGTAAACCAGATTATTTTACTATATCACAACAGTTATTTTTGTCAGGCAAATAATACTCAATACTAAAAAAGTAAAATAATGCTAACTTTTGTATATATTTTATATACTTTTGTATATAGATAGATAAACTTCTATATATTTTTTATAAAAGTATTAAAATAAAAAATATTATTGTACTGTTTTGTTTTGTTACTTTGTACAGAAATAAATTGTACATGCTTGTAGACAAAGAAAATGTGCTGTGCTGCTTATTTTTACAAGCACTGGTGAAAGCACACACAATTTTTATTTATTTTGGTGTTTAAAAAGCAGCAGTCAACATTTTTCATCACTAAACATTATTTCCTAAAGATCCCATGAGTCTGTAAGGTTATGATGCCAGTGTAACAACCTTATTTGTTCTTTTAACCCATGAATTATGCATGAGTCCAAGCATTTGTGTGTTTCTTCGTCTTTGTCTGCAGAATGTGCCGCCTGATCTGGCAATATGTGCCTTTATACTGGAGCAGTCGCTGTCAGTACGAGCCCTGCAGGAGATGCTGGCCAACACCGTGGATATGAGCGAGGTGAGAGTCTCCATGAAGGAGAGAGAGAGAGAGAGAGAGAGGATGGAGAGGTGGAGAGCAGGTAGAAATTCGAAAAGCAGAGGGTCAAAAAGAAAAGGAATGATGAACAAAGTGAAGGGATTATTGAAAATATCTAAATATTACATCCTTTTACAATTTACAAATACAAAGTACAAAGTAAGATGTAGCCTGTAGAGCTAATAAAGAAAATTTACAGTAAAAATTTGGTTTTAAAATAAAAACAAGTGAGAAAGTAGTAATTATATCATTAAAATTGTATAAATCGCTAATTTTTCAAAATAAATTTTGTCCATCAGCGACAAAGTTACATTGGGAGTTTGCATCTCACTCGCCTCCCCTGAGCCCATTGAGATTTAACAGACTCCCTAAAGCATACATACAGTGAGTTTGGTGGGGGGTAATTGAGAATGAATGGGGGAAAGTCACATTTATTGTATTGTCAGACTTTTGGACCCCATTTTATATCCATTTTCTATTTAATATGTGACCCTGAACCACAAAACTAGTCATAAGCATCAATTGTTTGAAACTGAGATTTATACATTATCTGAAAGCTGAATAAATAAGCTTTCCATTTATGTATATTTTTTTTAGGATAGGACAATATTCGGCCGAGATACAACTATTTGAAAATCTGCAATCTGATGGTTCAAAAAAATCTAAATATGTCCAAAGTTGTCCAAATGAAGTTTTTGGCAATGCATGTTACTAATCAAAAATTACGTTTTTATATATTTACGGTAGAAAATGTATAAAATAGCTTAATGGACCATGATCTTTACTAAACACCCTAATGATTTTTGGCATAAAAGAAAAGTCTATAATTTTGACCCCTACAATGTATTTTTTGCTATTGCTACAGATATTGCCGTGCTATTAAGACTGGTTTTGTCGTCCAGGGTCACAAATTTGTTGTATCTACACCAACAGTATGCTCTTAATTTTAATCCTTCTCTGTTTTGTTATATTTGTGTGCATGGGGTCATCTAAAAGCCAGTATATTAGAGATATTCTGGTAAATTTGTTAGTGTAAATTAATTTCCTGTACTTTTTGTCTCTCTCCTGACCCTTCGTCTCCCTTTGCTGCCAACTTTAGGCAGTCGATTTGGATAAATGGGTATGTCTCATGTCTCATCGTAACCTCAGCACCCTTCCTCTCCTCTGTACCTACGTCTCAGTGTCCGGTGTGGATGAAATAATGCTGTAGCTCTTCTTCACCCATAAACCTTTACTTCTGTCTGAACTTTGACCGCTGTCACCTGTTCCTCACTTTGTCTGGTTTGGTTGGAATTGGAATCCCATTTGCTCTCCAAATGGCATTTGAAATGACACCTCGTCCGTGTGTATAAGTCTGTACATTTGTAAGAAAGAGAGAGAGAGCATTCCGGTGTGTAAGATGAGCTCAGTGCCCTGGTTAAGCATATGATCTTCTGCGTACGGCCCACAGCACTAACACTCATTATTGGCTAACATGATAGCTGATAAGCATGAAACCACACATATGTCCAGGTTTTAAAGGGATAGTTCACCCAAAAATGAAAATTCTGTCAATAATTACTCACCCTCGTGTCATTCCAAGCTCGTAAGACCTTCGTTCATCTTCGGAACACAAATTAAGATATTTTTGATGAAATCCGAGAGCTTTCTGACCCTGTATAGAAAGCAACGCAACTGATAAGTTCAAGGCCCAGAAAACACGTGGATGCACGTTGATTGACATGAAAGGGAAGGATTGTTAAAGGGGTCATATGATGCGATTTCAAGTTTTCCTTTCTCTTTGGAGTGTTACAAGCTGTGCATAGATAAGCTCCCTAAAGTTGCAAATACTAAAGTCTCAAAATCAAAGAAATATTCTTTATAAAAGTTAAGACTCGTCCACGCCCTCCTAAAACGGTTATTTTAAACACGCCTCCACATGTCTATGTCACTGTGTGGGAAGATTTTCATAACACCGTCCAAATGTATACGCAAAGAAAGAGGGTGTGGTTTTTATTCTCGCTGTAGTATTGTTGTTGCCGGCGTCATGTCGTGGAGACGCTGTGTTTCGTTGTGAAAGCGAAAGTGCTTTGTTTGGGCTCCTAAAATAGGACACAACTAGAAATCAGTGGTTAAGTTGTATTTACAACACTCTTCCAGAACAGTTCAACATAAATATTCGGGTGTGTGCAGCTCATTTTATGGAGGACTATTTCCTGAACCTGGGAGGAGAGTTGCCTACAATGTCAGCTGTAAATAAAGTCTGTTTCTATAAAGTGGGGCAATTCCAACTTTGCAAGGACAGTCTGGCGCTTATGACTCACAGCCTGTAAGCATGTTTTCATATTTAAAGAATTTGCTACTGGCTATTCGGATGCAAATTTTGTGCTGTGTAGAGTAGCGCTTGTTTGTTTTTTCTCTGATCACAAATGCAGATGGTAATGTTTACGCTGCGTGATGCAACGCGATGCGTAAAAAGACAGTATAAGTCATTATAATCATTAATTATGTCCCCACTGGATGCAACAAATACCTCGTTTATAATGGGTTTTATTGTTTTTGATTCTGTTACATGCTTGAGGTATTCGGCCAATCACAACGCACTGGATAGCTGGCCAATCAGAGCACACCTCGCTTCTCAGAATGATGAGCTTTGTAAAAATCGACGCGTTTCAGAAAGGCGGAGTATAGAGGAGCAACAGTAATGTACAGTATGTGGAAAATAATGTGTTTTTTAACCTTAAGCCACATAAACACATTGCATTACACCAAATACACAAAATAATGTTCTTTTTAGCAACATCATGTGACCCCATTAAAAAAAGTCGTTATTTTTGTTTTCTTTACTCACGAAAAGTATTATTTTAGGTTCATAAAATTACAGTTGAACCACTGATGTCAAATTAACTATTTTAACAATGTCCTTACTAACATTAAGTCAGAAAGCTCCCGGATCCATAACAAATAAGCAAACAAATAATAAATAGCTAGCAGGTTCTATGGGCTTCAGATCAATAGAGAAAATCTCATACAAACTCATTTGGAGATGCTTATCTGGGAAACAATCAGCCAAATTATTAGTTGAAAAAGAGTTGTTGTATCTTTTTTTTCACAATTAACCTCCTCAGTTGTATAATAATTGATTTGCCTGAATTTTACCAATATTCTTCAATAATTTTTCAGAGCGTAATGATATTTTCAAATCATTACCCCACAGGTTCTTTGGTATTACAGTGACAGACCATAATAGCTAAGACATCAGCATACCCAGCATACCATAAAGACCTTAAATAAACCTTGTAACCATTTCAGCATATGGAAAAATAAATTGGTAACATTTATGAAAAATATAGATTATATTTCAAATTAGACATAAGTTAGGTAGATATTGATAAGATGCCAGTTCTTTCAAGTTTCCAGGTGCTGCTCATTCTGCCTACTAAAGAGACAGTTGGGTAACTCGTCAAATAAGACACTAAATTTAAATTATTTTTTTTTTTTTTTATTACTTATACCTATGCAATTTATAGTAGGAATAAATATTTTCAAGGCATTCAAGAACCTTCCTGCAGGTTATTACCATGGCAGTTTTAGTTTAAAATATGTAAAATTAGGTTTATCTTAAACATTTTTGTTTTTGCTTTTATTGAAAAGCTGACACATAGGCAGCTGAGAAGCCGCCTGAGCCAGTTCTAATGTACACAGGTAGATTAAGACATAACATGCTGACCCATTCTAGATGGACACAGCTGTTGTGGTGAATTCACCAAAAAATGACAATTCTGGCATGATTTACTCACCCTCATGTCGTTCCAAATCTATGATTTCTTCTGTACGTTAGATATAAAAAAAATCTCCTTTTGTGATCCAAATCTGGATTTGGTGTAACATAAGGTTGATAAACAATGTTAGAGTTTTCTTTTTTTGGGAGAACCGTCTCTTTAAGGACTGCTATGGTGTGCTCTCTCTCTCTCTATCTCTCTCTCGTTTATGTAATCATACTCATAAATAATATGGGACTATTGACAACAATAACTAATAGCAACAATAATTGTGTTCTCTTGCTTTGAATCCTTTCTGGATGTTGAGAAAAGGTAAGCCGTCCACAGGATATGTCTGTTGTCCTCATGACGGCTGAATGTGGCCTTTGACTCGTTGACTCTTCTGTTCATTGGTTGTTTCTGCACTTATGTTTGCTCTCTCCATGGTACTGTAACCCACTTCCTGTGAATGTGAACTTACAGAATGTAAAGAAAATCTCTGGTTCTTTATTCCTCTGTCCATTCATAACAGTTTTTGTTTTCAGTTTACCTCTTCTTATGTCTCACTGTTGTCGCCATGTGAAAACGGTGGAGCCCTTTCCTATGTAAAACACTGCTGTTTACCATCCAGTGTAGTCCACTTTGCTGAGTCCTTACAGCACTATTTGAGTACAAAGAAGTTGCTTTAACTTTATTTTCTCTGTTGTTCCTCAATCTCCAGTCATCTCAGGGAGGGGGACACCGAACGCTGCTCTATGGCCACGCCATCCTCCTGAGACACTACCACTCTGGCATGGTGAGAGATGCATGACGGGTCCTTTTTATTATTTACTGATGTTTAATGTGACGGCACTGATTTTAAGGAGACATGTTTTTTACCCTAAATTACAGTATCTCAGCTGCCTGACGACATCACGTTCACTCACAGACAAGCTGGCCTTTGATGTTGGCCTGCAAGAAGATTCTACAGGTACATGCAATCCACTGTTGATAGAGAGCAATGGGCAGTTCTTATATTGAACAATATTAATAATTATAATAATAATAATATTTTTTAGTAGTACTAGTGGTTTATTATATGTATCCTGGTTGTATTTCTTTTTCTTGAGCTTAACAATAAAAACGACATAAAAAATTATAATAGTTATTATTATTATTAATTTAAACCTGATATTATTTATTATTATTGTTGTTTTTGTTAATATTATTGTTGTATTATTATTATGTAATAAGGTAAACCTGACCTTATTTATTTATTTATTTAGTAGTACTAATAAAATACAATAAACTAAACAATAATTATAATAATATAAATCCATTATTATTAATATTATAAATAAAAATGTATCTTGTTATTATTATATGGACAATCGTAAATGACAATTGCATTTGAAATATGTATAATTTACATTAATAATATTATACGAACAGTGTTACAATTTACAACTGTAAAATGCAAATGCAAATATAGCTGGGTTGATGGGAGCAGCCAGTAGCACCCCATTTATTGACAGTTCACTATCAAACCCCAGACTACAGGGATTCGAAAAACAACAACAATGCAATGTCTGATCCCACTGTAGAAACCCCAGAAAACGAGTATTGTCTGAACAGTGTGAACCAGATGGTAAAGCTAACGAATGTCTGTCTCCCACCGGCTCCTCCACAGTCTGCAAATGGCACATTTATATCACCATGAAACGCATCACAACAGTCACATTGTCTTATATTTGTATGCATTTGTTCAGGTCATTGCAGTATTTATAATAATATGCATTTTGAATTGATTTATTTTTACTGGACATCTCTGTATGTTCAGGGGAAGCATGTTGGTGGACCATCCATCCTGCATCCAAGCAGAGGTCAGAGGGTGAGAAGGTCAGGGTAGGAGACGACCTGATCCTGGTTAGCGTGTCATCAGAGAGATACCTAGTAAGACTTATTAGATCCTTAGTGACCTAATAATAATATCAAACATGATTCTCCGTGCAGCTGACAGCTGGTATCTGTTTTATCTATTGCAGCATCTGTCATACGCCAGCGGGGACCTGATGGTAGATGCCTCCTTTATGCAGACCTTGTGGAACATGAATCCAGTCTGCTCAGGCTGTGAGCTGGCAGAGGGCAAGTGTTCAGAAAATACAGAGAATTCCCAATCAAATAAAACCAAAATGTTCTGAAATATATCTGTAATTTGTAGAGATAATGTAACCTATCTGACTGTGCTCTGGTCTTTATATTTGCTCTTTTCAGGATACTTAACTGGAGGTCATGTCTTAAGATTGTTTCATGGTCACATGGACGAATGTCTGGCCATCTCAACACCTGATCAGGGAGAGGAGCAGCGCAAGTAAGAGAAGAATCTATCTATCTATCTATCTATCTATCTATCTATCTATCTATCTATCTATCTATCTATCTATCTATCTATCTATCTATCTATCTATCTATCTATCTCTATCTATCTATCTATCTATCTATCTATCTATCTATCTATCTATCTATCTATCTATCTATCTATCTATCTATCTATCTATCTCTATGATTTAAAAAAGAAATATTTTGTAACATTCAAAAAAATATTTTACTGTTGCTTTTGATCAATTGGAACGCATCCTTGCTGAATTAAATAATTTCTTACAGGCTCTGAACTTTGAACAGTGATGTAAACACACACACACACACATTTGTATAGTAGTATATTTATATATATTTAATTGTTGAAGCAAGCTGTTTTTATTACTGTACTATATGTATATACAGTACATGAAGTGTTATGATTGGCTAACCTCCTTATACGGTGTGTTTCACACTGAATGCTTAATATAAATGATAGTAATGCCATTCTTTCTCTAGGATTGCACAATATGAAGGAGGGGCGGTATGCAGTCAGGCTCGTTCATTATGGAGACTTGAGCCTCTGAGAATTAGGTGAGAAAATCGATCATCTATTAACACAATGTCACATAATTATTTATTTTTTGCATATACTGGTAAGTTTTGTAATACACATCTGTTATTTCTCTGCAGTTGGAGCGGTAGCCACATGAAGTGGGGCCAGGCTTTCCGCGTACGCCACATCACAACGGGTCGGTACCTGTGTCTGGACGAGGAGAAAGGTCTGATGGTTCTGGATCCGGAGAAAGCCAACACCAAATTGTCTGCCTTCTGTTACCGTGCATCAAAGGTAGGTTTGAATTTTATAAAAAAAAAAAAAATTGATTAATTATCGCATTCTAACGGCATTTCTCATTCCTGGAGAACAGGAGAAAGTGGAGGGGGCTCAGAAGAAGCGAGACGTGGAAGGAATGGGTGTTCCTGAGATCAAGTATGGCGAGTCCATGTGTTTTATGCAGCATCTTTCCACAGGGTTGTGGCTCACATACGCTGCTTTAGATGCTAAAGCGGCTCGCCTGGGAACCATGAAGAGAAGGGTATGAAGCAAACCACATGATCATTCAGTATACCAACTCATATATCTGATGTCAAGCCTTTAAAACTCTTGTATTTCTTATGATCTTACATTTAAACAAACTCTTTCTTTATCTTTCTCTCAGGCCATATTACATCAAGAGGGCCATATGGATGATGCACTGACCTGCTCTCGCTCTCAGATGGAAGAGTCTCAGGCTTCTCGTATGATCTACAGCACCACGGGCCTTTTTACACAGTTCATCAAGTACGACTGTGCATCACATACAATCTAGCGTTCAATTATACTGTATATTATACTGTCACTGAATATTGTGTAATACTTTACAGGCAGAATAAGAATTCGGTGATATTCTATAGTTGCATTTATTGTTTGATAAAAAACTAAGTGTAAGTATAAACACTATGGCATTTTATTTGCATTACTTTGGTGCAGTTTTTTATCTGATTTTTTTTTAATAAAAATACTTTTATTAAGCAAGACATTAATACAAAAATAATTTGAATAATAAATAATTAAATTAAATAATAATACAATTCTGATCTTTTGATCTGAAAATTCAAATGGTTTCCACAAAAATATTAAGCAGTACAACTGTTTTCAACAGTGATAATGCTTCTTGAAGCAGAATATTAATATGATTTCTGAAGGATCATTTGATGTAAAAATTCAGTTTTATATTAAAATTCAAAATTCATATTACAGTATATTAAAATAGAAAACAGTTATTTTAAAATGTAATAATATTTCACAATAATAATTGTATTAAATATAATATTTTGTATTGTTATATATATATATATATATATATATACAGTATACTGTGTATATATATAAACATTATATGTATATAGTCATGGCCAAAAATATCGGCACCCTTGGTAAATATGATCAAAGAAGGCTGTGAAAATTAATCTGCATCGTTAATCCTTTTGATCTTTTATTTAAAGAATTCACAAAAATCGAACCTTTCATTGGATAATAAGAATTTAAAATGGGGGAAATATCATTATGAAATAAATGTTTTTCTCTAATACACAGTGGCCTCAATCAACGGCACCTTTTTATTCAACACTTTTTTAAACCTACATTTGCCAGTTTAACAGCTCTTTGTTTTCTCCTATAATGCTTGATGAGGTTAGAGATCAGATCAACTCCTGACAAGAGATCAGAGACCATTCCTTCATCCAGAATCACTCCAGATTCTTCAGATTCACAGCGGTGCTTCTTCTCTTCAGTTCACCCCACTCGTTTTTCTATAGGGTTCAGGTCAGAGGACTTGAATGGTCATAGCAGAAGCTTGGTTTTGTGCTCAGTGACCCATTTTTGTGTTGATATTTGAGGTTTGTGTTTGGATTATTTTAAGGTTGGAAGATCCAAACATGGCCCATTATAAGATTTCTAACAGAGTCAGTCACTTTTTATCTGTTGGTATTTGATAGAATCCATGTTTCTAAACAAAATGTCCAGGACCTCCAGCAGAAATATAGGCCCACAACATAAAAAACACAGCAGTATATTTCATTGTACACACAGGGTACTTTTTATCCCTGTGTTCACCAAACCCATCTTGAGTATTTGCTGCTAAAAACCTCATTTTTTAGTTTCATCTGACCATAGAAGCCAGTCCCATTTGAAGTTCCAGCCGTGTCTGATAACTGAATATGCTGGAGTTTGTTTTTGGATGAGCTAGGAAAAATTATCTTGAACCTCTCCTAAACAACATGTGGTGATGTAGGGGCTGTTTGACAATTTTTTTAAAGGTTTTCTGACCCTGAGACTCAACTATTTTCTGCAATTCTCCAGCTGTGGTCCTTGAAGAGTCAGCCACTCAAACATTAGCCACTCAAACATTCACTGCCCACACACAACACTGCCCTTCTCACCGTGCATTAGAACGATATAGTCCTCTTACAGGCAGTTTCGTAACATTTTATGTTGATTGGAAATTCTTAATTGTTACCCTGATGGTGGAAATGGGAATTTTCACTGCTCTAGCTCTTTTCTTAAAGCCACTTTACTAATTTGTCTAAAGCTAAATTATCTTTTGCTGCACATCAGAAATATATTCTTTGGTTTTTATCATTGTGATGGATGATTAAGTGAATTTGGGCTTTGTTTTCCCTCCTATTTATATTTCCGTGAAACAGGAAGCAGTGGCTGGATAATTTCATGTTCATAATCACTCTGGAGTGCTCAAAATTGTGAATATGAATGGGAATATACTTCAGAGATATTTTACTCATAAGAATTTCTAGGGGTGCCAATAATTGTGTCCAATGTGTATTTGAGAAAAACATTTATTTCATTTTAAATTCTTATTATCCAATGAAAGGTTAGATTTTTGTGATAAAAAAAGATTAAATTTCACAGCCTTCTTTGATCATATTTATCAAGGGTGCAGATATTTTTGGCCATGACTGTGTATATATATATATATATATTTATATTGTTTTAATCAAAGCCTTGATGAACGTAAGATACTTTTTTCAGAAACATTAAACAAACTTACTGACACCAAAATTTTGGTTTGCAACTAGGAATTTATATATGTATGTCTGTATAAATAAACTATTTAATGAATGAATTAATTAATTTGACAAGTATTTTCTTTACATAATTATAATAAAAGTATCCCTATTTTGAAAAAGAGTAAAAAATATATGAAAATGTGCCTATTTTTTTTTAATATTTGTAGATAGTTGCCTTATATTTTCTTGTGTGTATCTGTGTGTGAATGTGCATTCATCCTCTTCTCTCTCTTGTACATCAGAGGTCTGGACTCTTTGAGTGGGAAGAACAAATCCCCCGGTCCGGTGTCCCTGCCATTGGACGGAGTGATCCTGTCCTTGCAGGATCTGATCCATTATTTCCGGCCTCCAGAGGAGGAGCTGGAACACGAGGAGAAACAGACCAAGCTGCGCTCTCTACGCAACCGACAGAATCTCTTCCAAGAAGAGGTGCGTGTGTGTTTGTGCTCTCTGTCTCACAATCAGCCATGATTCCCTTTAATTAATGTCTCTTTTCTGTTGCAGGGGTTGATCACCATTGTGCTGGAGTGTATCGACCGCCTGAATGTCTACAACACTGCTGCACACTTCTCTGAGTTTGCCGGAGAGGAAGCTGCTGAATCCTGGAAAGAGATTGTCAACCTGCTCTATGAGCTGCTTGGTGACTGAATATAAATAAATATAAATTAAAATTTGTAATGTTTTTGAAAGAAGTCTTTTATACTCACCAAGGCTGAATTTATTTGATCAAAATACAGTAAAAACACTAATACTGTCAAATAATACTGTTTAAAAGAACTGTTTTTTTTTAAAATAATTTATTCCTGTGATGGCAAAGCTATAGTGTCACAAGATCCTTTCTGATTTGGTGCTTAATTCAATCAATCATTATTAGTGCTTAGCTATTAATAATGGTTATGATTACATTTTAAAATATATTGAAATAGAAAACAGTCCTTTTAAGTTGTAATATTTCAGAATATGACTATTTTTACTTTATTTTTGATTAACTAAATGCCATGATGAGCATAAAAGACTTATTTCAAAAACATAAATAAATACTTTAAATTATATATTTATTATATAACATTTATTGAATAAGCATCAAAACACAATACAGACATAGAAATAGGCAAAAGGCACCATTTATGCAAAAATACATATGCATATATTTTTCTGTTATTTATTTATTTATTTTGGACTGTATTGATGGATTAGATTGGTGAACGTGTCTCTGTTTTCACAGCGTCGCTGATTAGAGGAAACCGTTCTAACTGTGCTCTGTTTTGCGATAACCTGGACTGGTTGGTTAGTAAACTGGATCGACTGGAAGCTTCTTCAGGTATATACAAAACCTTCCTCCAGCACACGGTCAACAAATGCCACAAAATGACTAACAACCCATCCTTTAAATCTTGCCACATACTTCTTGCTCTCATACTTCTTTCTTATCTGTGGGTCTCCAGGCATCCTAGAGGTGCTGTATTGTGTTTTGATTGAAAGTCCTGAAGTCTTGAACATTATTCAGGAGAATCACATCAAGTCTATCATTTCTCTCTTGGACAAGCACGGTCGAAACCATAAGGTCTGACAGCAAACGTGATTTAGTAATACTGACATTTATCATTTTGCTCCACATTGAAGATCTCACTGTCCTCTGCCTTTGTCTGGACAGGTTTTAGATGTATTGCGTTCTCTATGTGTGTGTAATGGTGTCGCTGTGAGGTCCAATCAAAACCTCATCACAGAAAATCTGCTTCCGGGTCGTGACCTCCTGCTGCAGACTAACATCGTTAACTATGTATCAAGGTAATATCTGTTGGTTTTCGTCCAATTAAAAATGCTGCATTGCACCTTGTTTTCTTTTACTGCAGCTTTTATTCTTGAAGGTGCACTAAATCAAACAAATTGAAAAGATTTCAAACCTTTTAACTACATAAATGTGATTTACTCCTTGTAGCATGAGGCCCAATATCTTCCTGGGGACTTGTGAAGGTTCTACACAGTATAAGAAGTGGTACTATGAGGTGATGGTAGACTACGTGGAACCATTTGTGACAGCTCAGGCTTCCCATCTGCGTGTTGGCTGGGCTCTGACTGAGGGCTTCAGTCCGTACCCAGGAGGAGGAGAGGGTTGGGGTGGCAACGGTGTGGGTGATGACCTATATTCTTATGGCTTTGATGGCCATAATTTGTGGTCAGGTAAGTGTGGGGATCTTCTATATTATATATGTTTGAGTGTTTGCAGTCCTTAAATCATATTTTTGCTCTGTGTAGGTCACGTGTTGCGTCAGGTTGCTTCGCCCAACCAGCACATCCTGGCAGCAGATGACGTTGTGAGCTGCTGTCTGGATCTGAGTGTGCCCAGTATCTCCTTCCGTATCAATGGCCATCCAGTCCAGGGAATGTTTGAGAACTTCAACGTAGACGGCCTCTTCTTTCCCGTCATTAGCTTCTCTGCTGGAGTAAAGTAATTAACATTATTGTTTTGCATTACATAACCTTTTCTTAAAAGGATAGTTCATCCAAAAATGAAAATTGCCTCATGATTAACTCACCCTCAAGGCATCCTAGGTGTATATTACTTTTTTCTTTCAGACGAATCCAATTGGAGTTATATAAAAAAAATGTCCTGGCTCTTCCAAGCTTTATAATAGCAGTGAATGGGTGTTGTTGTTCAATGGTCCAAAAGAAGTCCCAACAAAGCACATTCATCCATAATGTCCCACATGGTTCTGGGGGGTTAATTAAGTGTTTTTGTAAGAACAATATCCATATATAAAATGTTATAAACAGTAAACTCTAGCTTCCGATTTTGCACATTATATATTTATATATATATATTTTTTAAGAAATTAATAATTGCTAAAAAAGTGACGTTACAATCATTTATAATGCTTCAAAATACCTTTGTTTACTCTGTATGCTATTCTTTTTTAACTTTAGCAAATAATATAAAAATATTTCCACAAAAAATATTGTAAGAAATGTTTCTTGAGCACCAAATTAGCATATTAGAATGATTTCCGAAGAATCGTGTGACGGTGAAAACTACGGTGACCCAGCAGTGCACAGCACAACGAAATCTCCACAACACAACGAAATCACCATAGCACAATGCATTGGACTAATCTCATTGTGTTGTGCTAATTTAGTTGTATTGTGGCTTGTTTCCATTGTGTTGCGACTTGTTTACATTGTGTTGTGCTAATTCCATTGTGTTGCAACTTATCTCTGTTGTGTTGTGCTAATTTCATTGTGTTGCGCCTTGTTTCTGTTGTGTTGTGACTTATTTCTGTTCTGTTGTGCTAATTCCGTTGCCTTGCGGCTTGTTTCCGTTGTGTTGTGCACTATTGGGCACACGTAGAAGACTGTAGCAATGACTGTAAATACATTTTTTAAATATATTTTAAATTCTAATAATATTTAACAAATTTACTGTTTTATAGTTTTAATGACCAAATAAATGCAGCATTGGTGAGCATAAGAGACTATTCAACATTAAATAATCTGACCAAACCCAAAAATTTAGACAGAGAATCATTTATAAATGATAACAACAATGACTAAAATCACCTGTTTTCCATTTCATTTTTCAGAGCTCGCTTCCTTTTGGGTGGTCGCCATGGGGATTTTAAGTTTTTGCCCCCTCCTGGTTACGCACCATGTTATGAAGCTCTTCTCCCCAAAGACAGAATGCGCATTGAGCCCATTAAGGAGTATAAACATGACTTTAATGGAGTCAGAAACCTGCTGGGCCCCACGCAGTCCCTCACACACACCTCATTCACTCCCTGTCCTGTTGACACTGCCCAGGTAAACTAAACTAACCACATACAACTCCACTGTTGCTTGCCAAAATCACTTTGACTCAGCATTCAGTGTATGTATTGTGTATGTAATGTCATTTGTAGATTGTTCTACCTCCTCATTTGGAGCGGATCAGAGAAAAGCTTGCAGAAAACATCCATGAGCTCTGGGCTGTGACTCGTATTGAGCAGGGTTGGACCTATGGAGTGGTGAGCGCCTTCTGTTTCTGTCTTTCGCAAATTAACACCAACACGAGCACAAACATACTTTACATACAAACTCAAGATCCTTATTAAAATGAAATGCTCTCTCTCTCTCTCAGTTCAGGGATGATAATAAGAAGCTGCACCCGTGTCTATTGG
Source organism: Ptychobarbus kaznakovi (assembly GCA_027422405.1). NCBI lineage: Eukaryota > Metazoa > Chordata > Actinopteri > Cypriniformes > Cyprinidae > Ptychobarbus > Ptychobarbus kaznakovi. The sequence goes on from CM049809.1 coordinate 14,217,270, forward strand.
ACTTTCAGAGTCTTCCAGAACCCGAGAGGAATTATAACCTCCAGATGTCTGGAGAGACCTTGAAGTGAGTGTCTGTTGAATATCAAATGTCTAAAGTTCATTGCTTATGCATCCATCTGTCCATCCAATTTATTCACCTTGACCTCTCCAGAACCCTCTTAGCTTTGGGCTGCCATGTAGGCATGGGAGATGAGAAAGCAGAGGAGAATCTGAAGAAGATCAAATTGCCCAAAACGTAAGAAACCCCAAAACCGCACCCAGGTTTTTGTCTTGTATAATCTATAATGTTTTGGTTTTCACATTTTTCTTTTTCTTGGTCAGTTATGTGATGAGCAATGGGTTCAAACCTGCTCCTCTAGAACTCGGTCACGTCAAACTGACGCCCAATCAGAACCAGTTGGTAGAGAAGTTGGCAGAAAATGGGCATAATGTTTGGGCACGGGACAGAGTGAGACAAGGATGGACCTACAGCATTGTGCAGGTAGATGTGTATACTGTGCTGACTGCCATAATAAAACATGTTGTATTAGAAAATTGTCTTCAATCATCCTCAGTTGCTGTGTTAACTAGTTTTCGGTTTAACTGGTTTACTGAAATTGAATTTCAGGTTAATATAACAAAGTACAGTGTATAAAAAAATGAAGAAAAAAATAACTTTGCTAGATTTACAATGTTAATAAGTATAAGATATGCCGTCACAGTCTGTGAAAAGGGGCAAGCCTTTAAATTACAATTCAAATACTTAATTTAATTTAAGGTAGCAGACAAAGAACATCATTAAAATGGAAAAGTAATGACATTTGAATAATATTTGTTAGTGATAATACTTCTAATAATAGTAATAAGCATGAATTCAGCATGAATTGCCCATAAACATTTATGGACACAAAATGTATACTTCCAGAAAAAATATAAAATAATAATCATTGTTTAAAACTATACCTTAATGAATTTATAATTAATTTATAATAATAATTAATTTATATACTGAACAAAATTATAAACGCAACACTTTTGATTTTGGCCTATTTCTCTCAAATATCTTTCACAAATCTGTCTAAATCTGTGTTAGTGAGCACTTCTCCTTTGCCGAGATAATCCATCCACCTCACAGGTGTGGCATATCAAGATGCTGATTAGACAGCATGATTATTGCACAGGTGTGCCTTAGGCTGGCCACAATAAAAGGCCACTCTAAAATGTGCAGTTTTATCACACAGCACAATGCCACAGATGTCGCAAGTTTTGAGGGAGCGTGCAATTGACATGCTGACTGCAGGAATGTCCACCAGAGCTGTTGCCCGTGAATTGAATGTTAATTTCTCTACCATTAGCCATCTCCAAAGGCCTTTTTAGAAAATTTGGCAGTACATCCAACCGGCTTCACAACCGCAGACCACTTGTAACCACACCAGCCCAGGACCTCCACATCCAGCATCTTCACCTCCAAAATCGTCTGAGACCAGCCACCCGGACAGCTGCTGCAACAATCGGTTTGCATAACTAAAGAATTTCTTCACAACTGTCAGAAACTGTCTCAAGGAAGCTCATCTGCATGCTCGTCATCCTCATCGGGGTCTCGACCTGACAGCAGTTCGTCGTCGTAACCGACTTGAGTGGGCAAATGCTCACATTCGATGGCGTCTGGCACTTTGGAGAGGTGTTCTCTTCACAGTTGAATCCTGGTTTTCACTGTACAGGGCAGATGGCAGACAGCGTGTATGGCGTTGTCTGGGTGAGCGGTTTGCTGATGTCAACGTTGTTGATCGAGTGGCCTATGGTGGCGGTGGGGTTATGGTATGGGCAGGCGTATGTTATGGACAACGAACACAGGTGCATATTATTGATAGCATTTTGAATGCACTGAGATACCGTGACGAGATCCTGAGGCCCATTGTTGAGCCATTCATCCACGACCATCACCTCATGTTGCAGCATGATAATGCACGGCCCCATGTTGCAAGGATCTGTACACAATTCCTGGAAGCTGAAAACATCCCAGTTCTTGCATGGCCAGCATATTCACCGGACATGTCACCCATTGAGCATGCTTGGGATGCTCTGGATCGGCGTATACGACAGCGTGTTCCAGTTCCTGTCAATATCCAACATCTTCGCACAGCCATTGAAGAGGAGTGGACCAACATTCCACAGGCCACAATCAACAACCTGATCAACTCTATGTGAAGGAGATGTGTTTCACTGCGTGAGGCAAATGGTGGTCACACCAGATACTGACTGGTGTTTCGACCCCCCCCCCCCCACCCCGGACCCCCCAATACAGTAAAACTGCACACTTTAGCTTGGCCTTTTATTGTGGCCAGCCTAAGGCACACCTGTGCAATAATCATGCTGTCTAATCAGCATCTTGATATGCCACACCTGTGAGGTGGATGGATTATCTCGGCAAAGGAGAAGTGCTCACTGACACAGATTTATACAGATTTGTGAACAATATTTGAGAGAAATAGGCCTTTTGTGTACATAGAAAAAGTCTTAAATCTTTGAGTTCAGCTCATGAAAAATGGGGGCAAAAACAAAAGTGTTGCGTTTATAATTTTCTTCAGGGTATTTATATTTCAAAATCTTATAGATCATGTCACTTTTGCTTTATTTCACACACCATACTATGTGATTGTAGCTCAATGTTATAAAATCAGTAGATTCAAATTTTAATGTCAATATATTTATTTTGATAAAGTTTATGGCAAAATTATAATTAAAATGTTTTGTTGGCTTTGTTAATTGTTACCACAGTATAATATGTCTAGTTAAAAAAATAACTATCTGGGAATTAAAAATTAGGGTTACACTTTATTTTAAGGTCCAATTCTTGTTATTACCAAACCATTAATTCTGATTTTGCCTCAATAAACTTCTAATTTGCTTATTAATAGTTAGTATGGTAGTTGTTAAGTTTAGGTGCTCTGAACGTAGGATTAGGAATGTAGAATATGGTCATGCAGAATATGTGCTTTATAAACACTAATAAACAGCCAATATGTTAATAATAAGCATGCTAATAAGCAACTAGCTAATAGTGAGAATAGGTCCCTATACTAGTGTTACCAAATTAGATATCATATTTTGGACCTGTCACAATATAGTGTTGATGGCCACGCACGAAAAATGAAGAAGAAGGTTAACAGTCTTTAATAGATCCACACAAGGGTACATTCCACACAAAGGAAGGCTGGTGCCTGGTGATACACATAACATTGATGTTCAAGACCCAACAAACACTAACTGAACAGACAGGAACTTAAGTACACAGACCAAATGAGGATAATTAAGAAGACACACATGAACATAACGACAAACTCAAATGTGCAACAAAAACAAACAAAGTCCAAACTAACAGAAACCGTGACAGGACCTTTGTTGTGGGACTTTGTTGAATTTCTGTGAACTGGAATTCAGTTAATAATACTTCAAAAACGTACTCTTGTTACTAACCTTGTGCCACTCAGGACATTTTTAATAAGCGTAACCCTCGTTTGGTGCCATACAACCTGCTGGACGAGAGAACCAAGAAGACCAACAGAGACAGTGTGAATAACGCTGTGCGCACTCTGATTGGCTATGGATACAACATTGAGCCCCCAGATCAGGAGAGCAGTGAGTCTTTGTTTTAGTGGGTTATTACCAGTGTCGTGAGGTTGAGTGTGGATATCAAAATGATCACTATTAGGATCCCAAATATGGAACAGACCTTAATGAAGTCATTGCCCAACTTCAGATACATATTTGTTGGGATTCGTATTGTTTTTGCAGTCCTAATCTCTCTTTTCCCCCACAGGTGGTCATGGTGTTGAGAACGCACGTGGAGATAAAGTGCGTATCTTCAGGGCAGAGAAGCAGTATGCTGTTACCTCAGGAAAATGGTACTTTGAGTTTGAGGCCGTAACCACAGGAGAGATGAGAGTTGGCTGGGCTCGACCGAATGTCCGCTCTGACGTTGAGCTTGGTTCTGATGAGCTGGCCTATGTCTTTAATGGAAACAGGGTCAGTGGTGTCATATTAATCTCATTCTAATGTGTTATATGGTATTAGGCTGTAGGCCATCTTTCCGGCTAATTGGACCAATACATTTTGTGTGCCGCACGAGTTGCTGACAAACTATTTTGGATAGCTGCAATAAACGCTGAATTACTCTCCTCCGCTCTTCCTGCAGGCTCAGCGATGGCACATTGGTAATGAGCCATTTGGCCGTCAGTGGCTGTCTGGTGATGTGGTTGGGTGCATGATAGACCTCACTGAAATGAACATCATGTTCACTCTTAATGGAGAGATGCTGATCAGCGATTCTGGCTCTGATATGGCCTTCAAAAACATTGAGATTGGAGACGGTGAGGATTTGGGATATAACGTTGTTTATGTCATAGACAGATCAATCCTGGTCTTGGATTTAAAAAGCTGTGTGATGTAAATTTACTTCTGATTACCACTGATTTATACAATTTTTGCATTAAGGAAAGGGATTCCAGATAATAAACAGATTTTCTTCACCTGTATGATTTTCTTTTTCCAATCAAACACCAAGGGCCCTATCATACACCTAGTGCACGCCAGGTGCGATGCAAGTATTTTGTGGTAATTTCAGCGTGACGCAGTTATCATTTTCACGTCCTGCGCCACGTTGTTTAAATAGCAAATGCATTTGCGTCTATTTGTGTGCTCATGGGCGTGTTGTTCTGAAAATGTGGTGTGTTCAGGCGCATTGTTGGCGTGTTGCCATTTTGAGGCAAGTGAAAATAGACTGCGCCATTGACCAACTAAAACCTGGTCTAAAGTCAATGAGGCAGTATTTTTTGTTATTTAAAGAGCGCGTTGGTAACATGCGCCTATAAGCGGGTCCACAACGCATGTACACTCTGCTTATTACACGCACAGGGATGCGCAACATCACACAAACATGCCAAATATTAAAAATAAAGGGTTACAATATAAAAGATTATTATTGTGTAGGCTACATAAATATAAAAATGCCTGCATGTCATAGATAGTCATTGCATGTATCAGAATTAGCCTACCTATTTGATTGCGCACGAGCAGATCCATTTCCTCTCTGGAGACGCCTTCAGTCTTTGCACTTGCAAATTCAGCCAACTGGCTCTTAAAGGAAATGGGAGATGAGACTCTGATTGGTTTATTACAAGTTATGCCCAAAACACACCCATTATTCATTAAGAGAATAGGGACAACCCTTGACCCTTTTTACTGTCTGTAAACTAGCAAAAGTGGATTTGGACAAAACCTTAAGTGTACCTGCGCTTTGCGCTTTAGACCATGCGCTAGATCGTTAAAATAGGGCCCAAATATGAATTTTTTAAGTGTTTTCCAAAATGTCAAAACAGCATCAATAACATTGTCCATTTGATTAATATGCTATAAGCCATTCAATAGCTTTGTACCTTTACTTTACTTTACTTTTTAGTCATTTAGCAGACGCTTTTATCCAAAGCGACTTACAAATAAGAAAAAGTAACTAAAACTATAAGTTACAAGTCTATAAATACTATATATACACACACATTTAAGAAAATTGAGAAATTAAATAAAATGACAAATGCATACAACAACATTTCAAAACTTAACATTTAAATGAAAACAAAAAATAAAGCTAAAAACATTTCAAAATATTAAAACAACCAAAGGTATGAGTATAAAAATGATTCTAACATGACACTAAGCCAAACACCCATATATATATATATATATATATATGGTATTTCATTTCCATGCAGTATGTTGAAGTAACGTTACTAAAATAAATACAATGTATTAAAACTAAAACTAAAGTAAATACCTATAAAGACATATGAAATTCATACATAATTTATGTAAAATTAAAATAGATAAATCAAACGGCAGTAGTTATCAGTAATCCTAAAAAAAGAACACTGTCAAAAACACATGCTAACAAACAACAACTTACACATAGTAAGAATTAGTTATAAAAACTAAAACAGAAGTGAAACAAGCAGTAAGAAAGAGGATAAATAAAAAGCGATACTTATATCCCTTGCCGGTGTCCCTGCCCGGTGGAGTCGCACGGTAGAGTCGATGGTCTTTACACTCTTCGGTCTTCTCACGAGGAGGGCTTCACATAACGGCTGCCGCGACCGCTGCCGCGGTAAACTAAGCTTTTTATACCCATCTAACAAAATACTACTCCAATTCAGCTGAACACAATTTCCTGTTAATCACAATAAATGGCCAAGCAAGCGCCCGACACTGACAAGGGACGCGATACAGTACGAGACCAAACGCGATTTCAGCACGTCTCCACACAGTAAACAAAACAAGCGTTTCCTAGCAACAACAACAACTGCGCTAAACACTAATGAGACAAGTAAATACACTTACTAGTTGTTTTTAACTTCCGCTGATAGGCTGCTTCTCTCAAAGAGTATTATTTACACTTCTATCTTCTGCTGGCGCTTAAACACAATTTCCTGTTAATCACAATAAATGGCCAAGCAAGCGCCCGACATAGTTGTTTTTAACCTGTACCTATAATAAAATAACAGCAAAATTAATTCAGAAGTTATTCTCTGTAAATCCACTGTTGTAACTCAAAATCTAATATGACACCTTTGATGTTGATTATATTTTTGAAGATATGCAATAATGAATGCCGTTTGGCATTAAATAGGGTGAACATGTGGCTTTAGTAGGCCATTTCATGATTACAGAAGACATTAAATATAGTACATGTGAACTATTTTAAAGTTTGTTATAAAAAAGGAGTTTGCAATTATAACAATGTTAAAAGTTCAGATGAAAGTTCTGTCAAAATACCATCTTTAGGCAATGCAGAATTAGATTTGAAGTCCAAATCACTATTTTCCTCTGTAAATAAGTGAAAAGAGTAGAAATTACCAGAGGCCCCACAGTACAATATTATCATGGTTAAGTCATGATACACTATTTTTGCAGTTCTATACATTTTGTGACATGCTGAGTGTTGCAAGCCAAGAACATATATTTTCTACTGCATATGCCCCCAAATCAGCTGATTTACCATCCTTAGCTAAAGCTAATGCTAACGCTACTACCAGAGCCCCCACTATAAACAAATTGCATGATTCTTAAGTCACAAGGATATTATTGCAATTTTAAACATTTTGCGACATGCTGAGCATCACAACAGAATGTGTTAATATTTAATACCTTTTTTCAATGGTAAAAGTCCCAAAAGTAGCTGATTTATTGTCAACTTTGCCACCCTTTGCTAAGGCTAATGCTATATCTGGATGGTGGAGTGTGAGATGAGTCCTCATGTTCGAATTTCCAGAGTATTTTATTTTCATACCACACTCCTCGCAAATCTTCTGTCTCATATCCATCTCCTTCATCTCTTCCTTGTTAAAAAATCCAAAGTAAATTCATACTTTGGATTTAATTGCTGGAGGCTTTCTGATTTATTTCTCCGATGCCCCCATCTGTGATAAAAAATTATAAACAGCACTACAGACTGAAAAAGCAATTATTATTCCAGGATCAAAACATTTATTCATATTTGCAATGTACATAATATAAGGTTAAAACAATATTGGCATTTAAAATATTGCAATACTATGTTGTATTCACCCCCCCCCCCCCCAGCTCTACTAAATCAGCTTCTTCTCTTTGTTCTTCTTCCTCCAGGTTTTATTCCAGTCTGCACTTTGGGTCTTTCTCAGGTCAGCCGTATTAACCTGGGTCAGAATGTTAGCAGCCTACGCTACTTCTCCATCTGTGGGCTCCAAGAAGGCTTTGAGCCATTCGCCATCAACATGAAGAGAGACATCACAATGTGGTTCAGTAAGAGCCTCCCCCAATATGTTCCAGTGCCCACCGACCACAACCACATTGAGGTACTGTATTTAAGCAATTTGTGTGTCCGTTTAAAGGTATAGATAAAGTTTATGAACCTTATTATTGTTCTCATGTGACCTGTAGGTCTCTCGTGTGGATGGAACCGTAGACAGTGCCCCCTGTATTAAAATAACCCACAAGACTTTTGGATCCCAAAATGCCAACACAGACATGCTGTTCTTCAGACTGAGCATGCCTGTAGAGTTCCACCTAACCTTCAAGGTGCTTGCAGGCACCACTCCCCTCACACGAACCCTTACCATCCCTGAAGATGCTGTTCTGGAGGTGGACCCCGACTCTGACTTTGAGGTGCTAAAGAAGTCAGCCAGTCGCAAAGAGCAGGAGGAGAAGGAAAAGGAGCCATCCGTACCCAAAGATATCCAAAGCAATAAGGAAAATGATAAAGACACTGCATCCGAGAAAGGAAAGAAGAAAGGGTGAGATCTGAGGACTTTTATGAAGTTTATACTAACATTTGTATGAAAGATAAGTACACTTTAGCATACTTTTCAAAAGAGTACTTATTAAGGAAATTATATACTTTAAAAGAAAACACTTGACCCACTTAATTAGAACTTAAGTTCATATTTATATGTAATTTCATAATAACTTCTTTTTTGGGGGAAATATGGTTAAAGTGTACTGCCAAATGTACTGACAAGCATTTATTGTAAACTAAGATAAAGATAAGACTTTGTCATTTTATTGAAACTTGTACATCATGTTCATGTATTTAAATATATTTGTAATTACACATTTGTAATGACACATTTGTAAATGAAATTGCAATTTACAAATGTACAAATTTAAAAATGTAAAATGTTGAAAAACACAACATTCTTCCTTCAGCTTCCTGTTTAAAGCTAAAAGGGCAGCCATGATTGCTCCTCCACCTGCACCTCTTATGCCCCGTTTAACTGAGGATGTGGTGCCTGATGATCGTGATGACCCAGAGATCATCCTTAATACGACCACAGTCAGTCTTTATTACACGATGTGTAATATATAACACTCTTTGCTCTTGTTTTTTTTTTTTTTTTTTACTTATGCTTCTCTCTCTCCCTGCCTCAACTGTGCAGTACTATTACTCAGTCCGTATCTTCGCCGGTCAAGAACCTAGCGGGGTATGGGTGGGTTGGGTCACCCCAGACTTCCACATGTATGACCTCAACTTTGACCTGTCTAAAGTCCGTACTGTCACTGTGACTGTTGGAGATGACAAGGGCAACATACATGACAGGTGAGATGATATAACAATTCAGCTCACTGATCTGCCATGTCAAATTACTGAAATGTGGGCCAATGAGGACAAATAAAAGAAGCTTCAGTACGGAGAAGTGTTTGGTTAAAAATAAATGTTTGGTGTAGTGAGGTGATGTAGGTGAATATCAATTTTGGTGATGGAAGAGCAGTGCACCAGTGGCCTAGTTCAGTCGCCAACCATAAGTTGGGAGTAAAATAGAAAAGAAAAGAGATTTTAAAATGTAATGCCTATATTTGATCATATTTTCACTGTAGTATTTTGGATGTACTACACATATTTAAAACTTTTTGATCTAGAAAAATAACTTAAGTAACATTTATTTTCACTTAAAATCTAAATAGCCTTGAAACATGATAAATGTATTTGATATCCGAATTAAAAAAAAAAATCTCAGAGAATATATTTGGATTTGCTTGTGCCATTGGCAAATAGTTCATTTTAAGCACAAACCTCACTATTTTTTGACAGATTAGTGCTTAAAATATAAAGGAAAAAAATTGCTTGAAATAGGGTAAGAAAAATACTTAATGAAAAACATATTATCTACAAATAGGATTTAATTTAAATTATAAAATGTTCTATTTAAGTAAATGGATACCAGCTAAAAAAATAAGATTTTTTTAGTGTCTCTTATGCTTACCAAGGCTGTATTTTTTATTGAAAGTACAGTAAAATATCATTACAATTTAAAATAATTTTAAATTTAATATACATTTTCTATTTTCTATTTTAATATATTATAAAATATAATTAATTGTGATGTCAAAGCTGAAAACAGTCTTTACTTCAGTCTTCAGTGACACATGATCTTTCAGAAATCATTCTAATATTTGGTGCTCAAGAAACACCATTTATTTGAAAAGAACAGTATTTATTTAAAATCGAATTCTAAAATAAATACAAAATTATAAATCCTTTCTAAATAAAATGACTCATTACAAAGAAAGAATGAAATGTATTCATCACTAAAGAACACTTACAATATTCTGTTTGCTTATCAGTATGAAGAGGAGTAACTGCTATATGGTGTGGGGCGGAGAGTTTGGCAGCAGCACCCAGCAGAGGTTCAGCCAGGAGGATCTGGTGATTGGTTGCTTGGTTGACCTGGCAACAGGTCTCATGAATTTCACAGCCAATGGGAAAGATATCAACACTTTCTACCAGGTAAGTTAAGGTCATCTCTTCAAAGTAGGAACTAGTGGCACACAAAAAGTCCCTGTTAGGAGTGCATTTTCTTCATTTGAACTCATATGTATACATGTGCTCTGTCAGGTGGAGCCCAACACTAAGCTGTTCCCAGCTGTGTTTGTATTGCCAACCAGCCAGAACATGCTGCAGCTGGAACTCGGAAAACTCAAGGTCTGCACTATCCTCTGCTTCCGGCACTAAAAGTCATCAGCTTTCTTTTATGAATACATTTACTAAACACTTGTAGCCTTAAATTTCTCACTTTTTTCCCCATCACATAGAATATCATGCCTCTTTCGGCAGCCATGTTTCGTAGTGAGCGTAAGAACCCGGTGCCCCAGTGTCCTCCTCGGCTGGATGTTGAAATGCTGACCCCTGTGATCTGGAGTCGGATGCCTAACCACTTCCTGAATCCAAAAGTGGGGCGGGTGAGCGAGAGGCACGGCTGGATGGTGGAATGTACAGAGCCTCTCACCATGATGGCTCTGCATATACCTGAAGAGAACAGGTACAGGAGAACCGAGACAAGAACAAAAAAAACTAAATTAAAAACAATACCTTGCAGGAAAAACAGCAAAAACCAGTCTAAGCTGGTTGGCTGGTCTTAGCTGGTTTAAGTGGATCTCCCAGCCTAGCCAAGCTGGTTTTAGCTGGTTGTTCAGCTGGTCTCCCAGCCAGCCTGACCAGCTAAAGAAGAAGAAATCCTCTCTAAAAGCATCCTGTAAACAGCTATGACCATGCTGGAAGACCAGCTAAAACCAGCCAACTGGTCAAAATCTATCCAAAGTTTATCCAAAATATATCTGTCTGTCTGTCCTTTCTGTCTGTCCTGTCTGTCTGCCTGTCTTCTTGCAACCATGTAGCAACCACCCAGAACACTCTATCAATGGCCCAGAAAACCCTAGCAACGACATAAAACACCCTAGCAAACACCTAACAATGACCATGAATACCCTAGCAACTGCCTACCAACTACCCAGAACATCCGAGCAAACAAATAGCAACACCCTAGCAACCACCCAGCAAAACCTTAGCAACCATCCATAACACCCTAGCAACTGCATATCAACACCATATTAACCACCAAGTCGTGACTATGAACACCTTAACAGCCACCCAGGACACTAGCAACCATGTAGCAACCATCTAGAACAGCCTAATAACCACCTAGCAGCCACCCAGAAAGCCACCCTAGAAACTGCATAACAACACCCTAGCAATGATCATGAACACCCTAGCAACCGCCTAGCAACCACCCTGAACACCCTATACATCACATGGCTATACCCTAGGAACCACACAGCAATCACTCAGAACACCCCAGCAAACAAATAGTAACACTCTAGCAGTAACTCAAGAAAAACCTTAGCAACTACCCGGAACACCCCAGCAACTGCATAGCAACACCCTAGCAATCACCAAGCAATGACTATGGGCACCCTAATAACCACCCAGAACACTCTATTAACCACAAAGCAACACCCTAGCAACCCCATAACAAAAACACACAAAACACTTTACCAAACACATAGCAACATCGTAGCAATGATCCAGAAAACCCTAGCAACCACCAAGAACACCATAGCAACACCCTAGCAAATCACCAAACAATGAACCAAACCACGCTAGCTACCGCGCAGTAACACTCAGAACATACTGACAACCACATAGCAACACCCAACTGCCTAGCAGCCACCCAGAGCAACATAGTAACTTCCATAATCTGAGAAGGGGGCGGGAGAAACAACTCTCTCCAATACTTTCATTTTGGACTGCAGTATCATTTTAACCACTAGCTGTCAGTATTAAAGGGATAGTTCAACCAAAAAAAAAGAAAATTCTGTCATTAATTACTCATTAATTAATTAATCATGTCATTCCACACCCGTAAGACCTTCGTTCATATTCAGAACACAAATTAAGATATTTTTGATGAAATCCAAGAGCTTTCTGACCCGCATAGACAGCAATACAACTGACACATTCAAGGCCCTGAAACGTAGTAAGGACATTGTTAAAATAGTCCATGTGACATCAGTGGTTCAACCTTAATTTTATGAAGCTACGGGAATAATTTTTGTGCGCAAAGAAAACTAAAATAATTACTTTATTCAATGATTTCTACTTATCTGGGTCAGTACCACGATACATGCGCTGCAGCTTGTTTACAAGCAGAGGAGTGCACACGCACACGTTGTGGCACTGTCGTGAACATGCATCGAAGACTGACACACAAGATAAATAAAGTTTTTTTTGTTTTCTTTGTGTGTTCTGTCTGTGGAACTAAAAATGGATAACTGCTCCTCAGCTGCCTGCCGCGCGCTGAACCGAGCTGACGCTCAGAGAGAGAGAGAGAGAGAGGTGTGTGCGCGCGCTGGGGGTGGACAGCAAGAACTTGCGCTTACGCGGCAGTACCGGCAATTCTCAGTCTTTTTAATCTAGTTGTGTATTGTTCAATAGTTGATGTGTTTCTCTCTCATATGCAGGTGTATTGACATCCTGGAACTGTCTGAGCAGCATGACTTACTGAAGTTCCACTATCACACTTTGATGCTTTATTGTGCCGTGTGCGCGTTGGGCAACAACCGTGTGGCCCATGCCCTCTGCAGCCACGTGGACGAATCACAGCTCTTCTACGCTATCGAGAGCACCTACCTGCCTGGTCCTCTCCGCAGCGGCTACTATGACCTTCTCATCAGTATCCACCTGGAGTCAGCCAAACGCAATCGCTTGGGAACCAATCGTGAGTTTATTGTTCCCATGACAGAAGAGACGCTCAGCATCAAGCTTTTCCCGGATGCAGAGGCGGCCAATGACCTGCCAGGAGTTGGTCTCACAACCTGCCTCAGACCCAAGCTACACTTCTCCCCCATCAACTTTGTGGGTACTGACCCAGATCTGTATACCATTAGCCCCATCATCCCTCTGCAGGTATGATGAGGATACAGTGGAGTCTAAAACTGATTGCTTTTAGATTGATAATATCTGTTGATGTTAATATCTGCACTCTTTCTTCCCTTACAGGAGCTAAAGATAGAGGCTCTAAGCATGCTTACGGAAGCCGTGTTGGATGGCAGCCAGGCCATGCGCGATCCTGTTGGGGGCAGCGTTGAGTTCCACTTCGTTCCTATTCTTAAACTAATCAGCACCCTTCTCATTATGGGCATCTTCAACAATGAAGATGTCAAGCACATTCTCAAGATGATTGATCCCAATGTGTTCGGAAAGAAAGAGGAGGCAGGAGAGAAAGAGGAACCAGGAGAGGAAGCTGCTCCCAAAGAGGAAGGAGAGGAGGTGAAGGAGAAAGAAGAAGCGGCTGAAGGAGACGAGGAAGCCGTGGATGAGGGAGTTGGGGAGGAGGAGGAGGAGGATGAGGAGCTGAAAGTTCTGAAGAAGGAGGAGGGACAGGAAGGAGAAGAGGTTGAGAAGGCAGTAGAAGAGAAGGAAAGAGAGAAGGTGGATGGAGAAAAAGCCGAGGAGGAAAAGGAGGCAGAAGTAGTAGGCGAGGAGGCCAAAGAGGAGGAAGAGGAGGCACCGGAGGAGGGACTACTTCAAATGAAGCTGCCAGAGTCTGTAAAACTGCAGGCAAGTTTAATAGTTCTATCTATCTATCTATCTATCTATCTATCTATCTATCTATCTATCTATCTATCTATCTATCTATCTATCTATCTATCTATCTATCTATCTATCTATCTGTCTATCTGTCTATCTGTCTGTCTGTCTGTCTGTCTGTCTGTCTGTCAAAAAGTATTGGGTCACCCCTTTCTAATGAAAGGTTTGACTACTTTAGTAGTTTACCAAACACAAATGACATATGGGTACAGTCATTTCGTACACTTCAAAACTGTTGCAACAGGGGTGGAAATATAATTTTTAAGTACATGAATTATGTTTCCATCTCTGTTGCCACAGTTTGGTAGTGTCTTTTTTCTCATCAAAAGAAGGGGGTGTCCCAGTACTGTTGTCCATATAATGAATGTACAAGTCATTGGTGTTTGGTGATGAATTTTTGGCTCAAGGTCTGCATTTAAAGTCACCAGAAGTGTTCAGCTGGGATTAGGACTTGGCTTTCTGCAGACCAGTCAAGTTCTTCCACACTGACTGAATCATCATTTCTCTTTGATCCTTGCCTTATACACAGAGACTCTGTCTGTTAGTAGAAAAGGTCTGTCTGTCTGTCTGTCAAACTGTCTGTCTATACAATTAGAATCACACAATTCCCTAGAATATAATTATATGCTTAAACATTAAGATTTGTACTCATACAGGAAATTACTAAAGTAGTCAAAATTCTGTTCACTTTTTCAGAGAGAACAAAAAGGGGGTGATGTCCCAATTAGTTTTGAAAATATAGTCTATCTATCTATCTATCTATCTATCTATCTATCTATCTATCTATCTATCTATCTATCTATCTATCTATCTATCTATCTATCTATCTATCTATCTATCTATCTTTCTGTCTGTCTGTCTGTCTGTCTGTCTACATATTTTTAATATGCTTTGAATATAAATGCCTGAATATAAAAGATTGTTTTCAATAATACAATAGAAAGGAAAGGATGTGACGTGTCCCATACTCAGAATTTGTCCTCTGCATTTCACCCATCCAAGTGCACACACAGCACTGAGTAGTGAACAAACACACACACACACACACATGAAAATAGACCCGGAGCAGTGAGCAGCCATTTTTTTGCTGCGGCGCCCGGAGAGCAGTTGGGGGTTCGGTGCCTTGCTCAAGGGTCTCTCCGCAGTCGTGGTATTGAGGGTGGAAGAGAGCGCTGGTCATTCACTCCCCCCACCTACAATCCCTGCCAGTACTGGGACTCAAACCCATCACCTTTTCTGACTCTCTAACCATTAGGCCACGACTGCCCCCAAGGGTGGTAGGCAGAAGTTTGTTTCCAATACATTCTGGTTCTCACTCAACAACGCTCTAACATCAAACACAGATGGCGACATGATTTCAAACATATTTCAATCACTCTCTAGGGCCAGAGTTGTCTATTATATCGTCCACGAGGGGGACATGCAGGTGAACCGCTAATATTTGATGTAACTAGTGGAATCATTTTTATGTGTAGGGTACAGGTGTGGGCCGGACTGTGGCAAGCACGAGCGGGTTGCGGGTCCAATAGCCAAGACTATTTTGACTCAGTCCAGTACACGCTAAGCAATGTAACCAATCGCGATGCCACTGATTGACAGCTTTAGTGATTATATTAAAGGGAGCACTCTTTGCTTGCTTTCTGTATTTACTCTATTCACAATTTGAATAAAAGTTTTAATAAATGATTTTTTTCTACCTCGTGTAGCAGATTTAATGCGGGTGCTGTTTGGGTTTCAGTTTTTATGTCAAACGGGCTGAATTGGGGACTAAATTAGTGTTTCTGTCAGATAACGTGTCAGGTGTTATTTTAATTACTGCGGGTGTGGGAAGATCTTTCTGAGCGGCAGGAAAGACAAGAAGCTCATTCTTTGCTAGGCTGAGCTCCAGGTGATGTTCCTTCTTCCATGCCGAGATGTTTGCCAGGCAACCTGAGATCCATGCAGCTACTGTTGGATTGTCTGGTTGAAATGAAAGATAGAGCTGTGTGTCATCAGCATAGCAATGGTAGGGGAACCATGTGCTTGTAAAATGGGTCCCAGTGATGTAGTGTATGTGGTGAAGAGGAGTGGTCCAATAATTGATCGCTGAAGAATCCTAGTGACCAGTTGATGTGCTTTGGATACCTTTCCTCCCCAGGAAACCCTGAAAGACCTACCTGTGACATAAGATTCAAACCAGTGGAATGCAGTTCCTGTGGTGGTAGAAAGGAAAATCTGATGATTTACAGTGTAAAAAGTGGCAGATAGAACTAGCAGAATGAAAACTGATGATTTGGAATCAGCTTTCGCAATCTGCAGGGCTACAGTGATCGATAGAAAAGCAGTCTCATTTGAAGGGCAGCTTCTGAAACCTCTTTGGAAACCACACTTGTTCCTATTGTGTTGTAAATGTTAAAATAATTTAATCCTGACAAGACAGATACAAATTATGAATAAAATGTTTGTACAACATTTTTATTTTCTCTGTGACACTTTTTTTCCTAATGTGTTGGCAGCAAAATGTCAAACGAATTTTGTGTCTTACAAAATTTGTTTAACATTTTGCTGTCAATAAAAGACAAGACGAATAAAATAACAAATACAATTTTGTGCATACTACATTTTTATTTGTTAGCCTATCTCTCTTTCTTTCAGTAGAGGAAATTTAAAGGTGAGATTCTGGAAACGAGTTCTAAATTTAGCGGGAACGGTCGGGTCGGGAAGAAAATTATTTAAAGCGGGTGAACAAAGAGTCAATATATCGCGGGAGCAGGTGGGTGCGGGATATAATCTGGCGGGAGCGGGACTTAAAAAACAGTCCCGCGCAGACCTCTAATCGGTGGCATACAAGTAGTAAGATGTAGTAAAGAAATGATCAGAGATGTTTAGAGGTTTTACCAAAATTTTGTCAGTGATAAAATTGTGTGTGTAAATTAAGTTGAGTTGGTTGCCTGATTTGTTAGTGCTTGTGGTGGTAAGCCGTTTGAGGTTGAATGAAGCTAGGAGTGGAAGCTAGGAAGCGGAAGTCTGCAGTGTAAGGCTTCTCCAGATGGATATTGAAGTCACCAAAGACTACAAATGGACTGCAAATCCCCAGAGAATGAGGACAGCAGTCCCTCCAGCTCCTCTATAAAGGTAACCAGTTGACCAGGAATTATATAAATTACTACAATATGGAGTTTGACAGGGAGTGTTACCGTAATAGCATGACATTCAAAATAATTATTATTGCATAGGGAAGAGTGGGTTGAGTATTTCCAGTCATTAGAAATGGGAAGACCAGTACCCTTCCAACCTGACGAAAGGGAAGTGGTTAGAGAGAGCAGCTGGGGTGGAGTCTTCTGGACGAATCCAGGTTTCAATCAAGCCCAATATACTAAGTATATACTGAGTGAGAAGCAATGGTTGGATTAAAGTCTGTTTTTGACAGCTGACTGACAATTCTAGAGACGCACAGAAAAAGGAAGAGGTGCGATAGAAGAGGTTCAGATAGAACACAGATTTGCAAGATAGTGTTGCCATCTGCATTTGATGTTAGAGCGTTGTTGAGAGAGAACAAGATTATTTTGGAAACACTACCGCCTGCCTGAGAGGTAAGACAAGATACACTTACCTGAGATATTTTTTTATATCTCTGAAATATGAGTGCATTCTTGAAAACAATCTTTTATTGTATTATTGAATAAAATATTAGCTAATTATCAAAGAGAGAAAAAATAATAATAGCCATAATATGGACTATTGTAAGTGCGGTGATACTGTGATTTCCTTCTCACACATGCTGATTTCACCATTAACTGTTTAACTGAACAGTTTATGTTGTTGTATATGGTATCATTGTAGTCCTTGTCCATCATACCATTGGGGTAGACACAACCTTTTCTGTTATCATGTTTGGTTCAGGAGATATGAAAATACAAAATACATAATTTGATTATGGCAGAAAGTAAAATGGTTGCCATGGCCACCACGAGGTGTTTTTGTGATGGCTCCATTTCTGAAAGTGTTCAGGGCCCCAACCTGTAAAATTGTACCAAGTTTCATGCTTTTATGAAAAAGTGAATATTTCACCTCAAACTTTGCACATATTACCTGGATTATATAATATATTATGTATATTTATATTTACTGTATCTATGTGTTTATCCCTCTCTTTCAGATGTGTACCCTTCTACAGTATTTCTGTGACTGTGAGCTCAGACACAGAGTTGAAGCTATTTTGGCATTCTCTGATAAATTTGTACAGGACATCCAGTCAAACCAGCGTGAACGGTACAAAGAGCTAATGAGAGCATTTACTATGAGTGCTGCAGAGACCGCTCGCAGGACCAGAGAGTTTCGCTCTCCTCCTCTGGAACAAGTATAATACACAACTCTTTACTTTAAACCCACATAGTGCATGATTTTAAATGCTTTCAGGGAGACTAATCACTGCTTGTGTGCATATACAACTAGGTTTTACTGTTGACTAACTTCAAGCACAGTCCTGAAGATGAGGATTGCCCCGTACCAGAGGAAGTGCGAGAAACCCTCCATAGTTTCCACAACGAGCTCCTGAATCACTGTGGTCAGTGTTCAAAATATGTCAAAAAATAAAAAGACTTCACGGCCACATTATAAACACCAAGCATTTTGCCGTTGCAAAATCATCTTGTACAAATTATGTACAACTAATTCAGTGTCTGGTTTTTATTCAAACTGAAAAATTATGACAAAAACAATTATGAAGAAGAGTTAATGACTGATCGAGACAAAATAAATCTACTGGACTACTATGTGTTTTGTACCTCAGGTGTCCATGTAGAAGAAGAAGCAGAGGAGGAAGAGGTAGAAGCGTCTCTGAAAGGAAGACTGCTCGGTTTAGTGGAGAAGATCAAGACCTTTAGGAAGAAAAAGGAGGACGAGGAGCCAGAACCAGAGGAAGAGCCCAAACCTAGTGAGTAAATGTAGTAAAATATCTTGAGAAGGTTGTTCAGATTCACCTCATCTCATTAATGCAATTGTTGATCTATATTTTTGCTTTTAGTTCAAAATTGTACTTTGTTTTTTTTTTAGCATTAGTCTAACATTTTCAGAACATTCTATACCTCAGGTACTTTACAGGAACTGATATCCCACACAATGATCCACTGGGCACAGGAGTCCTTTATTCAGAACCCTGAGCTGGTGCGGCTCATGTTCAGTCTTCTTCACCGTCAGTATGACGCACTGGGAGAGCTGATCCGGGCCCTGCCAAAGGCCTATGCCATCAGCGCTGTGTCCATACAGGACACAATGGACCTACTGGAGTGCCTGGGACAGATCCGTTCCCTTCTTATCGTCCAGATGGGCCCGGAAGAGGAGAGGCTTATGATTCTGAGCATTGGGTGGGTACTTCAAATGACTGGATATCGGTTTGGGTTTTTTCACCCTCTCATGCTCACCAAGGCTGTGTTTATTTGATAATTTTTTTTTAATCTGTTATCTTGTTAAAATTATCGGTTATCTGTCAACTGTTTTCTTTTTAATATATGTTAACTATTTTAATTTATGATGCAATGTAATGTATTCCTGTGATAGTAAAGATGAATTTTCAGCAGTCATTATTCCATTCTTGAGTGCCACATGATCTTTCAAACATCATTCTAATATGATGATTTGGTGCTCACAAGTAACATATCTTATTATTATCAATGTTTATTCCTAACATTATGTATTTTTTCAGGATTCTTTAATACATAGAACGCTTTAAACTTTTATTTGAAATATAAACATTTTGTAACATATACAGTATATAACATTTTATTTGCTGAATAAAAATAGTAAACCTCTTTCTGACCACAGATGGTGGTGTGCCTTTTTTGTATAATACCTGAACTCCTCTAGAGTCATTTATATTTAGCTGGACATCATATCTTTTGTAGCATGTGTAATTTTTCAAATGCACATTGTCTCTTGTCTCATAGGAACATCATGAACAACAAGTTGTTCTACCAGCACCCTAACCTGATGCGAGCACTGGGCATGCATGAGACGGTCATGGAGGTTATGGTCAATGTACTGGGAGGTGGAGGAGACTCTAAGGTACTTTCCTGTTTATGTTATATAAATACTGAATGTTTAAAACTGTTTTTCTTGGACACTGATCCGACTCTGTCATTGAAACTGATGTAAAGGGAAACTCATTTTTTTCTGTCTTTAGGAAATTCGATTCCCGCAAATGGTGACCAGTTGCTGTCGCTTCCTGTGCTACTTCTGCAGGATCAGTCGTCAGAACCAGCGCTCCATGTTTGACCATCTCTCATACCTGCTGCAGAACAGTAGCATTGGACTGGGTCGGTCACTTTAAAAAAATTACCTGACATAGATAGCATATTTTTATTATTGTTAGGTATGTTCACATCAATGATAACTATAATGAAAACGCAATGCCATGAGAATATGGAAGTCCACAGCACAGCTATAATGATAACAACGCAGAGGAAAGATATCATTGGAATTGGATTCAAAATGATTTTTTTCTAGCTGAAGAATGATACAAATATTGACAGCCGTCTGGAATCCGCGACATAACTTCAGTGCATGCTTATAATAAATAGAACTTCATTGTGTGTTGATGTGAATGCTAACATGGTTATTGGTATTCTTGGTAACACTTTAAAACAAGACTCAATTTATTAACATTAGTAACATTAAATAAGATTAATGTTGTAGTCATTGTTAATTTCAAATACATTTTTAAATCAAAGTTGTATCTGTTGATGTTAGATACTTAAAATAATATGATGACTAGCCAATGAACAATTGCATTTGTATTGACTAAGATTGATAAAGATGAATACATGCTGTAAAATATATTGCTCATTGTTAGTTTATGTTAGCTAATCCTTTAAAACCAATGTTAACAAATGAGACCTTATTATTATTGTTACAGACATTTGTAAACAATTACTTGACTCATCTAGTTCTTTAAAAAAAAAAAAAAAAAAAAAAATTTAGGACCATAGTATTACTCTTTTAGTTTTGTTTTAAATAATTTGTAATTTTTTGTTTTGCTTTTTTAGGGATGCGTGGATCTACTCCTCTGGATGTTGCTGCTGCGTCTTGCATTGACAACAATGAACTGGCACTGGCTCTGCAAGAGCAAGAACTTGAGATGGTGATGCTCTGAACAAATTGTATTTTGTAAATAATTATTTTATGGTACAGTGCATTTATAATGTACCACTGCAAAAAAATATATAATTGGTTCACTGTGCCACTCAGGTGGTGACGTATCTGGCTGGATGCGGCCTTCGGATGTGCCCCATGCTTCTGTCTAAAGGCTACCCCGACATCGGATGGAATCCAGGTGGAGGAGAGAGATATCTGGACTTCCTACGTTTTGCTGTGTTTGTAAACGGTGAGCATATTAAGTGGAATTCAGTTTCTGACTCCTCTATTTGAAGGCATTCATAATTAAACTTTGTCTCCTCCTGCAGGTGAGAGCGTAGAGGAAAACGCCAATGTGGTTGTTCGTCTGTTGATTCGTCGGCCAGAGTGCTTCGGCCCCGCCCTGAGAGGAGAGGGTGGTGCAGGTCTGTTAGCTGCCATCGAAGAGGCCATTAAGATCTCGGAGGACCCTGCCAGAGATGGGCCAACTACTAAAAAGGACAGACGTTTCATGTAAGACGTTTCAGTGGAAGTGAATGCTTGAATTTGTATTTTCATTTAAACAATTTGTCCTTATATCATGTTATCTATGTATTTCATTTTTTTTGCCCCTTGTGATTGGTTCACAGGTTTGGAGGAGAGGAGCAACAAGAAGATAACAGAGAGCATCTTGGAAATGCTATCATGTCATTTTACTCTGCTCTTATTGACTTGCTAGGCCGCTGCGCTCCTGAGATGCATGTAAGTAAAATACCTTGAATAATTAACCTGTGGAGTCACTGATGGTGAAATTCTTATGTACAAGACTCTGTGCCATGGCAGTACAAGCAACAAGATATGAAAAATATACAATATACAAACAACAATATACAACAACACAGTGCGAGACATGCTACAAGTGCTGTCAGAGTCAGTGTGGCTGGTGTGTAGATGAAATCCAGTGTGAGGGGTGGGTAGGTGTGGGAGTGTAGTTTGCTATCTGGAGTTCAGCAGTCTGATGGCCTGCGAGAAGAAGCTGTCTCGCATTCTGCTGGTTCTGGTCCTGATGCTGTGGTACCGTCTGCCTGATGGTAGCAGCGAGAAGAGTTCATGGCTCGAGTCTCTGATGATCTTCCGTGCTTTCCTTACACATCGCTGGGTGTAGATGT
Source organism: Ptychobarbus kaznakovi (assembly GCA_027422405.1). Lineage (NCBI taxonomy): Eukaryota > Metazoa > Chordata > Actinopteri > Cypriniformes > Cyprinidae > Ptychobarbus > Ptychobarbus kaznakovi. The sequence goes on from CM049809.1 coordinate 14,239,458, forward strand.
CCTGGAGGGAGGGGAGCTCACCTCCGATGATGTGCTGAGCCGTCTGAACTATTCTCTTCAGGGCTTTCCGGTTGAGAGCGGTGCAGTTCCCGTACCAGGCAGTGATGCAGCCAGTCAGGATGCTCTCCACAGTGCATCTGTAGAACTGTCTGATGATTTTTGAGCTCAGACCAAATTTCTGCAGTCGCCTGAGGAAGAAGAGACGCTGGTGGGCCTTCCTCACTACTGACCATGTGTGAATAGTCCAGGTGAGGTCCTCGGTGATGTTTACGCCGAGGAACTTGAAGCTGCTGACCCGCTCCACTGGAGTCCCGTCGATGGTGTTGGGGGGGTGCTCACTGGTCCGCCTCCTGAAATCCACCACCAGCTACTTGGTCTTACTGATGTTCAGAGAGAGGTTGTTGTTGTGACATCAGTTAGTCAGGGTGTGCACCTCTTCTCTGTAAGCAGAGAAGTGTAACATTATCCTTCAGAAATAATTATAATATGCTGATTTGTCCAAGACACTTTTCTTATTATTCTCAAAACAAAATCTGACTGACCCCAAACTTTGGCATGGTAGTGTATAAGATGAAGGTCATATTTTTACAGATTTCATATGGACTTCAATTTTAATCCTGCTCTTTACCCACAGTTGATCCAAGCAGGTAAAGGTGAAGCTTTGAGAATCAGAGCCATCTTGAGGTCTCTCGTACCCATTGAAGACCTGGTGGGAGTCATTAGCCTTCCTGTTCAGATCCCCACCTTTGGCAAAGGTACACAAAATTTCACCATGTGACAATTTCGTATTTTAATCTTTATTTTTCTGTCTGTTTTACTTTTTACTCTCAGGTGGAAACAGGCTTCCATACAACTTCTGTATACTCAACTTTTAAAATTTTTACTGTGCTACTTTTCATAGATGATCAGGTTATTGAGCCAAAAATGTCAGCGAGTTTCGTGCCAGACCACAAAGCCTCCATGGTGCTTTTCTTGGACAGAGTGTACGGCATTGATAACCAGGACTTCCTGTTGCATGTGCTAGAGGTGGGCTTCCTGCCCGATATGAGAGCCACAGCCGCTCTAGATACGGTGAGCTATATATCATATAATATGATATAATATGATATAATATAATACACTGATTACTGATCTTAATTGTGATCCTGCAGGTGGCATTCAGCACCACAGAGATGGCTCTGGCTCTAAACCGTTACCTGTGCTCAGCTGTGCTTCCTCTGCTCACAAAGTGTGCCCCACTTTTCGCTGACACAGACCACCGTGCCATCATGATCGACTCAATGCTGCACACCATCTACAGACTGTCCCGTGGCCGTGCTCTTACCAAGGCTCAGAGGGATGTCATCGAGGACTGCCTTATGTCTCTTGTCAAGTTAGTTCAATCTGTAACGTCCACACTCAAATGTAAAAATGCCAACTTAAATTTTATAGACGGTTTCAGCGGCAAGGAAACAACATAAACAAGCGTTACTGCACATGTGCGCTTTTGTGGCCCTAACTTAACTTCCGGTAGACATCCAAATAGATTCAAAAACAGCAGCTAAGTCCCTCTAGAGCAGATTATTTTTTGATAACAAGCAAAATATGTTTGCTGCGTAAATCAGACGGATTTATAAAAAATGCAAATTCATTCTCTGCCAGCAGGAGACGCTTTAAAGCAGGAGAACTAGAGGTTTCCCCGGTAACGGCTGTACACAAAGCAGCGCTAAGCTTACAAACATTCCTTTATCAGGCATATAACATGCAAGATGAAATGAAAATGACATCGTACATTTTCTAAAGACAGTGTTCCTTCAGAAATACAGTGATACAAAAACACCCGCGCCTCGTTTTGATTTTTAAACGTGCATTACGTGCTCATGTTTATTCAACGAAGCCTTTTGGAAAATCGGTCAGTTTTGATATCGTGGCGGGTCGCCACAAATAAATAAATGTATGGGAAACACATCCCACAGCACAACAACCTGAGCCCAACCGGCGCCACTAACCAGACCAATAAACAAACACAGACAGGAAGTTAACTTCAGGCCAGGCTCGTGCGCCCGATGAAACCGTCTATAGCTAAAAAGTAATGTTTGTGTGTTTTAGGTATTTGCGGCCATCTATGTTGCAGCATCTGTTGAGAAGGCTGGTGTTTGATGTGCCAATCTTAAACGAGTATGCCAAGATGCCCCTCAAGGTATGCAAGTATAGTTTGTTTAATTAGTTACATTGATTTTTTGGTTTCTTGTACCAACCGCGATACCAGTCGGTACTGAAAATGTCAAAACGTGTTGAGCAGATTCTTAAACTGCTGATTGGCCATTGTGTTCACGTGCTAAACAGATATGTCTGTGATTGGCTACACAGAAGCACACGGGAGCGTTTGAAGTCTATCAGCGGATCCCTAATATATCTGCACATAGACGGATCCATGCTCAAATGTTAGCGGGAAATGGACGTTTATAAAAGTTCAGTACCAACTGGTATCGCGGTCGGTACTTTTGACAACACTAGTTTCTTGTGCTCATAGCTTGTGCTTTAATTTCATTTAGTTGTTGACCAATCACTATGAGCGCTGCTGGAAGTATTATTGCCTGCCAAATGGATGGGCGAACTTTGGAGTCACATCAGAGGAAGAGCTGCATCTCTCTCGCAAACTCTTCTGGGGCATCTTTGAGTCCCTTGCACACAAGGTTTGACAAACATGGATAGTTTCAACAGACAAATTTGAAATTAAATACCTGTGCACACTTACACTTGTCTCATCTCTGTAGAAATTTGATGCAGAGCTGTTTAAGATCTCCATGCTCTGCATCTGTGCCATTGCGGGTGCCATCCCTCCAGACTATGTGGATGCTAGCTATTCATCTATGACTGAGAAGAAAGCATCTGTTGATGCTGAGGGAAACTTTGACCCCAAACCAGTGGAGACAACAAAGTGAGAAAATGATCAGCCAGTTCAATTACAGTATTAATTTAGCATCTTTGCAATTATATATGAGCATTGTGTATATTTCAGGTATCTGAAACTTAACAACTACCTTACTAACTATTAATGAGCTACAAACTAGGCGTTTATTGAGGCAGAAGTTACAGTTAAATAGTTAACAATGAAAACTGGCAACCAACAACAGTAATTATTATTAAGTACTTTTTAAATTATAAAATTATAATGTTTATGGCCTGGTTTCACAGACAGACTAAGTCAGGATTGGGCCATAGTTCAATTATGGCATTTGTGACCCGTGCTGGCAAAATGAGTCAGAATGCGCACAGACTAATTTTGAGATACACACACAAAAAAGTGATTTTATTTATTTTAGTCAAATTTGAGGTTTTCACAAAAATGCCCTTGTCTAACAATCCCAATGTTCAAATCAAATCAAATCAAATCAAATCAAATCACTTTTATTGTCACATCACCACAGCACAAGTGCCTTGGTGAGTGAAATTCTTACGAGCATGCTCCAGACAAAACAAAACAATTTACATATGGACAGTACATATTTACAGACTGTACAGAAGACAATGTGCAAAATACACATACATATACTCAGTACACACAGTGTACTATAAAGACATACTTGGTTACAATACACATTATGCACCGTATGTACATGTCTGCATTATGTACACATCTATACATAGTAATATGTGAAGGTGCAACAGATTATAAATTTACAGCAGATTGGTTGTGCAACAGATAGTTGTGCAAAGGTGCAACAGATTATGCATATGCAATGTTGTGGATGTGCTTTGTATGGTGTCCAGTGATAGCAGATGTGTTAGTGCAGTGTGTGCGTGTAGTCCGGTAGGACTGTGTTAAAGTGCAGTGCATGGCATGTTGTGTGAGTGGGAGTGTGATGTAGGGTGAGTTATTTCTGACTGTTCATTAACCTGATAGCCTGGGGGGAAAAGCTATCCCTCAGTCGGCTAGTGCGGGATCGGATGCTGCGGAGACGTCTCCCTGAGGCCAGCAGAGAAAGCAGTCTGTGGGACGGGTGGCTGGAGTCTTTGATAATCCTCCGGGCTTTCCTTATACACCGCCTGGTGTAGATGTCCTGGAGGGAGGGAAGCTCACCTCCAACAATGTGGCGGGCAGTTCGCACGACCCTTTGCAGAGCTTTGCGGTTGCCAGCGGTGCTGTTTCCAAACCAGGCGGTGATGCAGCCGGTCAGGATGCTCTCCACAGTGCAGGTGTAGAAGGATCTGAGGATACTGGGGCTCGTTCCAAACTTCCTCAGCCGTCTCAGGAAGAAGAGGCGCTGTTGTGCCTTCTTCAGCCCTGCATCTGTGTGAGCAGACCATGTGAGATCCTCGGTGATGTGCACGCCGAGGAACTTAAAGCTGCTCACCCACCACAGGTGTCTTGTCGATGGTGATGGGTGTGTGTTCTCTGCTCTGTCTCCTGTAATCCACCACCAGCTCCTTGGTCTTGTCGATGTTGAGTCAGAGGTGGTTCTCCTGGCACCATTTAGTCAGGGTACTCACCTCCTCTCTGTAGGCCGTCTCATCGTTGTCTGTGATCAGGCCTATCACCGTTGTGTCATCGGCAAATTTGACGATGACATTGGAGCTGTGTGTTGCTGTACAGTCGTGTGTGTACAGGGAGTACAGGAGTGGGCTGAGGACGCAGCCCTGCGGAGCACCAGTGTTGAGGGTCAGGGGAGATGAGGTGTTGTTGCCCATTCTGACCACCTGACTTCTGCCTGTCAGGAAGTCCAGGATCCAGCTGCACAGAGATCTTTTCAGTCCCAGAGTCTGGAGCTTCGCAACCAGTGTGGCAGGCACTATGGTGTTAAATGCTGAACTATAATCCACGAACAGCATCCTCACAAAAAGTGTTCTTATTTTCCAGGTGGGAGAGAGCAGTGTGCAGTGTGAAGGCAATAGCATCGTCTGTGGAACGGTTACTGCGGTATGCAAATTGTAGTGGGTCCAGTGTGTGTTCTCTGACGAGCTTCTCAAAACACTTGCTGAAGATGGGGGTCAGAGCAACGGGCCTCCAGTCATTCAAGCATGTCCACAATGATTTTTTGAAGCATGAGCCACAGACCAGATTGAAAATGTCTGTAAAAACCCAGTTGTGCTGTGTGCCATTTTACGGACACCCGTTTGAAGGATCGGGTTACATTTCACCTCTTCTGCAGTCTCTCATCAAAACTAGCATCTCGTCCTATGAAATGCAGAAATGGAAAAGAAGATCGTGATTTAAAGTGTTGTGATTCGCCCAATAGATGCGTTTTGTCTTTGTCGGAACTACGGGATGAAACACGTTACAGAATCTGAATACGCCTCTATGTCGTCATCAGACGCTGCCCGGAACATGTCGTCCACGTGAAAAACAGTCCTGTAGTATAGCGTCCGATTGGTCCGACCAGCATTGGATTGTCCTGATGCTTCACGTGCCTATAAGTGATCCGATTTGCCGAAAGGTGGTTTGTATTCGTCCGGAAGGGAGTGTGGTCCAGAACACGATACGCGTTTTATGGTGATGTGTTGGAAGTATTTTGGAGCTATTGTTCTGAAGTTGGCTTTATTAAAGTCCCCCGTAATAATAAAAGCTGCATCTGGGTGCACGGTTTCCTGCTCATTTATATTCCCGTACAGTTCCTTGAGTGCCTGGTCTGTGTTGGCTTGAGGGGGGATGTAAACAGCCGTGATTATGATCACTGTAAATTCCCTCGGTAGCCAGAATGGTCGACACAGAAGCAAAATGAAATTCCAGATCAGGGGAGCAGAAGGATTTAATAGAGTGTATGTTCCTTTCATCACACCACGAGTTGTTGATATAGAAACAAACACCCCCGCCTCTGCTTTTCCCTGTGAGCTCTTTTGTTCTATCCGAGCGATGCACGGAGAAACCTGTGAGCTCGATGGCTGAGTCTGGAACCATAGCAGACATCCAGGTTTCTGTGAGGCAAATAACACAGCAGTCCCTTGTTTCTCGTTGGTATGAGATGCGCGCCCACCGTAGTTCGCAGAGTTTGTTATCCAGTGACTGAACGTTAGCCAGCAAAATGGTTGGGAGAGGAGTTCGGAAAGCACGGCGTCTCAGTCTGACGAGGACGCCAGCTCTTATTCCTCTTTTTCGGCTGCGTTTCCTCAGTCGCGCGGCCCAGACAAAGGGCTCTGATGCCGTGTCTGTGAACAATCCACCGGCATTCAAGAACTCAAAGTCCGGTTTGCGTTGCGTGACGGAGGAACCAATGTTTAAAAGCGTGTCTCTATCGTAGACAGTTATACTAACAACATCTAACACGTAAAACAACAAAAAAAACAAATAAAACATACGAAAAACTGCAGAGTTTTCCCGGAGCTCGCAACACGGCTGCCATACTCGGCGCCATCTTGATTCCAAACAATAATTAAACATCTAAAATTATCTTTATTTGTAAATTTTCTGAGAGAAGTACAATTTTTTCTGCTCGCTTCTCTTATTGTCATCCGAAGTGCCCGCATAAAGACGCTTCCAACAGCGCACTCCAGATAAATAGGCACATATACACAGAATTACAGTATTTAAGTATTCACACAAAAATAATCTGTCATTGCTTAAGTAGGAATGCACCCATAAGATTTTTTTGGCCGATACGATGCTGATTTTAATGAACAACTATTGGCCGATACCGATGTTGGTTAATTGCATAAAGCAGGGCTTTAAAAAAAATATATATAATAATTGATCAGTTCACTCAGAGCAGAATTGGGAAAGTTTCTGTTAGTGATCGACCGATATTGATTTGTTTTATAACTGATACCGATACCAATTATATGCATGTTTATGTTCCCGATAACCGATATGCAGAACCAATATTTATTTACTGTTATAAAGTAAATAAATAACAGAGTGAAGTAAGTCCATTCTTCACTTTAGTTTTTCCATGTTTCAGTCATCTTAACAACAACAAAAAACAATTAAAGTTGTTTAAATTAAAGTTTAGTTGAAAATTAACAGTCTTTCATGTTAAATTTAATCTTCAAATTACAACAATATTTTTTTTTTATAAAAAGCATCATCAGCAACACTGATATTAACAATAAGCAAAATAATGTCTAATGTTTTTCAAATGGAGAAAATAAAGGGCAGGAGTCATATCAACTTAATTTTAAATTACAGTTTTAGGTTTATACGCTGTTTAATAGGCTAAAGAGTGAAGAATAATTCACTGGATAATGTTAGTTGAATATTGGGGAATATTGAATAAAGGGGAATATTGAAATAAGCTATAACAAGCAAAACATCGTATTTTATTGCATTTCTCAAATGGTATGTTATATCAGAATTCTAGATTATGAAATGCCTGCTGACAGCGCGGTTTATCTATTTACACAGAACTATACTTAAACTGCGATTGCTTGCGGACATAATAAATAATTAATTTCGATAGAGATGTATTTATTTAGATGTAAATTGGCGAAATAATGGTTATATAGTAAATGTTAATATAATTTAGTGTGTTTTAAACAAGTGAATCTTGTTAAAAGTTCCATGGGGTGGCCGTGCTGGAGCTTTTCCTGAGCATCAATCATTGAGTGAACAGGAATATGAAAGCGGCTTCATGAGACTAAGATGAGCATATACAACAGAGAGAGAATTAAATTCAGCGCTTTTATTTCCAACATGTGCTCATTCATGGCTGTATTATTTAATTTATGCACAGTTACATCTTTATTGGGAAAGATTGACAAATTATCTTACGTGACTCCGTGAGTTCGTCTCTATTTCTTAGAGCCAAGCTGCATAAACTGCATATCAGGCATTTATGTAATACATCCAATTTGTGCATTAATGGCTGTTATGTTAAATAAAGTTTACTAACTACAGCAAATCAAGGACCTGGACACCGTTGTTGTTGTCTCGTCTCCCCTCAAACGCGCTGCAATGGCAATCCTGCGCGCAATTCTCAAAACAACCACCAGGCATTTATCGGTGAATCTGATATTACAAAACCGATATCCGGTAATGGTAAAATGCTTAAATATCAGGAAAAATATTGGTAAATCGATATATCGGTCGAGCTCTAGTTTCTGTATCCTCTGTATTATTACGTTCAGAAACCGGTTTGAGTAGAAAAAATACTGGTTAATAACATAATTTGTTTGTACTTTTCCTTTGCCTATAATAATAATAATAATAATAATAAAGTACAGCGTTTTCTTTACTCAAAAAGAAAAAAAAATCACGAAGAGAGTCTTGATCTGGTACTTGCACTTAGTCATAGCCAACTCAGCATAATCTTTTCTAGATTTTGACCAGATGTATTAAACAAAAGAAAAAAATGTCAACGCTTTAAAGACATTAAAGTATTTTTTAAAGATATTTAAAAATGTTTGCAGCATGGATAAAAAAATGCTACTCCTATACGCCTTTTGAGATGAAAAAAACAGCAACAAATTAGTAGAATGTACGTCGCATTTTATTATTACATTCAGAAATAATGTAGGCTAAAATACCAATAAATAAAGCAAAATGTTTCCAAACATTATAAACAATTATTTAAATTGTATTATTTTAGTTTCCTTCTCTCCGCAACAAATCCTCTAAAGTTGTATTTAGGCTAAATATAAACGTCAAGCCAAAACAAATTAATTTAAAGGTGAAACTGAAGCCTACCTCTCTCATTCGGCACAAATCTAAATGTTTCCATATTTGCGAAGTATCTGGATGCTAAAATATTATTTATTATGTAATGTAGGCTTTGTTCTTTCACTCGCATTTTCGACGTGAAACATCATCCTTCACATAGGCTATGTCAGCAGTAAGGCGCTGGTCACACTGAATGGCACAGACTGTACTATGGGCAATTTAAATTGAGCAGTGCAAGTTTTTATGTTTCTTTGATAATGAATAGGCTGTGATGTCAAGTTAGCAAAAATATGTGGTATATGCATGTGAGGCACCGACGCGATCACTGCATTGTTTTCCCAACTGTTACTCCATAATTTATGGCCATACCAACGCTGGTTGGTCATACAGATAGAAGCAAAACATAATTTAAAACTGTAAAGCTATTGCAAAATAAAGAAAACTGCTTTCTGTCGTTTTGGTTTCCATTCCGTGAACTTCGGAGGGCGTTACAATTATCCAAATTTGTATCTACATTGTTTTTGTTTTTTTATCTGTTAATGATTTACGTTAAATATATTTTGTGCATAGGCCTATATATTCCTTTTTATGTAGCCTATATATTTTTATTTAGTTTTCTCCGTTCACAGAAGCGCTGCAGATGCGTAATGTGAGCTTGTGTGAATCCATGTTCTACACTATCCTGCTATTTTTGCTGGTTTAAAACACACAAAAAGCTGCATATTACCTGCCATTCATTTTCACTTAAATGTAGGCCTAATGCTTGGCGGTTCGTGACATGTCCTTGGGCATTGCCATTGCGACTTACCTATGATGAATTTACAGCTGAGTGCAGGTATTTCACTCGTTGGATGCGTCAGCGTCACATTTGCATAGGCTGTAATATGCCATCTGACAAAATATATTTTGTACAGATTTTATTTTGTTTTGGCAAGTATTTAATTATTTTGCCCAGAGAAAAAAGTTGGATTATGCAACAGACATCATCTTCATGCAGTTAATTAATAAACCATCGGTATCTGCACTTTTCATGCTATTTCCGATATGCCGATGGCTTTAAAATAATAAAAAATCGGCCGATAAATATCGGCGGCCGATACATCGGTGCACCCCTAGTCTTAAGTGAACGTTTGGGGAACTGTTGGGAAAAAAAATCTAATGTGTAACATATTAGATCCTGTGTTTTACAAGTCTGTCTCATTAATGTTAATCTAACAACAAAAGAAAATTGGGAATCACTCGCTGCTCTTGATTGAACATCTTTTGTAGTTTTAATAATCAATTTATTTGTAATGAACTCACTAAAATAATTTTTACATTAGATATTTTTTTTTTTTTACTTGAATGCTTTTGTTTAGATGTAAAATGAAAAAGGTAATGCATAATATTTTTCTTATATTTTTTCTACTGTTTCTTATTTGATATGTTCTTATTTAAAATAACAAAGATAAAATAAAAATACCTATATTTTGATTATTAATGTAGTTATTATTATTAAAAAAAGAAGTCGAGGAAAAGAAGCGACTTTGCTTGGTGATTTTGCTTTGGAACCTTCAGAAAACTTTAACTCGATTTTTCTCAAAATTGAAGCTCTATTGGCTTCAAACGGGTGTAGTTCAGTCTTTTTTCTTCCGATTCCAATAAATATATATTTTAAGGTTTTTTTAATGGAGAATGTGAAAATAAAAATAACTTATTTTTTGCTCATTGTGACTCATTTTGCCAGCACAGGTCACATTTAAGTAATGTTTTATAAATGCGCCTTAGAAAAAAACATTACTGGTGTGCATCTTGAGACAAAACAAAGGCACTGACATATTTTAAGATCAGTCAGTGCAAGTTTCTTTCAGTTGAAACAGCTCAGACTGTCATGTTAGTCTGGGACTAGGCATAAGCCTTGTCTGTGAAACTGGGTTTATATGTTATATAGTTGTATAGTCACATTAAATAGGGGTAACAAAAATACATCCTTGGCTGATCACATTTAACCTCAATGACATTAACAGAAATAATTGTTTTGAGGGAGTCAAAAAAGAGATTTGTATTCGAATGAACAACAGCAACTGAACGATAATGTTTCCTTGGTTCTTTGCAGCACCATCATTCCTGAGAGACTTGATGCCTTCATTAACAAATATGCTGAGCTCACGCATGATAAATGGGCCTTTGAGAAGGTTAGTATCAGCATTCATGCTCATTTGTGAAATCCAAAAGCATTGTGGGACTTGAAATAGGCTTTGCAACCTTTTGCTTCCATCTTCCAGATCCAAAACAACTGGACATATGGTGAAGTTTTAGATGAGAACAGCAAAACTCACCCCATGCTGCGGCCATACAAGACTTTCTCAGAAAAGGTCTGAATGGATCTTCTTTGAATCTTCTTTATCATTTGGTTGTTACAGTTGGTTTTCCAGAATCAAGGTCATCTTCTCTTTTGAATTCTCTCTCTAGGATAAAGAGATCTATCGCTGGCCCATTAAAGAGTCCATCAAGGCCATGCTGGCATGGGAATGGACTCTGGAGAAAGCCAGAGATGGAGAAACTGAGAAAACTGAAGTGAAGGCCACCAGAAAGATATCCCAGACTGCTCAGGTAACAGAGAGATAAAACAAAGAAGATGGAAATTGCATGTTTTATGAACCCATTATCCATATCTACATGTTCATCTCCTGCAGGCCACCTATGATCCCAGTCAGGGATATTCTCCCCAGCCAGTGGACCTGACAGGCATGGCATTGTCCAGAGAGCTACAGGTATATTATTTATATTAATTCAGTATAAGCCTATAACTTTGGTATTCCGAAACCTTTGTGATTGATTCAATTCTCATGTTTCCCACTATTCAGTCCATGGCAGAGCAGATTGCTGAGAATTACCATAACACTTGGGGCCGCAAGAAAAAGATGGAGCTGCAAGCCAAGGGTATAATTGTTTATTTTATTCACCGTATCATGTTGACTGCACAAAATAATGTTCGGATGTATTGTTCATTAAATTAACCCGCGGGCTGTCTCGTTTTTTTGTGCTTTTTGTGTTAATAGGTGGTGGCACCCATCCTTTGTTGGTACCATATGATACATTGACGGCCAAAGAGAAAACAAGAGACAGAGAGAAAGCCCATGACCTTCTCAAATTCCTTCAATTGAATGGATACGCTGTCACCAGGTACACAACTGAAGCCGTACAACAAGAATGTTATAGTGACTAAGGTCTAAAATTGCCATTTCTTGTTGCTGTTCTTTGGCAGTAGTTGAAGCTTCTTAGTTTTTTTAAGAATGCTGACAGCCTGTGAACAAGAAAAACTTAATTTAGGGGCTGAAAGATCAGAGCAACAAAAACAGAATAAAATGTAAAGCTACGCACATCTGTTGCAGGTTAATTCAAACATTTTAATAGTATTTATAGCTCCTAGCTTAATAAATCAGGCTGTGTGAGTTTAAAAAAGGGGTTACAGCAAAATATACATCTGTATTCAGGTTCGAGGGACTATATTTAACTGTAACACACACACACTCTTTTGCTATTGCTCACTTGTTAGTGATTATCCCTCTCCATGCCAATGTTGGCTCGCATGCAATACATTGCAGACCCCTGTTCTAGTTTCTTACACAAATTATCAGAAAAACTATTCACATATATAATCATACAAATTTTACATGTATTATAAATATAAATTTACATTTTCATTTTCCTTTATATATATATATATATATATATATATATATATACTGAAATAATGACATATAAATCATGTTGAATAATCAATAAAATCAATAAATCAAGCATCAATAAAAGCATGTTGAATTGGCTTGTAATGGGGTGATCTTAATGTGTTTTGTCCTTATTTTGTCTTCTCTCTTCCTCATGGTTTTTCTTCTCCAGAGGTTTGAAGGACATGGAACAGGAGATTTCCTCCATTGAGAAGCGTTTCGCTTATGGGTTCCTGCAGAAGCTGTTGAAGTGGATGGAGATTGCCCAGGAGTTTATTGCTCATCTTGGTATACATTCATAGATCTATAGATACATTTCTCAGATCCAAAGAACTGTAGATGTTAGTTTGCACTTGAAGTTGTATATTTGAATGTTACATGTGTTTGTTACTCCAGAGGCTGTTGTGAGCAGCGGAAGAGTTGAGAAATCTCCTCACGAACAGGAGATTAAATTCTTTGCCAAGGTGAGACACCTTGCGTTGACTGGAGTATGAGTGCATGCTGAATAAAACAGCTCAGAGGGAATTATTGGGAAGAGATACAGACTTTCCACTTTCCTACTGATCACAGCCTCTCAAACTTTGCTCTTCCTCTTTATATTCTCTTCATGTAGATTCTGCTTCCATTGGTAAACCAGTACTTTAAGAATCACTGCCTGTATTTCCTGTCCACACCTGCTAAAGTCCTGGGCAGTGGTAGTCATGCCTCCAACAAGGAGAAGGAAATGATTGCCAGGTAACTAATGCTACAGAGCTTCATTTTTCTGTGGTAACCAAGTCAGATGATATGTACCTTAAATATTTCATTTGATTATGTGAATGTTTACAGAACTTCTTTAAATGATGTTAGTTGTGATGTTGTGACCTGTCACATCCTCTCTGCTCCTCACACTTCCTCTTGCCTGTTGTTTTCTCTCTGCCCCTTCCTGGAGTATTTTCCCATGGGTTCCCTCATCCTTTTTTTTACATTTATCTTTTACGGATCACGTTATTTTGCTCTTACTTTTCCATCATCTTAACCTTTTATTCCTTTTCATGCCATTTCCTCTTTCCCAACCCTCCATCCCTCTTTTTTCTTCTTTTTCTATCTATGTATTTTCTATCTCAGTATCTTCTGTAAGTTGGCCGGTCTGGTGAGACACAGGGTTTCCCTCTTTGGTAAGAATCCTGCATGATTTCACATTTCATTTTTTCACCGCATCATCCCCTTTTACTTTAATGTTTTACATCATCAGTACATTCATTCCTAATAGTTCCACTTATAAATAAGTAGAATGATTTGATTTCATTTAAATAAAATACAAATGAAAAAAGAATAAATATGTGGTATTTAATTTTAGTCAGTTCTTTCTTTTCTTTTCCTTCATTTCTTTCTTTCTTGCTCTGGGTGGTTGTCTAATGATTTGCTGTGCTTTGCATACGTTGGTGCATCATTTGTTTGTTTGTGTGTAATAATAGCATTGAAATTGTCAAGTATTTTATTTTATTTACTTTTATTTAATTCAAATAACATTAATGAAAATGGCATAAATAAGTAGAATTGTTTGATTTCATTTAAGTAAAATACAAATGAAAAAAGCATAAATATGTGGTTTTTAACTTTAGTCAGTTCTTTCTTTTCCTTCATTTCTTTCTTTCTTGCGATGGGTGGTTGTCTAATGATTTGCTGTGCTTTGCTTACGTTGGTGCATCATTTGCAGTGTTGGCTCAGTATTCCTATAGTAAGAATCATTATCATAGGAGTACTGTACTTCAGAAGAATATCTGCTCTGGCTTAATTCTACCACTTCATGCTATATCCTTGTCATATATTGTGGCATAGTATCCTCAGTCCACATGTTGTGGGTGAGGATAAAAGACCTGTGTCATGCTCTGAATGTTTGTGTGTGCAGGCACTGATGCCTCAGCAGTGGTCAACTGTCTTCATATTCTTTCCTGCTCACTGGATGCCAGGTATGTTGACCACATGATTCTCCATGTGTTTTACGGATGTTTACATCCTAAATTTATGTTTATGAATTACATTTCATGCTTACTATTCTTTTATTTGTTTTATTTTGCTTTCTTTTCCAGAACTGTGATGAAATCTGGGCCTGAGATTGTGAAGGCTGGTCTGCGCTCTTTCTTTGAGAGTGCTGCCGATGATATTGAGAAGATGGTTGAGAACCTTAAACTGGGGAAAGTGTCTACCAAAAACCAGGTTAGATGTAAATATAGCCCTGTTCTCCGAGATGTCCCTTTGTTCTTTGTCAAAGTTGTTAAATTGAGCCTCTTTCCCTGCATCTCTCTGTCTCTAACAGGTGAAAGGTGTATCTCAGAACATTAGCTACACCACCACTGCTCTTCTGCCAGTGCTCACCTCTCTGTTCGACCACATCGCCCAGCACCAGTTTGGAGATGATGTCATGTGTGAGTTATTTTCATAGGTTTCAACAGAGTAATTTAACTTGACTAAATGTAATCTACACAGCAGAGTACATTTGCTTAGTTTATAAATAGATTAATAAATTACAGTAATACAGCCCCAATTCCAGAGAAGTTGGGATGCTTTGTAAAATACTATAAAATCAAGAATCTGTGATTTGTTAATTCTCTTAAAATTGTATTTATTTGACAAAAGTACAAAGAAAATATTTACAACGTTTTCACTGACCAACGTAAATGTGTTTTGTAAATATGAACCAATTTAGATTTTGATGGCTGCAACACACTCCAAAAAAGTTGGGACAGGGGCAAAATAAGAGTGAAAATGTTATAGAATATCCACGTTAAACTGTTTGGTAAGTAACAGTTCACAGTAAGCAGGTGAATTGGTAATTGGTCAAGGTATCATATTTGGGTATAAAAGGAGCATCTCAGACTTTGCAAGCAAAGCTGGATCATGGCTCATCACTTTGTGCCAAATTTCATGAGAGAAGTGTCAAACAAATCAAAAATCACATTTTGCAATGTAAAATTGCAAAGAAGTTAGGTCTTTTACCAACTATAATATTGTGAAAAGATTCAGGGAATCCAGAGAAATCACAGTACATGTAGGCCAAGGGCGCAGATATTATTTTTTAACTGGGGCGGTACCAAGCTATCAGCAAATGATTTCAATTCAATTAGTTATTTTGCATAATTTGGGCTTTAACTAGTGCTCAAGTAGTTACTTTGCATAATTTGGGCTAATGATTTGCACTAAAAAGCTATAACAGCTTATTTAACAGCTTATTTGAAATCATGGATAAACAAAAATGAACAAAGGTAAACAAAGGCCTACCTGATCACCACTAGCAATGCATGATCAGACTATTTTACTAGTATGCCAATCACCTACCAAAAATTAATGTCTTCAGCAAAGTATGTTTTATTTAAACATTTGCTTATCTCAGCATACAAAGTCTATCATTATGAACAAAAAAGCAAAGAACCTATGTGCAAAAAATAATAATAATAAAATAAAATAACAACAACATATTTCCATAAATAAAAATAAGTAAGTATACGGAGTATGAGAAATTCCCTCTAGTGCAGCCAAACAAGTTTACTCAATGAAGGACCCAAAAACATCTCTCCTCCTTTCATTACCCTGAACATACTGCTGGGCAATTTCTTGTCTGTCCAGTCTGTCAAGCCTCTCTTGGTGAATATGGCACACAGCAATGCCATTGAGTCTTTTTTGTGTCATGGTTGTTTGCAACCAAGTTTTCAAACCTGCATAACCCACTAAAACTGCACTCTGCCTCAGCAGATGATATGGGCACCACCATCAACAATCTTACTAATGTTTCTACCCGATCAAATAGGCCACGGACTTCAGGGGGCATTTCTCTCAAAACATGCACAGCATCTGCAGTTGTGCTGACCTTGTACTTGTTTTTAAACATGGCTAATTGGACTTTCAAGTCTTCCTCGTTCAGTTCAGTATATTTCTGAACTGCTGCATCATTTGTAATGGGAGTCAGGAGTGAGTTTTCCAGTTCTTTTCCAGTTTGAATGCCTGGTTGCATAAACCTCTCAGTATTTTGTGCATCTACTGTGTCAAGGACACAGTGTGCGTGGTGGAACAATGGGCTCTAGAGACAGATTGTTACACATGTCTCCTGCCTCCCTAAAGACTGCCTCAAAGTGTTCAGTGTTTCTTTTGGATTTCAAGCTTTCTTGGACAAGAGAGACTCCAGAGAGCATGCCCTCCACTGTCTGAGTATTTTTCTGGAGAGATGCGTTTAGAAGCTCTAGTTCTCTGATCACATCTAAAGCAAGAAGAAGTCCCAGTACAACATTACCCTGTTGCAGTCGAACACGTAAGCCTTCTGCCCGGCTTGCAGATTCAGAATTACTTGCAGCCGTCTAATCCAGTGCATTTAGTACCATCCCATATTAGCTGAGAACAGCACGGATAGCAGGTGAGCCTACAGTCCGCCTAGTGGGACATAAAGACCTGATGGACAGGGCTGGCCCTCCCTTTCAGCTGCAACAATGGCTTTAAACTTGTCTTTCAGCTTACCAGACTGCCCAAAAAATGTGCCAAGGTCATGTATCCAGGCAAGTGCATTTCGCATGACACTGGAGGCTGAGCAAGCCTGTTGTGTAATTAAATTAACACAGTGGGCTCCACAATGAATATATGGTGCTAGTGGCTGTGCTCGCTGAATAACAGCCTGGGCACCTGAGTACTTTCCAGCCATATTTGAAGCCCCCTCATATGCTTGACCTCTGAGGACCGATACTGGCAGATTTAGTCTCAACAGAACATCCAAAATGATTCTGGCAAGGTTTTCACCTGTTGTAGAAGTTGTTTCATACTACCCTATAAAGTCTTCGTGCACCAGCAAACCAGTGTCAACATAACGTAGGCACAGCGCCTCCTGCTCAACACCAGAGATATCCCTTGTCCCATCCATAATTATTGAATACTGCAACACTGGAAAAGACCGGATCTCATCTATTGTCCTGATAATCGATGAACGCATCAAATTTATACACTCATTTTGACAATCCCAAGATGTGTCAGGGATTTTGTCATACTGACAAAATGTATAGCCTGAATGCACTGTAAGTCGCTTTGGATAAAAGCGTCTGCTAAATGTATAAATGTAAATGCGTACACCCCCTCTTTGCAGATAACCACCTAGTGAATGATTGATCATCTTCCGTCTTTCGGATGAGACGTTAAACCGAGTTCCTGACTCTCGGTGGTCATTAAATATCCCATGGCACTTCTCGTAAAAAGTAGGGGTGTAACCCCGGTGTCCTGGCCAAATTCCCACCACTGGCCCTTGTCAATCATGGCCTCCTAATAATCCCCATCCACTTGATTGGCTCTATGACTCTGTCTCCTCTCCACCTGTAGCTGGTGTGTGGTGAGCGCACTGGCGCCGTTGTCCTGTGGCAGCCGTCACATCATCTAAGTGGATGCTGCACACTGGTGGTGGTTGAGGAGAGACCCCCCCCATATGATTGTAAAGCGCTTTGGGTGTACAACAATACACAATAAAGTGCGATATAAATGCATCATTCTTCATCATCATTCAAGGTTACCTTGATGATGTTCATGCCAAAGGCCAATCCCTGCCTCGCCAGAATCATCTCACCCCCTATTATTTTTAACAGGCTAGCTCTGTTTTTTACTGACTGCACTGCTCAACTGTGTAGTAACTGGCCTGTTTTCATAGGCAGCAGTTGTAACAGCAACGTTGTGACCCTCGGATTTCTCATGCATGGACAATTTTTCAAGTGCTTTTTTCCAGTTTTTAAATCCAGTACTGACAAAAGCTGGGTCTATACTCTTGGCTTGTGCTGGTTTCCCTGTCTTGAAGTACTTAGAGCAGTGAAAACACAGAACACCATCTGTACCCATACTAACATGCAGCCAGGGATACTTATCATACCATGATGTTTGGTCTTTTATCACTTGTTTTTGCAAAACTTTAAGGTCAGGTTGATTTTGCTTTGTATATGTCATTATCATGTCAACATCCTCTCCATCTGTGTTGCCTCCTGTCCCTCCTTGTTGTTCTGTCCCTGCTTCTTCTGTCTGTAATCCTACTGTCTCTCCTTCCTCATGCTGTCTTTTTCTACTGTGGCTGCCCTCCTGCAGATCCTCACTTGACTGACTAGGGCCTGCCTCATTGCCATCAGAAATTGCCTGCAGGCCAGGAGGACAATGTTAACATTTTAAATCGTATAATTTAAGTTAACCCTCTATACCTCAATAGAATTTCACAACAATGTGAAATACAACATATTCCTGAGAATTAACTGCTAAAACTACTAAAGTTGGTCATTATTTCAAATGTCTAAGGATAACTCAAAATTGTAAATTTAAAAGTATTAATTGCAGGTTTGTTGCAATTTATAGGTTATAAATATCTTTCAAATGATGTATGACTCATTAAGAAATATTTTTCATAGCCCATGATTTAAGAGCATAAAAAAGCATAAATGTGATTTTGTGAACATGATCTATATCTTCCGTACAATAAAAAAACATGATTTCCTGCTATAAGAGGATGTCAAAAGGCTATGTAGGCCTTTATTTGTTGTTTGCATAAACTGGCTTGATTTGCACCACACACATTTACTTATTATAATTATTTTATAGTGGCTTACACGACAGTAAACATACCTCAGTCAACTTATACAGTACATTGGGTTAGATGATAATGTCATGCCTAATTTATTCTTGCAAGTCCAGATAAAACATAATTTCCTGACGATAAATTGTTTGATTTATCCAACCATTATTTTTGTGTTCATTCATTATTTGCTTCTGTCCACTCACCTAAATGCATAGTTATGGTCTCCACAATTTGCTGTGCTTGCTAAGTGCAAAAGCCTTCTTGTCATTATTGTCAGACCTAGCTATTCCCCATAACAAAACTAATCTGCCACATCTGGGAAAGTCAACAGGTATAGGATACTTACATTGTTTGGTTTTTGAAAAAACGAGGCGATTTTTTGTGTCCCTTCATTGCCTTTATGTGGCAGTTATACAGTCCATACAGTCCAGAAAGTTTTTTCAGTTCAGAAAAATCACCGGCTCAGCTCAGTCATAGACGATGGTATATGATCACTATGGTTACTGCTCCTACAGGCACGATTGAGGCAGCTACCAGCTCCTCATAGGACCCGGGTCAGGAAACACTCAGTTGAATGTGCTAATGACCTGTTGAGTGCTCAGAAAACACTGGTTTTACATTTTTGCATATAGTGAAATCCACTATGTCATGTCTGTCGTGTTGCATGCCTGATGTAAATCAGTAATGCTTGACCTTTGAGTGCTCAGATGGCATTGCATAAGAAACCGTCATGCTGCGGTGTTAAATATAGCCACATGGGCTCAGGAGTACTTCAGAAAACCGCTGCCATTTACGACGGGCTGCTGCTGCATCAAGAAATGCTACTTTTAATATTTGTTACTCTAGGAGAAAGCTATACATCAATTCTATGCAGCTATGCTGTCGAGTTCTCTGAACCAGAGCTCATCTCAGATAATCAAAAAGACAGTGAAAATGTGTGCTGTGCTCAGATAAGTCCACATTTCAACTGGGGAAAAATGGATTTCGAGTTCTCAGTCATAAGACAAAAGGAAAAATGCATATGTGCGAAGGTACTATTGACATGGAGGCATATATTGTAATTGTACAAAAAAATAAACTGCTATCAAGATGATGTCTTTCATGGGAAGTCCATGGTTATTAGATCAAGACAATGCCAGCTCTCATTCTGCATGTGCTACAACAGCGTGGTTTCGTAGACTCAGAGTGAATGTGCTAGACTGGCCTGCCTGCAGTCCAGATCTGACTCCTATTGAAAATGTATGACCAGTCATGAAAAGGAGAATCAGACAATGACAATCACAGACTGCCGAGCTTCTGAAGTCTTGTATCAAGCGAGACTGGACAAAAATGTTTGCTTGCAAAACTTTAACAATTAGTATTCTCAATTCCCAAACAATGAAACATTGTTATTACAAGGAAAGTTGATGTGACAGTGTTAAACGTGCCTCTGTCCCAACTTTCTTGTAGTGTATTGCAGCCATCAAAATCAAAATTTGTTCATATTTACAAAATACATTTCCTTTGGTCAGTGAAAACTTTGGAAATCTTTTGTTTGGAATTTTGTCAATAAAATAAAAGTTAAAGAGAATTAACAAATCGCAGGGTCTTGATTTTATTGCATTTTACAAAATGTCCCAACTTCTCTGGAATTGGGGTTGTAATTAACATGTGGGAGGAATTAAATTGAAAAGGCAGTGCTTATTTTTCTCTTTCTACAAATTCAGTTTCAGTTTAGTGTGCTTCACTGACATAAAAAAGAAACGGTAAAATAACAAATGTGAAAATGGCATAAGATAAAGTAATAAATGGTGTAAATAAGTAATATTATGTAATTTAATTTTAAATGATAAATGGTGTAAATGAGTAGTATAATCATAGTCATAATTCAATACAATTAAATTAAAATAAGTATAAATGGTGTAAATAAGTAGTTATCGAATTTCATTTCTTTAAATGTAATTAAATGTAATATATTAATATATATAGTTATATTTAGTATTATAAATAAATGTAATATTCTAAAGTAAATACATTTAATTTTTTATTCAAATAAAGTAAAATAACAGTAGGCCTAGTGTAAATGGCATAAATAAGTATCATTACCAATTTTTATTTTATTTATTTAATTTCCAGAAACTCTGCAACAAAATACTGAGGTAACATTATTAATCAAAAGTTAGAACATACACAATTAGGAAAAATCTGCAAATAATTGTGATATTGTAATTGTTATATACTGTGGATTGCTCACTGTCCCTCATATTGTGTATCTCTCCCTTCATCACTCAGTGGATGACTTGCAGATATCCTGTTACCGGATCATGTGCAGTATCTATTCCCTGGGTACTGTAAAGACCCCTCATGCTGAGAAGTAAGAAACAGGCTTTGCATGTGTACGTGTTTTTGTTTCTATATGAGCCATTTTTAAAGAATGTGCTAACGAATCTTATGTTGTGATATCACAGCCAAAGACCAGCTCTAGGAGAATGTCTGGCTCATCTGGCTGCTGCTATGCCTGTTGCATTTCTGGAGCCTAACCTCAACGAGTTCAACACATACTCAGTGTACACTACCAAAACCCCACGAGAGAGAACAAGTCAGTTGCTCACTCTGAATGTATTCCATTTATAGGGGTTGTGATCAGCTAGCACATACTTAATCGCTTAATTTAAGTAAGCTTAATTTATCATCCATGTTTTAGTCCTGGGTCTGCCCAGTCAAGTGCAGGAACTGTGTCTGGACATCCCTGAGCTGGACGTGTTGATGAAAGAGATCGGGGATCTGGCAGAGTCTGGGGCCCGTTACACAGAGATGCCCCACGTGATTGAGATCACCCTGCCTATGCTGTGCAACTATCTGCCCCGCTGGTGGGAGAGAGGACCAGAGAACTTCCCAGAGCAGGAAGGCTGTCTGTGCACGGATGTCACCTCGGAACATCTCATTCAGCTCCTGGGTAGCATCATGAAGATTGTCGTCAATAACCTGGGCATCGATGAAGCTTCCTGGATGAAGAGATTGGCAGGTGAGTGGAAACCAAGCATTGGTACCAAAAAATGGCAATCAATGCTAAGCATTTACTTATGGAGTTCCTCCTTATATTCCTCTCTAGTGTTTGCTCAGCCCATTGTGAGCAGGGCGAAGCCTGAGATGCTCAAGTCCCACTTCATCCCCACCATGGAGAAGCTGAAGAAACGTTGTGGAAAGGTAGTGGCTGAGGAGGATCAGCTGCGTATGGAGGGGAAGACAGAGTTGGACTGTGAGCAGGGAACCATTCGTGATGAGTTCGCTGTGCTCTGCAGGGATCTGTATGCTCTTTACCCGCTACTCATCCGATACGTGGACAACAACAGGTATCTCTCATCCGCAGGATGATTTTATGGTCCTAGTACTAGTCCGAGATTATCAACCGAAGAAACTTCAAAATACTTTAAAGCCTTTGCAGTAGTAAAGGCCCATTCATACCAATAGCAAATAACTATATTAGCATCCACACTGATGGACAATTTTGTAGTCCAGGTACCGTTTAGGTTTTATTTTTTTATACAAGACCACCAACAAACATACATCTAGACACTTTGAAGTCTTTGCAGAGTAAAGGCCTTTCACACCAAGAACAATAACTGTATTAGCATCCAAACCAACAGACAATAAAGTTCTGCTTATTATAAATGCATGCTACAATTATGTAGTCTGCTGCTTTGAAATACATAAAGGGATAGTTCACCCAAAAATGAAAATGCCCTGAAGAAAGCTGTTTTTGCCGAAACGCGTAGATCTACTTTTAACTATTTTGTAATGATTTAAGCCCAGTACATTAAAGGCTATTAATCTTACCATGTGAGTGCCTTGGAAGCATTTTGTCGATATAATGAAAATGTCCTGTTGATTTACTCACCCTAAGGAAATCCAAGATGTAGGTGATTTATTTTTCTTCAGTAGAACAGAAGATTTAGCTGAAACCATGGTCCTTGGTATGATGGCCCAGTAGTGCACAACACACTGAAATCTCCACAACTCAACGAAATCACCACAATGCATAAGACAAATTTTGTTGTGTTATTCTAATTTTGCTGTGTTGTGGCTTGTTTGCACTGTGTTGTGGCTTGTTTCTGTTGTGTTGTGCTCATTTTGCTGTGTTGTGGCTTGTTTGCGTTGTGCTGTGTGAATGTTAAGGCTGTCAATAAAAAGTCTGAATTTCGAATATTCGTCGAATTTAAAATTAAAATCCACATTCGAATGCAAAAACGCTGCATTCGAATTTTTAAATGTGTGTCAGGCAGCATTATATGTGGCACACAAGATGCGATGACGATGTAGGTGTCGTTGCATTTTAATGCTTTTTTTAGTCTATCCTGTTGAACCCACTGAATTTCTTTTGAATGCTGCTCATTCAAAATATAGCGAAAAAAGAGAACATCAGTGCGGAGAAGATGTTGTTTACATCAAAACTGAAACCAAGCTGTTCACACAGAACGCATATTATCGCATTTTCTATATCACCGTTGCACTCGCATCTCGCACAAGAGAGTGGCATGTTTTGAAAGCCATGTAAAATTAATGTTAGTTCAACTTTTAAAAAACATGTCTCGAGATTTTATGTTGTTTTTTCTGCATCCCACTGCATCACATGTTTTTAAATGAAAAAAAACTTGGCTACTCTTTGTGATTAGTTTTCGGTATTAAACTATACATACTTACATGATGCTTGTTGTCTCTAATTGTTTAAGCAACGTAATTAATTATATATGGTTTATAAACATTATTTTAAACATTATGCACTTTTTTCAAAGATAGTCTTGTTTTTGTATTTCTTTGAAGAAACATGCATTAGTATGGTAATATTTTGCTCGATGCGCCCTCTTCTGGCCTCAGGAGATAAGCCAAAATCTTTTTTATCCCCCTAACAGAAATTACGCCTTTTAAATTCGAATATAATTAACATTTTTATAATATTTTATTACAAAATTCTAATTTAGTTTTTCAGCCAATTTGACAGCCTAGTGAATGTCATTGTGTTGTGGCTTGTTTCCATTGTGTTGTGCTAATTACATTGTTTTGAGGCTTGTTTACATTGTGTTTTGCTAATTTCGTTGGGTTGTAGCTGTGTTGCGACTTGTTTGTTGTGTTGTGGCTTGTTTCCATTGTGTTGTGCAAATTTTGTTGTGTTGTGGCTTGTTTCCATTGTGTTGTGCAAATGTTGTTGTGTTGTGGCTTGTTTCCATTGTGTTGTGGCTTGTTTCCATTGTGTTGTGCAAATGTTGTTGTGTTGTGGCTTGTTTCCATTGTGTTGGGGCTTGTTTCCATTGTGTTGTGGCTTGTTTCCATTGTGTTGTGCAAATTTTGTTGTGTTGCGGCTTGTTTCCGTTGTGTTGTGGAGATTTCGTTGTGTTGTGCACTACTGGGCCACCGTACCTTGGTGATTCATAAAATGCATATCAACAGCTTACAAAAAAAAACAGGCAAAACAAGATTAATATATGTGGCTCCTGACAATATACTGAGGTCTTATGAAGCCAAACGATCATTATTTACAACATTATTAGAAAAAAAATCTAAAAGTGATTACAACAATATTGTTGCTCTGTAGCTGTAGTGTGGACTGCCCTATTCTCATAGAATTATAACTATTTTTAAAACAATGGTTATTGATTATAGTTATCATACTTGGTGTGAATGACTCTTAAAACTGTCATTCTGGAGATTTGGTTATTTCTGTCGTTTAAAGGGCGAGGTGGTTGACCTGTCCTGACCCTGATGCTGAGGACCTCTTCAGGATGGTTGGAGAAGTCTTTATCTTCTGGTCTAAATCTCAGGTAAGTCTGTTTTTACCTCTCTATAATTAAAATCTCATTGTCTTGTCTCATGTCTAGTTTCTTTTTGCCTCTTTTTTCTCCTTGTCTCCTCTAACATGTCTTTAACTTTTTGTTGTCTCTTCTGATTTCTTTTCATATCGTCTCCTCTTGTTTATTGTACTTTCCCTTCTCTTGTCTCCTTTGGTCTCTTCTTGTCTTTCCACTATTGTATTATTGATTGCAGAATTTCAAGCGTGAGGAGCAGAACTTTGTGGTGATGAATGAGATCAACAACATGTCCTTCCTCACTGCTGACAGCAAAAGCAAGATGAGCATGGTGAGTTTGTCCACTTACTGTTACTCACATCACTGCAAAATTGACATTTGAGTTTAAACGTAAATATAAAAGTTGTGTACCTTCTCCATCATGTCAAAATGTTATTTAATAATTAATTTCTAGAATTTTTTAATGA
This sequence comes from Ptychobarbus kaznakovi, assembly GCA_027422405.1. Taxonomy (NCBI): domain Eukaryota; kingdom Metazoa; phylum Chordata; class Actinopteri; order Cypriniformes; family Cyprinidae; genus Ptychobarbus; species Ptychobarbus kaznakovi. Next base: position 14,264,549 of record CM049809.1, read on the forward strand.
AATGAAAATGGTTAGATTTGTTAACTCCATTTCTTCAGTCGATTGCTGACCTGATGTCCTGTTCAGGACAGACACTGTTTCTACTCTCACAGTGGGTTTATATATCCATTGATGTTTTTCCTGTCCGTGAGGGTTTAAGTTTTAACAGTGCTGTCTCTCTCTGTGTCCTGTCTCGCTGTGGATTCGGGGTGTGTAGGCCGGAGACGGAGAGGTCAGACCGTGTTTCTGCACGTGTTTCTGATAAAAAAAGAGCTGTGCTGATCGCATGGCGCACAAGCAGGGCTTTTCATCAAACTCCCACACACAGGCAAACACACATATACACAACAGCCTGAAGTCCATACCCTCATTCATTGCCAGTGTGTGTGAGGTTTGTTGGTACCTTGTTTGATGAAAGCCCTCAGCCATAGACTTTAGTCTCAGGATCATGGCACCCCTTTTCAGCTGGATCTTTAACTCCCGCTGGATCTGAGTTCCATCGCCCTGACAGTGATTTTGATTGATGTGCCTCTGATGGATTTTGACTGCTGCAAGTTCTTGCAGACTTGTCTGGTTCCTTTTCTTTCTTCTAGTGCTGTTGTCCAGTTTGATGTTAATGTTTAATGTTACAGTTTTTTCCCAACAAGCTCTGGTGGTGATGCTCTCTCACTAGGAGCAAAAAAAACTCTTTATCAAAAATACATTGTCAAACCATTACCCATCACTTAATCTTCACAAATTTCAGGGATATTTATGAGCACATTGGTAATGTAGGGAGGGGAACATGACTTTTCCTATAAAGGGAACAGTTCTCATTACATCTCTCATCTAATATTTCCCCCCCCGTTGTTTAATTCTCTGTATCTAATTAAATGGTACTCTCCGCTTCTTTCATTTCATTAATGTGACTTTTGTGTCCATTCTGTTGGCAAGTTATTAATTGACATGTTACCCAAACCCAACTCACTTGCTCACTTCCCTAAAAAGTTTGTCTCTGTTAGGTGTTAGCTAGCACAATGATACTATTCACTTTGCAGGATACCACCTCCTCCTCTGTGCTGTGAGATGGCCATTACTGTAGCACTATCTGTTATCTCCTCTCAATGGGTGTTCCTCTCTGCCTAATACATTCAGAATACATTCATTTCATCTCTTTTGGTCTCATCTTCTTACTGATATCTGCTCTCATCTAGTCTAGTCTCTTCTCATATCTTCTTATCTCATGTCTCTTCTCTTTGTTTTCCTCTCTTGGCTCGTCTCATCTGCTTTTACCGAGGGCTAAACAATTAATTGTAAAAAAAATTAGCGGTGATTATCAAATGTGTTGATCAAATCGCAATGACTGTGATTTACTAAAATAAACAATATGAACTACGTTTTTCAGAGTAAAGCTTAGCACTGTGTTCATTTACACGCGAGCAGCTCATGAGCCAGTGTTTTTAGTATCTCCATCTCTGCATGTGCCGAGTTTGCATCTTTTATAACATGCATTTAAAAATGCAACACATGCCAAAATGTTACCAGAATTTAAATGAGACGCATTTATAAACCTTTTTCCAACAAAGGAGAAGCTTTATCACTGTGGTTTTCCAAAAATAAAAGCTCAGTGGTTTAACATCTGCACATGAAGAAAATAATACACAAATATTAGTATTGTAATTTTACAGTACTGTAAAATAAAATTATTATATATATTTTTTATTTTACAGTTAAATAATTGAATAGCAATATTATTTTTTAGTTATATAATAATTATAATGATGATTATGATGATTTAGTAAGTTTTATTATATAGTTATATAATAATTATAATGATGAGGATGATAGTTATATATTCACTGTATTTTGTACAAAGGGAGTCTGACGTCAAAACCTGTAAGACTAATTTGCCACAGGTTTCTTGAGATTTTTAAGATGGGGATTTCAATTCATGAGTAAAATAATGTCTGTGGTAAACATAACTTGATGGTTTAGTATTTTGTACAACATAAATTGCACACACTCACACCCTAAATGGTCTTATGTAGTTACTTATTAAACATATGAAGAGTTTATTTGCAAAAACAGATAACTTTTTTTTAAGTTTCAAAATCTTTTTTTTATTATGTTATCATTTTCATGTTATCACAAATTAGTTTTCCAGGTCTTGACGTCACAGCTGCCGAACTCTTTTTGCAGCCTTACAAACAGGCACAGCACACCTGGACCTCAAAAAAAAAAATACCACAGTTTTTATCAGACAAAAATGTGACCCCCCCCCCAATGTGCAGCCCTAGTCTCATCTCTCCTGTCCTCTTATCTTGTCTAGTGTCCTCTCTTCTCCTCTCATGTCTCGTCTCGTCTAGTCTCTTCTCATCTTTGCTCTTGTCTTGAATCTCGTCTCATGCTGAAAGGCCAGAGGGAGCTCTTGTTGCAGAAGACAACAGTCATTAATGACGCCTTACAGGCACAGACTCAGAGAGTGTGTGTGAGGGATGGAGCGGCCCCAAAGCCTAGTGTTGTTTTTAAGTGTGCAGTGCTTAAGGGTTGGCAACCTTACACCACTAACATTGAGACTGCTGTGTGTTTAGCTCTAACATTTCCAAATAGACTGACTGATAAAACACGTCCTTGAAGCATGGTGTTATTTTCCCTCAGTGCTAGTTTGGTAAATTTCCCCATTTCCTTGTTAATCTATAAAACATAGAAAGTAGCTTCCATTAACACATTATTTAACAATATAAAAGCTGTAGCTAATCATTAACTATTCAGAAAGCAAGACACTTACAGAAGGGAGATGTTTACAGAGAATTGTTTCTGTATTCACATTATTCACTTAGAAATAATCCATCTAAAGACTGTTTTTGTTAATAAAAACAGTCTTTCCTAAAACAAATCCATATTCTTTTTCCCAATACAGCCTGTTTGTGGCCAAACCTGTCTTTCTAGGTATGAGCATCCTTGTGTCAGTCTAACTCTGCAGAGTTTTTATAGGGTGGAGGCTCAGATGTTGAGCGGACTAAAAAGAAGCGGCGCGGGGACCGTTATTCCGTTCAGACCTCGCTGATTGTAGCGGGCTTGAAGAAACTGCTTCCCATCGGCCTCAACATGTGCTCCCCTGCAGACCAAGAGCTCATAAACATGGCCAAGATCCGCTACTCTCTGGTATTTAGCCACATGTTTAGCCATATAGTTTGATTAGGATGGTTGATTTACTGCCAAACAACACAACAAAAACTCTTATACTACTGTTCAAAAGTTTGGAGTCAGTAAGATTCGTTCATGTTTTTAAAACAATGCAACAAGGCTGCATTACCAAAAATACAGTTAAACTGTAATATTGTGTAATATTATTACAATTTAGCATAACTGTTTTCTATCTTAATATATTTGAAATAGTAATTTATTCCTGCGATGGCAAATCAGAATTTTCAGCAGCCATTACTCCAGTCTTCAGTGTCACAAGATCCTTCAGAAATCGTTCTAATGTGCTGATTTGATGCTCAAGAAACATTTATTATCAATGTTGAAAACAGTTGTGCTGCTTAATATATTTTGTGGAATTCGTATTTTTTTTGAAGATCCTTTGGTGAAGCATTTTTTTTTTAAAGAACAGCATTTGTTTTTAATATAATTTTTTGTATCATTATAAATATCTTTACTGACATTTTTTATCAATTTAATGCATCTTTGCTAAAAAAAAAAAAATAAAATAAAACAAGTATTTCTTAAAAAAAAACAATCTTATCCCAAACTTTGAGAGATAGTGTGCACTGAGTAGTATCAATTTTGTTGACTCTTTGTTGATTTGAATGTTACAGAAAGACACAGACGAAGAAGTGAGGGAGTTTCTGCAGAATAACCTGCATCTACAGGGAAAGGTAAGTGAAGAAAACATCTTAAGTACAGTATAAGTGTCTGTGTGTACACATCTCTGTCTGTCTGTAGGTTGAGGACCCAGCTATGCGCTGGCAGATGGCTCTGTATAAGGAGACCTCAGGTAAAGTTGAAGATGCTGATGCACCGGAGAAGGTTGTGAAGAGAGTTCAGGAAGTTTCGGCTGTTCTCTACTACATTGAGTTGGTGAGGCCTGTTTCCGCATATACATGAAGTTATACGCTTATTTTCCTCAATGTTAAGCCATTTCTTCTTCTTCTTTCTTTGTCTTCCTTCAGATTGAGCATGCATTCAAGTCAAAGACGATGGTTTGGCACAAGCTTCTGTCCAAACAGCGTCGCAGGGCAGTAGTGGCCTGCTTCAGAATGACACCGCTGTACAACATCCCCAGGTAAGACACACATCCCCACGTAAGACACACATCCCCAGGTAAGATGCGCAGACTTATTTTTACTTTTATTTCAGGCACCGGGGGTCTAACATGTTCCTTGATGGTTACAAGCGCAATTGGATTAAAAATGAGGGCTACTTGTTTGAAGACAAGATGATCGATGACTTATCTGTAAGTCTGTACATCCATTTACACTCCCTGAGTACACCCCCTTGAGTCCAGTTTGTTCATAGTGTTGTTTTTTGCAGAAAGCAATGGAGCAGGAAGAAGAAGAAGAGGAAGAAACCGAAACAAAACCAGACCCCCTTCATCAGCTCATCCTTCACTTCAGCCGCACAGCTCTCACCGAGAAAACGTAAGCAAATCGCTCGGGTTTAGTGAACGGGATTTCTTGACAGGATTTCTTCTTAAGTAAAGTCACAATTATCTATTTAGCACTTTTTATAATGCACAGAAATAAACAGGAAAATAACAGTGTTTCAAAACTGATCACTGATCAATCGAAATTACTTTAATTTCAGATGAGATCATCTCTACCGAAGAAAATATTCAGTTCAAATTAGTTCAAAGTTGATTCAGTTTAGTTTTATAACAGTGTTGCAACGTTAGTCAATTATGAAATAAATTAAATTCAGCAAATAACAGGTCCACATTTTCATTATTCAATTCAAGTTATTTCAATGTTGAACTAAGAGCTGAAATTAGTTCAATAACATTAGTTCAATAACAGTGTCAATGTTTCAAGGTTCAAGGTTCAAGTTTTTTTTATTCGTCACATACTCAATTATACAGGATATAATCAGTAGTGAAATGTAAGTCAGGTCAGGTCCGCTCAATGGACAGTGCAAAATATGTAACGCAACATAAGAGTATATATATATAAATATAGGTTAAAAAAATAAAAATAAGAAGAACAAAATAAAGAGTAAAATGTGCAATAAAATAAAATGTGCAATACAGTATACTGTGGACTTAAAGGTGCACTGTGTAATATTTAGGATAATCTATAGACAGAAATGCAATATAATATACATAACTACATTTTCAGAGGAGTATAAAGACCTTACTTAATTAACTGTTATGTTTTTATTACCTTAGAATGAGCGATTTATAACTACATATACCGCGGGTCCCCTCACATGGAAGTCGCCATCATGTTTCTACAGTAGCCCTAAACGGACAAACTGCTCTACAGAGCGCGTATCGTCACTATGTTGTTCTCGCGGAAAATCTTAGCCCTGTATCGGCCACCGTAGCTTCTCTAAAGGGAGGGGTGAGCGCGGGACTGAGCCGTTGGTTGCAATTCGCAAACTCAACCGCTAGATGCCGCTAAAAACTACACACTGCACCTTTAATAAATAATAATATAAGCAGGAATGTGCAAGAGGAATGCGCAAACAGGTTGTACCGGGTATATACATAGCAGCAATATGGATGATAGTGAATATTTTACAGTTTATTAAATTGAGTCTTGTAAATGTTATTTGTTTGAGTTTAGGAGCCTGATGGCCTGAGGGAAGAAGCTTCTTTTAAGTCTCTCAGTTTTTGCCATCATGCTCCGGTAGCGCTTGCCAGATGGCAGTAAAATGAAGAGCCGGTTTCCAGGGTGATTTGTGTTCTTGATGATTTTAGCAGCTCTGCTTTTGCAGCGTTTGAGGTAGATGTCCTGCAGTGAGGGGAGAGCAGACCCTGAGATGCGCTCAGCTAAGCGCACAACTCTCTGTTGCTAAGTTAATCAACTATTAAATTCAATTCAGCTGTAAAGCAGCTCTACAGAAGGCAATAGTATTAATATTCAGCTCAAGAGATTTTAATATTGATTCAGCTCAGTTTAATGAGGGTCAATAGCCCCTTTCACACCATAATAGAAGTAAATTGCATGAAATTACCGAAAACGACTTTACCAGTAAATACAATAATACGCTGTGTTGTGTTTGTTAACATGAAGGGGTATACGCAGTCAGTTTTTGTTGATGTTTTCATTTTTATCAAATGTTCACATTCATGCAGCTGCTTTTGGCCCAGAGACATCATATTAGATGACTTCAAACCAAACTACACAGCGCAGAGTAAATGCGTCATCTGCATCAGAATGTTATGATTGGCCCAGAGTACTTATGTCGTCTTATGTCAGCTAGTTCTGAACTCGTACATGCTCATACCGGCAATCTTGTTCTGCGTTCACACAGAGCACATTACCAGTAATGTTACTTCTCATACTGGTAAATTCGTTCCGGCATTCATTCTGTATTTTTTATTTACAAAAGGTCCTGTTCACACATGATCTCTTAATGGTAATTTACCAGTAAAGACTGTACGTGTGAAAGAGGCTAATGTTGCAAAGTTCATACATTTTGACATCATAATCCAGCTCAATTCATTTAAAAAATTGACTGTCAGTCAAACTAATCATACTTCTGACATGTGTTTCATCCTCACTGCAGTAAACTTGAAGTGGATCATCTATATATGTCATACGCTGATATAATGGCAAAAGTAAGTCATGAATCGAACTTTAAATCTTTTATGTCTTTGTTGAAAGATGTAATGCGAGCTAACCTTACGTATCTTTCTGTTCAGAGCTGCCACATTGGTGAGGAGGACGAAGGGGGAGAGGAGGGGGGCGAGGAGCCATCCTTTGAGGTGCGACAGACAGAAATGGTATGGGGGGGCCTGGGGCTGGGGCCATGGGAGTCAGCGGAGCCAGCAGCTACAGCTACAGCTCCTGCCACGCACTGAGTGAACACGTCCAGAACCACTGCACCCCGCACACTCGATGTCTCTCACTGTCCCTCTCATCCTTTCAGCTCTCCTCTGTCTCTCTTTCTCTTTTCTCTTTATACCTGTTGTGGACTGATCTGTGCACTCCTTTGCTGGATTCTGAGTCTTTGTTTATCTTTGTGTTTATTGCATGACTTGAGCGAGTGCAGAGAGATGGCTGCGCACAAAACAGATGAAACTAAAAGCAGAACAAGACATGCTGAACACATCACAGTTTTGACCAATTTGGCTTCATTTGTAGACCAGCAACAATAAAAAGGAAGCTAATAGAGGTGTGAATAGTTTTTCTAGCACTTTCTCCCCAGCTGGGAGACCAATAATGCAAAATAGTATAGCTGTTCTCTCAGGCTATTTAGAGTAGAGTAGTAATATTAATGCTGTTGATGATTTTGGGAGTGTGTGTGTTTGTGTGTGAGATTTAAGTACGCACTCATACACACACTCAACAAACACCTTAACTGGTCTCCTAATACTTTACCAGTCCCACCTCTCCAGAACTCTTTCTTCTCTGTGTTTGTAGGCAGTCGCCTGTAGTTTTCCATTCTGTCTGCATCTTTTGTATCTCACAGTTTTACTGACCTACTAACCCTAAGGACTTTTTGACTTTTTTGGTCCTTGCAGACATGATTTAAATTCAGAAAATATATCTTCACCTTCTCAACTGGCCGAAAAGATTCAGGATGTGGGAGCTCCAGCTGCTCCATTCCATAACCTTACATAGCATTTTAAAGGGATAGTTCACCCAAAAATGGAAATTACTGCTTAATTTACTCACCCTCAAGCCATCCTAAGTGTATATGACTTTCTTCTTTCAGATGATTCCAATCGGAGTTATATAAAAAAATGTCATGGCTCTTCCAAGCTTTATAATGACAGTGAATGGGTGTTGATATTTATTAGTCCAATAGAAGTCCAATAAAGTGTAATCATCCATCATAAAAAGTACTCCACATGACTCCAGGGGTAAATAAAGGCCTCCTGAAGTGAATTGATGCATTTTTGTAAGAAAAATAACTTTTGTTTTCATATTTAAAACTTTATTAACCATGATCTCTAGATTCTGCAAACTGTCGTATGAGACATGCTTGCTTTTTTTTCTAAAAATCATATGATTTTTGTACGATCATCATTGTATAAATTTATCTAAAAATCACTGCCTCAAAAAAGAATTACACTTTCCCTTCAGAATGGGTTGGAAATGCTCAACCATAAAATGGCTTCAACCATAAAATGAAGTTTTTAGAATATTTACAATATGTTAAATAATTATTATTATTGACTATTGTTAATATCTAAATAATGCAAGAATAATTTGAAAATAAACATAAGACTTAGGGCCAGATTTACTAACAGCTTGCACCAGCGCAAACCATCTTTTGGCGTTAAAATAGCACTGTCGGGATTTACTAAAGATGCGAAGTAAAGAATTAGCGCTGTTTTTGCACCTGACCTTATTGAATATGCATTTCTAGGAGTTTCCCTATCAGATGCAAAATTAAAATTAAAATGAATCACACAACGCAATTTACCATCTGTATTTACCAACGTTTGCGCTTGTCAAATTACTGGTATTTGCGCCATTATTTAACGCCCAAAAAAGCATGTCTTAAAGCAGGCGGTAATTTGCGCTGCTCTTGGTAGATTGCGCTGATCATTATAAAAATGATCTGGCTTCTGTCAGTAAATCACCCATAGAGTTTTCCCCTACCATTGGCACTTTTATGGAATTGCGCTCTAACACTAATTTAACCTGTTTAGTAAATCTGGCCCATAATATCTATTGATTACTCAAATTACACAGATTCATTTTTTCCTTAATAGTATTGTAACAGAAAGTAGGATAAACGTCTAGGTTGTAATCTAGTAATCATGATAATTGCATCAAATTAATGCTGTATAATTGCAATTATGGTATTATAGAATATGTGTGTGTTGGTGGTGAAGGTTTTATGAAGGCTGACAGAATTCTCTGGATTTAGATCAGGCCTGTATGTGATGACCTTGTGTGTCTCCAAAAATGTGTCTTCATGTCTTTGTTTTGAATTGTAACAAGTGTTTTTCTCTATACTCACCAAAGACTACAGTAAAAGCCTGCACAGACACACACAAACACATTCAGAACATCGCATTACAAAAAGGACACACTTGACATATTTCCATCTGAAACAAAAGGTAAAAAAACGCACAATTAATTAATTACAACGATTATCAATACGTATTAAGTCTCACATTTTGTAGGACATGGCCTGGCTCTCAGGGCGGGGTGGGAGTGGGTGGGGCTTCATGCTGGGGTTGGGACGCTTGGGTGCTTTTAGGGGTGGGTTCAGCTTAAAAATCAGCCCGCTTGATGCGTTGTATGTACTTGTATAATCCTTTTTGTCAACAGGGTATCATCACCACCAAATTTCAAATGGGTCACTTCGATAAATACTCAACTCTACAGAGAACAATTTCTTCCATTTATTGTGAGATATATTATTGTTGTGAATATGCCGTAACAATATGCTACATACAATGCAATATGCTAAGTAGTCTCTAAAACAAAAATACAAATAAATATTTTATAGACTACCGTCCAAAAGTTGGCAAATTAAAAAATATATATTAAAAATAATACTATTTTATTCATGTTAAATTGATCAAACATTTAAAGTGTTAAGAAGACTTGTACAGTATTTTAATCAAATGCTCTTTTTTACTTTCTATTCATCATAGAATCCTGAAAACAATAAATAACTGTTTACGCAAAATATTGAGCAGCATAACTTTTTGATAACTATTTGATACATTGTAAACTATTAACTATTTGATAAATTGAAAAATACCATTTTCTATGTCATACTCTGCTGCCATAAGCTGATTTGGCAGTCGTGGTGTGAGGGTTTATAAGAAAGTACAGCACCCAGCTGTATAATGTAGTTAAAACCGAGGGAAGAGCCAGTAGTATCATACAAATATGCCTCACTGTTCATGGAGAGCAGGTCTGCTTGCTGTAGTCTAACGTTTGTGCAGTCAGCAAACGTGAACGGCTCATATAACGGACACATGACTAATAGCACTTGTGGTTTGGACGAGAAAGAGTGTGTAAGCTGTGTGTATGTAGATGAATGAAGAAAAACGAGCATAAGCGATAATTAAAGAAGTAAAAGCTGGTATAAAACAGTCAGTTCACCCCATTTTCTTTAATAATTAGAATACAAGAAATTTTCTCAGGTATTTAGGGAGAAACTCAAAAAAATGCTTTTTAAACTTTAGATACATTTTTAATCATCCTTCTTAAATAAAATATAACATCTAATTTGTATAGAAAATGAGTGTGTGTGGGTGTGTGTGCATGTTTATGTGGTTTATGAGGACACAAATTTGTATAATGACATGGGTATGACAGGTATTACAAGGAGAAGGTGATTTATGGGGACATTTTCAGTGTCCCCATAATTCAAAAGTCTTATAAATCATACAGAATTCTTTTTTTTTTGAGAAAGTAAAAATGCACAAAGTTTCCTGTAAGGGGTAGGTTTAGGTGTAGGGTTGGTGTAGGGCGATAGAAAATACAGTTTGTACAGTATAAAAACCATTATGCCTATGGAGAGTCCCCGTTAACCATAACAACCAACATGTGTGTGTGTGTGTGTGTGTGTGTGTGTGTGTGTGTGTGTGCTGGATGGTCGTGGGGCAGGGGTATTTAAAGCTGGGCATCATTATGACTGGACTGTTTGTTTTCATCTAATAGGAGAAGGAGATGGAAAAGCAGAGGCTTCTGTACCAGCAGTCCCGTCTACATGACCGTGGAGGGGCTGAAATGGTTCTGCAGATGATCAGTGCTTGCAAAGGTGCACACACAATCACTTACAACACATGCATTTGGACTATGACAAAAACTAAAAGTAAAGGCCAAGTTCTGTCATGAAACTCTCGATGGCGCAGGGTGATGGGTCGTTAACACAAATTGATAATATTCACAGCGTTAAACTACTTGGCACAAGCTGATTCATGTTATATACGCAGCCAATTAACTTCCTGCTTTACATTTAAATGGCATTACATTTAAACACGGACACTACGTCCATTTACAGTCTATAGCAAATACATACAAAAGTATAAAAATAGCCTTCTTGGCAAGTAACTTTTTAGCTTTTACAATGATTAATCTATATTACATTTTTACAGTGGAGCGCACCCATTCGACCAGGCATTTTCTGTTTTATTTTAGAGCATCTTCTGTTCTGTGCTTGCGCACAAACTGCACAGCAATCATTTTCCCAAATGCCATTTGTGTGGAAATATTATGTTATTATTATAATTAGTCTGTAAATGGCCATTTGCAGAGTCCAGAGATGCTGAAGATGGACGTAAAGAGGAGAAAATATCATAGCAGGCAGAACAAGATTCATGATGCGCAAAATATAGGAATCCTAAATATAGAATTTTTTATGAATGTGTTTCTGAGGGGAACTGGTTGTTTTCAGAAAAGTTTACATGGCATTTTCTTTTCATGTATAATGCATTTAAATGAGTGTTAACACACGCAGTGCTGCTGTGTTTACAGTGGTAACCAAGGAAAAGCTGTATCACTGTTCCATAAGCGCCACCTGCTGTCAGAGAGTGAAACTGCATCTCATTTAGCCTGTCTGCTGCTTCTGTTTCACATAACATCATTTCACACCATTCAAAAGCTAAAGTCACACCAATCTGTTTTTGATTCAGACTTTGAAATTATGCAGTCTAATATAAATCAATGAACATGTTTTTGTTATTATTCATATTTTTTTTCATGATTAAAATGCAGTGGTTGCCTTGCCACTAATTTCAAATAGCAATAAAAACAAGGTGCAGTGTGAAGAATATGCAAATGTTATTTTATTAGTAATTATTACATTTCTTTACCTGAACACCTACAAACATAAAAACTTCAGCAAAATTAATTTTGCTATTACTTGCAATTTGTTAATTTGTTCTTATTTACTGGCTGTCGCTCATCTTTGATAATGTTTGAACTTTATATTAGTTAGGCTAGTGTTAAAATTAAAATCGAATTAAATTAAAATTGTATTGGTATCTAAAATATTAGTGTCATAAGATTATTTATTATAATACAAAAATCTAAATTGATAATAGCAACTATTTTATTTATTTATTTGTTGTGGCAAGGCTAGTGAAAATATTAACAGGGCAAGTAATAACTTTAACCACTGAAAAAACCCTTAGCATTGAGCCCTGGGCTATTTTTCCAGTGCCATTTTATTCCCTTCCCGCTCGTCAACTGGCAATCACGAAGTCAAATGCAGTCACCAGGCTGTACCGGTTAACTAAGGCAAATTTTCCAGAAAATTTAAACTTTGGCTACAAAATGACCTCTTCAAAGACTGAGTTTAAAAATATAAAAAATATCAGAGCATTTAACGGTAAAAGCAAAAAAAGAAGTGCTCAGCACAACAGCGGCCTGTTTGTCAGGGAATTTAACATTTGACTTACTTGTGGGAACCCTGTAAAATATATTAAAATAAAACACTTATTTAAAATGGTAATAATATTTAACAATATTAGTGGTTTTACTATAGTTTCGATCAAATAAATGCAGCCTTGGTGAGCATATGGACTTTTTTCAAAAACAAAAATTCTTATTGGTTCCAAACTGTTGAACTGTAGTGTAGATCTTTCTAGACAATGCCCTTACCAGTTCACTAACTAACAATCACACGAGCTTTGGTCTCTTGTAATGTTTTGTTTTAGGTGAGACGGGAGCCATGGTGTCCTCTACTCTCAAACTTGGCATTTCCATCCTCAATGGTGGCAACAGTGATGTTCAGCAGGTCAGCTGATAGTACATCCTTAAAATACTTTCTGTAATTTCTTAAATGAAGTTACCATGCTAAACTTACCAGATTAACTCAATGCAACATTGACGAAATTGTCTTGATGTCTTGTGACAGAGGATGTTGGACTACCTGAAAGACAAGAAAGATGTGGGCTTCTTCCTCAGCCTACAGGCTCTCATGCAGACCTGCAGGTACATGGGCCTTCACTGTCTTTTATTTTAATGTTAACTTTAAAATGCTAAGTATTATTTATTAATTATGTTGAACTATAGCAATATTTGCAACAAAAAGTATCTTCTGCAGTGCTGACTATAGGAATTTGGCAGACTGTAGATGTATGATATAAATATGGTGTTTTGTTTATTGACAGTGTTCTGGACCTGAATGCGTTTGAGAGACAGAATAAGGCCGAGGGTCTTGGAATGGTGTCAGAGGAGGGCTCAAGTGAGTCTAACTACACTGAGAACATCACATAGATTTGCATCCTCCGATCTCTCGCCTTTTTAGTGATGAAAGTTATCCTTGAGTTTAGGACCTACAGTATTCACACTATATCTGAATTTTCAGCATGAAAAATTCTAAACATTCAGAACAGGATTCAAACGAGAACAGAAGTATGTACTCATCTGTGCTGATTCATCATACTACAGTTTGATGATCTGTTGGGTTTTTTCATTCTTAGGCTGTCTTTTCTTTTTTTTGGTGTGTTATCGTATGAAAGCTGGTGTGAACAACCCTTATCAGAAACTGCATAGGTTAAATTAAATATTCTTGTTTTCACTAAATACAATAAAATAAATTGCTGATTATAGGTTGTTGGTTTATTATATGCCCTTACTACCAAAAAATTTGTTTTCCTTCATCAGTTGTTTTGTCTTCTAGTATAAATATCTATCTTGCTTGAGAATCCAAATTGTATAGTATAATTATACTTGTTTTCAGAAAATATATATTTTTAAAGTTTATTTTCTTAGCCAATTTGCATTTTTTCTTGTCTGAAACATAAATCTAACCAAATATAACGAGGTGCATGCTTAAAAAAGAATTTGCCATTGGTGTGAGAAAAATAAACTTAATTCAATATATATTTCTTGAAAACTAGTATTCATATTTTAGCTTGATATTTTTACTGCAAAACTATACAAAAATGCTTTGGTCTACAGGTGACATTTCCACTCTGTATGTGTAAGACTTAGACTCGGTTTGTGTAAGAGTGTTTAATGTGCATTATCTTTGTTTTTACAGAACCATCATAGTCTATCTGTTTGTTATATTTCCCATGCCAGAAGCCTAAAATCCTACAATGTCCAATTCACTGCCTCTCTCTCTTTCTCCCTACCACCATCACTCCATCCCCAACCTCCCCATAAATGCCATATGCCTCTCCTCTCCTTCTTTCCTCCTCCTTGTTTTTCAGACACCAAGCTAGAACGTGGTAAATAATCTTGTCTCTATATATTTATCGTCACTCCCTCTTTTCTTTCTGTCCCATCTCCTCCTGTCTTCCTCCTTTTTCAGCTCTTACATTGTGAAGATCTCCTTTCGTTGGCATTTAGTTTACCTGCATTTCATTTCGCGCTCAAGGGAACTTAAAAAAGAACTCTTCGGTCATTGCAAATGTTTGGGGGCAGCCAACTCCTTTACAATTCTTATTAAACAATAGATGGATGCCACATTATGTAACTGTAATGCAATTCTTATGATTGAATTCTGTTTTCAGAGAAGTTTTCTTATACAGCTTGTCTTGTTATATGCAATGGCTTTAAAGTTTCTTTACACTTTGCCTTGAGTACTCCGTCACAGATCTACTGTAACTCCAGCATTCATTTACTGACTGAGAGGAAAGAAAGACATTTGTCCTTTCTTTTCTGATCAGTTTTCTCTGAGGAGATCACAGAGAACTGTGGTGACCAATGTCACCAAAACCATGAAATGATTTGTAGATTCGGGAAACTTCCCAAGTCCTTTATCCCCTGAAATGAGCCATCTAACATTATTTGAACCATTATTTCAAATAATGAGGTGTCATGTTTATTTCAGAAGAACAAACATGTCTGACATGGCACAGTATACCGTAGAACTTATCTAGTGTTTAGTCTCTAGAGCATTTTTTAATCCTTCATTATCAGTAACATTAACAAAACCCATCTTCCATTTCATTCTTATAAAGTTTGCCCAGATTTGTTCTCCATAAATTGCTCTCCATTAGATGTTCCAAATCTTGTCTTACACCTCTTGTACTTTGGACATGAATGATCGAGTCATTTTGAGTACCAAGTCATTTTACGTAGAAGTGTGCTATTAGTTTGTTAAGTAGGTTTACAGTCCTTTTTGGCCTGGTGGAATTAAACAACCTCTTAAATTACCTCTTAAAGTCCTCTAACTTTGTCTTAAATCCCCCAAGGTAAGATGTTTATTTTATTTTAAAATATTAAGTATTACACTTACTATTACTAGTGATGTGCATGAGTACTCAGAAGTGACACAAATGATTGATAAACGAAACAATGATTGTACTTGTGAAAACAGTTTTTACAATTACAACAAAGTTTTGCCAGTGTTCAGCAAATATGAGAGTGCCCATACACAGGATGCATTCACTCTAGAGAGAGTAAAAGAAAGACAGAGCGCTCCGACAGCTCATCTTGAAGCAAGCTCTTGACACAATAATAAAAATGTGACACAATGTGCTGAACCACATCAAGCCAGTTAGAATGAAAAAAGTGTGCGCTTATAACTATTGTGCTTATCTGCAAGGCAGCACAAAATTACCACTTTTGAGTAGTTGAACAGTGAGTCTTGGGCAAGAAGCACCATACTGCCATTATTGTATAAAAAAAATTGTCTTATGTCTTAAAGGGGTCCTATTATGCTCTTTTACAAAGTCTTGATTTTGTTTGGGTGGTGTACTAGAACATGCTTTCATGATTGGTGGTTTGAAAATCGCATTATTTTTCACATAATTTACATTATTACAATACCTTTCTCCCCAGCCTGACAAAAACGGCTCGATTAGTTCCGGGTTTGATGAAGGCCCGCCTTCTGAAAAACGAAATCTGTTGTGATTGGTTAGCTGTCCCAGTGCGATGTGATTGGCTAACAACTTAGACAGTGTTTCTTGCCAAAACAGCAAGTTCGTCAATATTGCCAGATCAATTCAGACCTCGAGAATATTGAACAAGAGGATTGTGCAGAACCTTTGCACGCACGGATATTGCAAGACATATTAAAGTGGTAATGTTATTGTTGTTGTTTTTTTGGGCTAAATCACGTTTTAGATAGGATGTCAACAACAGTTTAAAAATAATTGCATTGACTAAGTTATACAGATAAGTGCAACAGTAATGTGTATTATGTTTATTGTTCTTTAATTCTAACATTATAACATGAATTGCAGTGAAACTGTTAAACAGTTGAATTTATTCTTAGTCCTACAGACTTCACTTTTTGTGGCCGCATATATATATGCAAATTAATTATCTGCCAGCGGGAGGCACTGTTGTAGCGGGAGAGCTCGAGGTTTCCCCGGTAACGCTGTACACAAAACAGAGCTCCGGTCACAAACGCTGCTTTATCAGATATTATATGCAAGATGAAATGAAAATGACATACAACATTTTCTGAAAACAGTTGGGTTTCCATCAGAAATACAGTGATATAAAAACACCCGCACTGGGTTTCGATTTTGAAACGTGCAGAGCTCAACCAAGCGTTCTCCCCACCAACCAACCATTCGAATTTCAGTAGGCGGGATTTACAATTTGTGATGTCACAAATAAAGGAAAACAACTCTGTAGTCCAAATGAGCCGTTCGTTGTAGTTCTTGAAAAGGGATTGTTTAAAAATGAAATATCTCCTTTTGGATTGGACTTTGAAATTTGTAACGTTGTAGAGTGTTTTATGCCCACTACACACTGACTAACACTCAAAAAGTGAAAAAGCATAATAGGACCCCTATAAGAAGGTTTTTGTGAATTTGGCCCCAGAACACTCAAGCAAATGCTTAGTGATGTTAAACCCCAATGGAATGATCCAATTTTGAGAGCTTTATGGGGAGCATGTCAAAGTGAATATCTTGAGAGTTGAACAGGCCTACAAATTAATGGATGTAATTGAAAGTTTAAATTAACAGCTTGCTGATTTAACATTTATTCATGCTTAATAGTTATATGACTTGACTTATACCAGTGCTATACTAGCCAGTGCATCCTGAAACTAGATGGCCAAAATGTAATGCATGATTTCTATGACAAAACAATTGTATTTTATTAATTATTATAATCAAATTAAATGATACTGTAATTAACAATACATTTGCATAAGTTAATTATTTGAATTGTGTTTTAATGACATAGCAGTGCACTTTTAAAGATGTAACCAGTGTGTTTTAAAAAAAACAATTATTCTAATTTCAATTTTTGGGGGGATTTTAGGGTTTGTGATACCTGTTTTAAAATGTTTTAATTGTTTCAATGTTTTTTTTTTTGCTAACCTCGTTTCCAGATACTCACTCTCGGATTTATATATTGGGCACTAAATCTGTGTGATGTGTGTTAAATGTATTACTTCCCATTTCTTGACATCTTTGTATGTATTTTATTCAGAAAATATTTATATTTTTTTAAAGATTATCCTTTTTTTCACACAATGGTATTTTTCATGCTTTTCTTAGTCTTACTCTTGTCAAATAGCGTCTTATTCCACCACATATACTTAGCACATTACCTCTGGCTCATCTTTCACCTCCACTTCTCTCCCACACCGCCATGAGTGCAGGCGATCAGCTTTGCATGATTGTGTGTGTCTGTGTGCTGTTTTTTGTTCGGGTCTTGTTTGAGAAGACCAAAACTCTTCTCCATTTGTGTCCTTCATGAAGATGTCACTGTGTAGTGTGTCATTTCAGTGTCGGTTGCGTTTATCCATGTTCCATGTCTATTATATCCCTGTGTAATTCCATACTCGGTGGTGTTTCTATCAGTCAGTGTATAAATGTTATAAATGTCCCGTCAAAGTAGCTGTACTTTCAATGTGTGATCTATCAGACTGTATGTGTGAGTCTACTAGTGTTGCCATTCTGGGAGAGGGGAAGGCTTTAGTCTGTGGATTCAATGTGGACGTCAGGTCTCTGCCTCCCCTTTCCACGTTTGCTGGTCTGCTCTGCAGTGAACAGCTAATCGAATGTGCCACAGCAGGTCTTTGTGGTTCACTAACATGCTAATAGCTGGGCTGGAAGTGCTGTGAAGTAAACACAGACACCCTAATCACCCTGAATAGTGAAGGGATAGTTCACCCAAAAATGAAAATTATGTCATTATTCACTCACCCTTGTGTTGTTCCAAACCCATATGCTGTTATTTTTTTTCTGTGAAACAAAATCGATAAATGTCAACTAGCATTCAAAAGTTTAGGGTCAGTAAAAAAATATGCAGCGATTATTCAGAAATTATTCAAAAAGGATGCATTACATTTATCAAAAGTGACAGTAAAGGCATTTATAAAGTTAAAAAAGATATCCGTTTTAAATAAATGCTGTTCTTTTAAACTTTCTATTCATGACAAGTCCTGTAAAAATGCATTATGGTTTCCAGCACAAACACTTTCACTATTATTAACAATAAGAAAAGTTTATTGAGCAGTAAATCAGTATTTAAAATGATTCTAAAGGATCACATGACACTGAAGACTGGATGAATTATGCTGAAAATAGTTTTTTACATCACAAAAATCGCAATGGTATTGTTTCATTATATTTTAATCAAATAAATGTGGCATTGATGAGCATAAGAGGCTTCTTTTAAAAATCATTATGAATGGTTTTGAAGGATGCTACATGCTGAAGTCGCCCCATTAAAAAAAATCTATATTATATACTATCTACAATATTAATATACTATGTACAGTTCAAATCTGTTAACTTATTTACTGACATATCGCTTGAGACTTACTGATAGAAAAACTATAATTAAACTTTATTTGGAGTACTACTTGTGCTCAATGCACATTTCTTGATATTAAGCCTAAAATGTGCTTTAATGTCAATATTGATGAGGATTGTATGATCTGTAAAAAATATAAGTTTTTAAATGTAAGATATTTAAAGTGTACCTGAAGTATATTTGCAATAGTTCCAATGAAGCACAATCAAATATACTTCAGTATATCTTTAGCTTGAATTCAGCACTACTGTAGAATTAGTGCATTAAGTACAAATTTCGTTTTTCCAGTTTAGCAGACTTTAGGTATATCAGTTTAGTCTACTAAAATTACAATTGCAAGGTATTTTATTAAGTACATACATATGATGATGTATTTGTAGTACACTTAGCATGAAATTAATGTATTTCACATTTATTTTACACTAGGGATATTATAATTTTTTTGACTTCCCATCTGCCGAAAACTCAGATTGCATGGAAAATAGTATATGGGTTTAAAATAACATAAGGGAAGTAAACAATGACATGAGTTTTATTTTTGGGTTAACTATCTCTTTAATATAAAAAAGAAAAGAAAATTTTCCATCTGCATAAGAATGGTCTGGTCATATTCCTATCTAGAGATATTTTGTCAAATTTTAGTTCACAAATGAACTGTTTTAATCTTTTTAGACAATTTATGTCTATTAATTCACCACTATATTTTGCATTAAGAGGTGTAGCGTAGTTCACACTCTCATAAAGTAAAGCACTGTTCAGGAGATCTTCTCGCACATTAATGCTTTACCTGATATCTGCTGTATGTGTGTGTCCCTGTTTAGAAGAGAAAGTGATGTCGGATGATGAATTCACTTGCGACATTTTCCGCTTCCTGCAGCTGCTCTGTGAAGGCCACAACAACGGTGAGCTTCCTGAGATGTAGACTAATGCTTCTGAATACGTCCTCCACCACTTCTGTTTACCCGCTGTAGTGTTTGAAGGGAAAATCGTGAAATCATAAAAAGATGTGTTCCAAAAACATGAACATCTCAGTTCAAATATTGCCTTTATCCCTTGCCTTTACATATACACTGTAACAATTTAACTTTTATTCACCAAGGACAGATTAAGTTGATCAAAATTAACAGTAAAAATACTTTTAAAAATTTTAAAAAAGCTCACATTCAACTTTGTTCATCGAAGAATCCTGAAAAAATGGTTTCATGGATTCCAGGAAAATAATAAATTACATTTTAATATATTATTTTAAAATGTAATACTATTTCACAATATTAACATTTTTTGCTTGGTAAGCACAGTAACTTCTTTCAAAAGCATAAAAAATCTTACTGATCCCAAGCTGGTAGTGAAAATGTGTGAAATACCTTATTATTTAAAAGAACAGCTGCTTTTGAATTACCATCTTTCTCCAGATTTCCAAACTATCTGCGCACACAGACAGGCAGCACAACTACGAATCAACATCATCATCTGTACTGTTGACTATCTGCTCAGACTGCAGGTATAGGTTCATCTCGCCTGTCTTCCTCTACATATACCAGCACCAAAAGTATTTGGACACTTAGAAATGTGTTAATGGCATTGTGTTTGAGAACAAGAAAACAAATAAAGTGAATATTTGTCCTCACTCTGTCTTCTTTTCTGTCTCAGGAGTCTATCAGTGACTTCTACTGGTATTACTCTGGGAAGGATATCATGGATGAACCAGGCAAGAGAAACTTTTCTAAGGCAATGACGGTTGCTAAACAGGTTTTCAACAGCCTGACAGAGTATATCCAGGTACTGACTTCACTGCTATATGTAGTCGAGCTCTTTCAAACGTGCAAATTTCCATATTTAACATAGTTTTTTGTTGTTTTTTTATCATAGGGTCCTTGCACTGGTAATCAGCAGTCTCTGGCTCACAGCAGATTGTGGGATGCCGTGGTGGGCTTCTTGCACGTGTTCGCACACATGATGATGAAGCTTGCACAGGTAGGGACACACATGTTGAGCACACACACCTCTAACGTGACTGATAAATCTTATTATATTTATACATTTTATTACACCTAGAAGACCCTGGATATTTCCTGGAAAGTTTCCGTCAACACTGAATCAGTATCATCTGTATGTTGGTTTATTTTGACATTAAAATACTTGTCATTGAGTTTTGTCTAATCTAAAATCAAAACATAATTTCACCAGCTTTACACAGAAGAAATCAGAGAAAAAAACATTTTTTTATTTATTTTTAACTATTGCTGCTAAAAATATTTTTGAAAGTGTTTTTAAGAGCATGAATATGTGGATGTTAAATCAGTTGAAAGCCTTTTCTCAGATGTTCCAAATGTTTGTTTTTATATTGTTTAAGTTGCATTGAGTTTATAATTTGTGAAACAGAATAGAAGTTAAATGCATGTCATACATGTACATACTTATATATTCTATATAAGTATGATCAGAGTAGATTAATTAAGATTTTTTTCTCTGTTTTGGAGGTTGCATTTTTTTCTCAGTACTGATGTTTAGTTGTTACTATGCATAGTCTAATTAATTAAAATTAGTTTTATTTAAAACTTTTTAATAAGTTACTGATCCATTTACTAATTTGGTGTTGACTGTGGTTATTAACTCCCTGAGTCAGTTTCTACCTGTTTATATAATAAATTATAGATATAGAAGAAATCTTATTGAAGCTACTGAAGTATTGGAGTATTAAAACATGCAAGGAGACTTGGGGCCAATTTTACTAAACAGGGCAAATTAGCTTGAGAGCGCAATTCCAAAACAGCGCTGATGGGCGTGGAAATTGCTGCGGGTGATTTACTAACAAATGCACAAATTAAAAAAGGCAGATGCAACATCTAATTTACATATCAACCAACGCAATATACCAAGCGGAGCGCAAATTAGCGTAGTCAAAAATAAAGAATAAAGAAATAAAGAAGCCACAGTACGTTGAAAAGAATGAAAAGGCAAAAAAAATGAAGTGTGCAAGAAGTTTTGAAAGAGCTGGTATTGCGTGACTCCTCCTAGTTGCGGGATCCAAGTCATCTTTTATTTCCTGAAGCAAATAAAAAATAACATGACTTGGTAAATGATATGTTCAGATAATGTATTCTTCTGGAATTCCAAATAGATTAATATGTGTGGAAAAAATCCTCTCCCTTCTACCATGCGCTCTCTGTTCTCTGCGGTACCTCCTCCTAGCAACAATAATTGCAGCCATTTCAAGCACAAAATTGTTTAAGACATGCTTTTTTTGGGCGTTAAATAATGGCGCAAATCAGTTATTTGAGGAGCGCATACGTTAGTAAATCACGTTGCGGGATTCATTTTAATACTCTCCTCCCAAAAAAAATTGCGTCTGAAAGGGAAACTCCTACAAATGCATATTCAATAAGGTCAGGTGCAAAAATAACTGTGTCTATGCCTTTTCAGTGCTAATTCGTCACTGTGTGTTTTTTGTAAATCTTGACTGCTATTTTAACACCAAAAGATGGTTTGCGCTGGTGCAAGCTGTTAGTAAAACTGGCCGTTGGTTGTTAAATTTCTTTAGAGTATCATATGTTTTATGGCAAGCTTTTCTAAAATTAATTAAGATTTTAAATGTGGTTTAAAGGGGTAGAATTTGTCTGATTGTGGTGTTTATCTGGTTTATTGCTTGATCACTATTTCCAAACTGGATTATAGTGGATTATTGAATGGATGGTATTTCACACTGGTGTTATTCTATTATATACAGTATCTCACAGAAGTGAGTACACCCCTCACATTTTTGTAAATATTTTATATCTTTTAATGTGACAACACTGAAGAAATTACACTTTTCTACAATGTAAAGTGAGTGTACAGCTTTTATAACAGTGTAAATTTGCTGTTCCCTCAAAATAACTCAACACAGCCATTCATTTCTAAACCGCTGACCACAAAACTGAGTACACCCCTAAGTGAAAATGTCAAAACCCAATGATTTTCTCTCCCCGGTGTCACACCCCTAAGTGAAAATGTCTCGTTAAATTTCTCATACTGGGCCCACATGGAAGTAGCCAGGTGTGAATGGGGAGCAGGTGTGTTAAATTTGGTGTTATCGTGGCTCTCACTCTCATACTGGTCACTGTTAGTGTTAAAAAAAAATTATTGCAGGTCTCAGGTGTGAATGGGGAGCAGGTGTGTTAAATTTGGTGTTATCTCGTGGCTCTCACTTTCTCATACTGAACTCTCTGAGGATCTGAAAAAAAGCACGGTTCAAGACCATACAGCATCGTGGCAAAGAACTCTCTGAGGATCTGAAACTGACCATTATTGCACGAAGACCATATCTGAAACTGAGCTGCAGCACGGTGGCCAAGACCATGCCAGCATTGCTGCATTTTAACAGGACAGATTCCACTCAGCTCAACAGGCTCAGACCATGGTCGACGCCGCAATAGAAGTATGAGTGCACGTGCTCAGCGTCATATCCAGAGGTTTTGTTTGGGAAATAGACGTATGAGTGCTGCCAGTGCTCAGAAAGCTGCAGAGGTTTGAAGGGGTGGGGGGTCAAGCAGACTCAAATTTGTCTGCATGTGCTCAGACCCCAGAAGGAAGCCTACGCCGCAAGATGATGCTGCAAGAAAGCAAATTTGTCTGCATGGCAGTCGTCCCAGAAGGAAGCCTCCTCTAAAGATGATGCACAAGAAAGCCCGCAAACAGTGCATGATTACTGACAAGCAGTCCTGCGGCCTAAGGACATGGATTACTGGAACCATGTCCTGCGGCCTATTTGGTTCAGTGATGGTGTCCAAGATAAACTTATTTGGTGTGTGGCGGCAGATGGTGTCAAGCGTGTGTGGTGGCAACCATGGTGAGGAGTACAAAGTACTGTGACAGAAGCAGAGCATGATCCCCTCCCTTCGGCGACTGGGCCGCATGGCATGATCCAGACATGATAACACCACTGCCTTCCAAAGAAGCTGAGGGAACCATACAGAATGATGAACCAACATGGCCAAGCATGTCTGTGACCTAAACCCTATTGAGCATCTGTGGGGTATCCTCAAACGCATGATCCCCTCCCTTCGGTGAAGGAGCGCAGGTCTCTAACATCCACCAGCTCCATGATGTCGTCATGAAGGAGTGGAAGAGGACTCCAAAGTGGTAAGGTGATGAACCCAGTGTGAAGCTCTGGTGAAAGGAGCTCTAACATGCCTAAGAGGGTTAAGGCAGTGCTGGAAAATAATGGTGACCACACAAATTATTGACACTTTGGGCCCAATTTGGACATTTTCACTTAGGGGTGTACTCACTTTTGTGGCCAGCGGTTTAGTTATTAATGGCTGTGTGTTGAGTTATTTTTAAGGGACAGCAAATTTACACTGTTATACAAGCTGTACACTCACTACTTTACATTGTAGCAAAGTGTCATTTCTTCAGTGTTGTCACATGAAAAGATATAATAAAATATTTACAAAAATGTGAGGGGTGTACTCACTTCTGTGAGATACTGTAAATGCTTTGTCCAGTATCGCTACTAATCCATGGATGTGGAACATGTTCACAGTGTGACATGAATGTTGATTCTCTAGTAATCTTTAATCATGTGTTGTTTCTCTTAACCTCTCTGTTGTGTTGTTTGATTTTGTTGTGTGTTACACATCTGGTACCTGTGTACTGCATTTTTGTATTTCTTAAAATTGAGAATCTCTCCCACTCTCTCAGGCTTAAAAAATTTGAATATGGCCGATTTACTTGTCTCCAGTCTGTCGAAAGATCAGTGCCCACCTGTCAAAGTTGGTTTGTAAGAAACAAATTTACACGGTTGTACTTTATATTATAGGTGAGGCCTAAAAGAGGCCAACTTAACTGTAATGAGCTCATTTTTCAACTAACCTTACTTAATTTTAATAAAAAAACAGCTTTACCCTGGTTGTCTGCATAACTAGAAGTGAGAGACTATAAAAAAACAGACATGCAAAAAAATAAAATAAAAATGGGATTAGTGAATGTATTTAAAAGGAATTGAGTGAATGTAAGAGAGTGGGAGATACAAAATCAATACAAAAATGTATTAAAAATGTTGGTGGGTAACATTTTTATTCTGATGTGTAACCCTGCCAGATGCACCCTGACCCTGGACTCCGAAATGGCGTAAGAATCTTTGTTTTTGCTTCCATCTTACGCACTTGTGCACTGCCTTCTACATCCGTATACAATACACAGAACAGTTTTTTCTTTGCTTCCTGTTTCCGTTGTATTGCTTAACACTTTTCTGCAAGTGTTTTCACTTGCATTTTTTGTCATGTACATTCCCTCTGTCCCCATTGTATCAGTGCTGAATTTCTGAAAGCAGTCTTAACATCGTTGGGTTTATTTTGATATACTGGAGCTGAGGGAGTTGTCACTATGCCATGTTCGGGGCATAACGGGGCAGTCGTGGCCTAGTGGATAGAGCGTTGGACTTGTAATCCGAGGTTGTGGGTTCGAATCTCGGCTCCGGCTGGAATTGTTCACGACTGAGGTGAGACCCTTGAGCAAGGCACCGAACCCCCGACTGCTCCCCGGGCGCCGCAGTGTCGGCTGCCCGCTGCTCCAAGTGTGTGTACACTTGGATGGGTTAAATGCAGAGAACACATTTCACTGCTGGTTATACTCTGTATAATGTGTATGTGACAAATAAAGCTCATCTGAGCTTAATAAATGTTCCTGCTGCTGCTCACTTGTAGAGGAAATTGATTTCCCTCGACCTGCACTGTGTTACTCTTTTCATTTACAGACATACATACAGTCTTACAGTCTCAAGAAAATCTATTCAATACTGCGTAAATCTCACAAAACCTGTCAAGAGCACGCTGGGTCACATTATAAAAAAAGTATAAAATAATGTTATATATGTTTTGTTTATTTTCGTTGCAGAGTG
Organism: Ptychobarbus kaznakovi; assembly: GCA_027422405.1. Lineage (NCBI taxonomy): Eukaryota > Metazoa > Chordata > Actinopteri > Cypriniformes > Cyprinidae > Ptychobarbus > Ptychobarbus kaznakovi. The sequence goes on from CM049809.1 coordinate 14,290,211, forward strand.
TGTGTAAGTGTATTTTTCTTTTCAATTAAAATTTGTCTAAACCAAATTATATTTATTGTAATATTGTATTATGTACCTATGAATATAATATACTATGGTTTCTTTTAAGCAATATACCTGTAACGGGGCGAACGAGACGTGAGACGTGCGGATCCATTTGCAAAGCTATATGAGAAAGAGGCATGGTCATAACAGGCATGGTTCAAACAGTGGCAAACAGGTATATAGAGGACGAGACAGAGGAGTACTCAAGTCAACAGGCGTGGTCTTCAATCGGCGAACAATATCCAGAGGGCTTGACAAGGGGAGTAATCCGATAACGTGAGCAATAATTCAGGCGATGTGCAACCAGAGTCCGAGACACCAGGCAAAGGGTTAATCCAAGATACAAGGCAGAAGATCAGGAACAAGGCAACACAAAAAGATTAGACTAACTAAAACTAGAAACAGAAACTAGGAAAGGCTCTGTAAAGTAACTAACACTTGGAGAGTGCTAAATGCTAAACAATACTCGGCGATGACAGAGAGGAAGTCCAAGGCTTATATAGAGTGTGTGATCAGTGCAATCAGCTGTGTGATCAGTGCAATCAGCTGTGTGTGTCGTCAGTGCAATGGATGATGGGAATTGTAGTCTGAGGTGGAGTGTAACAGTAGTGTAGTGCAAGAGTCAATGTGGTGAGCGAGTGACCTCTGGTGGCTATCGGGCAGAAGTCCAAAGACCGGATTCGTGACAATACCAAACTTGCTTTTGATTTTTCAGTTTTGTGAGATTCATCTAATCTTTGTTAATATGTATGTGCAGGCCTTTGTGCTCTTTTGTTGTTAAACATGTTAGTGTGTATTGTGTGTTTGCAGGGGTGTGTGATATTGTCTGTATGAAAGACATACATGTATGTTTATATGTCTGCTGGCATTCCTTCATATGCTTTAGACCATTAGCTAGGCACATATAAAATATGCTTGCAAAGAACCTAGTTATTTATTGTTAATAATAGGAATGACATATTATGCCACTTTATGGCAATATTTTGCAGCTACAAAGTCATAAAGAATATGATAGTACTCATCTATGCCAGGAGCTGACATCTGCTTCTGGCTGTTTTATCTTCAAATCCGTCTTTAAATGTCCCTTTGTTAGATGCTAGGTTACAGTATGTGATGCTATGTTTGTGTCTGTTTATAAACGCTAACCCAGGATCATTTCTGGAGTAGAACACATTCTGAGGTAAGCTGAGAGTAGGTGGAATTTGTCCCAATAGTGCCATCTCCCACATCACCCCCCAAAAATAAAGATTTTAGTTATTTGACTAAAATCAAATTTAGCCTGATCAGGATACTTGGTGTTCTCCGTAAATCTTTTTTCATGGTTCCATGCTGCATATCATATTACAAACTATGGAGTACCAGCATTATATGTGAACTGAAAGGTCCTTTTATGCTCTATCAGGGAGAGGTCGAGACATTTTTTGGATAATGATTTTTTTTTCTTGTGTCTGAATCTGGTTGTGTGAAACAGGACTCCAGTCAGATTGGTCTGTTGAAGGAGCTTCTGGATCTGCAGAAGGACATGGTGGTGATGCTTCTCTCTCTATTAGAGGGTAAGAAATGTCTGTCCATCAAATTTAACTTTATTCTGTAGAGCCATTTAAAGGGTTAGTTCACTTCCAGAATAAAATCCAAAGCAGATAATTGAGTATCGGCAGTAGTAATAATGGGACACCTATTACCTATTACACAGAGCTAGTGAATTCCAGGACAGAGTTCTATCTTCACAGCAGAAGCTCGTGCTCTACTACTGGCTTTGGAAAATATAGAAAATTGATTTTTTTTTATAATTTTTTAATTTGCACAGATTCAAAATCCTGCCTTCAAGCACTTGAAAATGTAAAGACTGATCATCCCATAATTATAAATATTTTAGCCAAAGCAGACTGTTTACGCAAGAGAAAGTAACTAACTATTCTTCTACTGGGTTCCAGATCATAGGAGTTTTTCTGGTAATGAGAAAGCAGATATCACTGCAAAAGAAGCACTCAAACTGAATATTTCAGAGTGTCAAATTCCTTTTTGTGATGTCAAACATGTGATAAACTCTTATATTAATGACATGTGGCAGATAGAATGGGATAAATGTCATGAAATAAGTTATATGAAACAAATCCTAGTGTAAGAATAATTGTTATTTTACTAATTTTAAATCTAGGTATGACCAAGCTGTTTTTACAAGATGTATTTTAGGTCATACAAGATTTACACATGGATATTTATTAAAAGGTGAAGAACCACCATCATGCCTTACTTTCCAAACTAAAATGACTTTGAAACATTTTATTGGATTGTACTGTTTTTAATGTAAATAGACAACGGTTTTATTCAGAGGTGTGTCTAACTGATTTATTTAAAAATGTATCATCTGAATGTATTTTTGGAATTGGAATGGAATTTTTGTCTAGTGTACATCTGAAATGTATTTTATAACCTTTTGTTAATTGTATACCTTGTATAATTTATTCAGAGAATAGATGTCGTTAAAAATCGAATAAATGAATAAATCCAGAATAAAAATGTCCTGATAATTTACTCACCCCGATGTCACCCAAGATGTTCATGTCTTTCTTTCTTCAGTCGAAAAGAAATTAAGGTTTTTGAGGAAAACATTCCAGGATTTTTCTGCATATAGAGGACTTCAGTGGTGGCCAACATGTTGAAGGATCAAATTGCTGTTTCAATGCAGCTTCAAAGGGCTCTACATGACCCCAGTCGAGGAATAAGGGTCTTATCTGGCAAAAATAACGGTCATTTTCTACAAAAATAAAAAATGTCTTGTCACATAGGAAAGGTCACACAGAAGAATTACCGACCCAGTGTTTACAAAGGGAACGTGCAAAGAAAGTCAAACGTCCTTTACATAAAAAAGGTAAAACAACGATGTCGGACGATTTTGAAGTTGGAGGAGAAAATTAGATGGAGTTTTTCGTCCTAACCTACCCTTTTGGACCGAAGTACACAGACAAAGAACTAACGTGTGTGACCTTTCCAACGTGATTACGTAATAATAATCAAAGAGCTAGTGCAAGACAAGTATTTGTGGTTAAAAAGTATCTAATATTTATTTAAAAAAATTTGGAAAACAAAAGATCGTTTCGCTAGATAAGACCCTTATTCTTCAGGTGGGATCATGTAGAGCCCTTTCAAGCTGCATTAAAACTGCAATTTGGACCTTCAACCTGCTGGCCGCCATTGAAGTTCACTATATGGAGAAAAATCCTGGAATGTTTTCCTCCAAAAACTCTTTGTGACTGAAGAAAGAAAGACTGAATGAATATCTTTGATGACATGAGGGTGAGTAAATTATCAGGAAATGTTTTATTCTGGAAGTGAACTAATCCTTTAAGTCATGATCTATAGCCTATCTTTTCTTGTATTATTACAGGTAACATTGTGAATGGCACAATCGCTCGTCAGATGGTTGACATGCTGGTTGAGTCATCCAGCAACGTAGAGATGATTCTCAAGTTCTTTGACATGTTCCTCAAACTGAAGGACATTGTGGCATCAGATGCCTTCCGTGACTATGTGACAGACCCTCGTGGCCTTATCTCCAAGAAAGACTTCTCCAAGGCTATGGACAGTCAGAAGCAGTACACTCCATCAGAGATCCAGTTCCTGCTGTCTTGCTCTGAAGCCGATGAGAATGAGATGATCAATTTTGAAGAGTTTGCTGATCGCTTCCAAGAGCCAGCCAAAGACATCGGCTTCAACATTGCTGTGCTACTCACAAACCTTTCTGAGCATGTTCCTCATGACACTCGCTTGCAGAACTTTTTGGGGCAAGCTGAGAGTGTGCTGAACTACTTCCGACCCTTCCTGGGCCGTATTGAGATCATGGGCGCCGGCAAGAGAATTGAACGTATCTACTTTGAAATAAGCGAGGCCAACCGTAACCAGTGGGAGATGCCTCAGGTCAGAGAGTCAAAGCGGCAGTTCATCTTTGATGTCGTCAATGAGGGTGCTGAGTCTGAGAAGATGGAGCTCTTTGTGAACTTCTGCGAGGACACCATCTTTGAGATGAACATTGCCTCGCAGATCTCAGAGCAGGAAGAGGAGGTGATCGAAGATGAGGATGAAGAAAATGAGGAGGAGAGCAGTAGTGGTGGAAATGGAGAGGGAGAAGGAGAAGAAGGTAATGGAGAAGCAGCACCACCTGAATCCAGCTCAGCTTTTGCAGACTTCATCAAGAGCGTAATGAACTTCATTAGCCTCTTCACTTTCCGCAATCTCAGGCGACGTTACCGCAAATTCAGGAAAATGACCATAAAGGACATGATTATTGGTCTTGTCATGTTCCTCTATACTGTCCTCTTTGGCATCCTGCACTTCATCTACAGCGTCTGCAGAGGTTTCTTCATGCTCATCTGGACCACTCTCTTCGGAGGAGGTCTGGTGGAGGGAGCTAAGAAGATGACATTGACAGAGATTCTGACTAACATGCCCGACCCAACTCAAGATGAGGTGCATGGTGACCTTCCACCTGAGCCAGGAGCAGTACAAGAATCAGGTGGAGCTGGTGAGGGAGAGGAGGGAACAGGAGGAGGAGAAGAGGAAGCAGAAGAAGGAGAAGAGGATGATGGTGGAAGACCTGGTTTTGGTCCTCACGGCGGTTTAGGAGATATGGGAGAAACTGAGCCAGAGGAGCCTCCGACTCCAGAAGGCAGCCCACTCTTGAAGAGGAAGCTGGTGAGAAAAAGAGTTTTGCATTTGTAGTCTAAAGATGCAGTCACATTTATCTTTGTTATGTGAATTTTCACAGGCGAAATCCAGTCATTTAGTAGGAATTAATCAGGAATTACTCAGTCAGGAGGGTAATGTGAGGGTAAAATATTTCCCCACAGTTTCCCAATGGTTATAAGTTGATCACATGGATATCTGTGACTTCAGTGTGAGTGGTGATCATACGTATATCACAACACTGTAGACAATAGACTATGGACCTTTTTAACCTGTGAAATTTTCCCCGAATTGTACTAATGTGACCGCACATTAAGAGTCTGCACATTAAGAGTGAACATCCAGCATGTGGATTGTTCCTCACGACGGCAGGATAACCGGCAGCGATATCACCCTGCAGCCCACTTAAAGCAACTTAGTGCTTTGTTGCCCACTGAAGCTAAGCAGGGCTGAGCCTGGTCAGTACCTGGATGGGAGACCTCCTGAGAAAACTAGGTTGCTGCTGGATGAGGTGTTTGTGAGGCCAGCAGGGGGTGCTCACCCTGTGGTCTGTGTGGGTCCTAACACCCCAGTATAGTGACGGGGACACTATACTGTAAAAAGCACTGTCTTTCGGATGAGACGTTAAACCGAGGTCCTGACTCTCTGTGGTCATTAAAAATTCCATGGCACTTCTCGTAAAGAGTAGGGGTGTAACCCCGGTGTCCTGGCCAAATTCCCACCACTGGCCCTTGTTAATCATGGCCTCCTAATAATCTCCATCCACTTGATTGGCTCTATGACTCTCTCTCCTCCACCTGTAGCTGGTGTGTGGTGAGCGCACTGGCGCCGTTGTCCTGTGGCAGCCGTCGCATCATCCAAGTGGATGCTGCACACTGGTGGTGGTTGAGCAGAGACCCCCCACATGATTGTAAAGCGCTTTGGGTGTACAACAATACACAATAAAGCTCTATATAAATGCATCATTCATTCAGTTACGTTTCCACATTGTTCTCCTTCTGTTTGTCAAATATAATGGTGCTTCTTGCTTTGTAGACTCATCATCTAAATCTCTTAGTCTACATATTCTTCTCCTGTGGGTATTTCAGGTGGTTGAAGAAGGAGAGGGAGAAGCAGTAGAAGAGGAGAAAGTAGAGGAAGAAGCAGCCCCTGAACCTGAAAAAGCAGAGTAAGATTAATGACTTTCAATGGTGAATGTTGTGAAGTCATATTCATTACAATATAAACATTGTGCTGTTGTTGATTTGACTTATCCTTCTGTCCATCAAAGTGATGAAAATGGAGAAAAAGCAAAACCTGAGCCAGAGGAAAAACCAGATGAAGAGCAAGAGGAGAAAAAAGCAAAGGCTAAAGCAAAGAAAGGCAAGAAGCAAGAGGAAGAGGGCTTTGTACTCTGGAATGAACTTGAAGTCCAAAGAAACAAGTTCATGGTAATTACAGTTATTTATCTATATACACCTTTCACAGTCATGAATTAATTTATATTGGTTCGTTTAATTAAATTACAGTCATGGCCAAAAATATCGGCACCCATGGTAAATATGATCAAAGAAGGCTGTGAAAATGTATCTGCATTGTACATCCTTTTTAGCTTTAATTATTTTTTTTATTCACAAAAATCTAGCCTTTCAATGGATAATAAGAATTCAAAATGGGGGGAAATATCATTATGAAAATAAATGTTTTTCTCTAATACACATTGGCCACAATTAATGGCACCCTTTTATTAAATACTTTTTGAAACCTCCATTTGCTAGTTGAACAGCTCTAAGTTTTCTCCTACAATGCCTGATGAGGTTAGAGACCCCCTGACAAGAGATCAAAGACCATTCCTTCTTCCAGAATCACTCTAGACCCGTTAGATTCCCTTTAGATTCCCAACATGGAGTTGGTTCTTCTTCTTCAGGTCAGAGGACTTGAATGGCCATAGCAGAAGCTTGGTTTTGTGCTCAGTGACCCATTTTTGTGTTGTTTTTGAGGTTTGTGTTTGGATTATTGTACGGTTGGAAGATCCAAATATGGCCCATTATAAGATTTCTAACAGAGTCAGTCACTTATTGATTTTCTATCTGTTGGTATTTGATATACTTCATGATGCCGTGTGTCTAAACAAGATTTCCAGGACCTCCAGCAGAAATATAGGCCCACAGCATCAAAAATACAGCAGTATATTTCATTTTACACATGGGGTACTTTTTATCCCTGTGTTCACCAAACCCATCTTGAGTGTTTGCTGCTAAAAAACTCATTTTTTTAGTTTCATCTGACCATAGAAGCCAGTCCCATTTGAAGTTCCAGTCGTGTCTGATAACTGAATATGCTGGAGTTTGTTTTTGGATGAGCTAGGATACTTTTTCTTGTACCTCTTCTAAACAACATGTGGTGATGTAGATGCTGTTTGACAATTTTTAAGGTTTTCTGACCCCAAGACTCAACTATTTTCTGCAATTCTCCAGCTGTGGTCCTTAAAGAGTCTTTAGCCACTCAAAACTTTCCTTCTCACCGTGCATTAGGACGATATAGACACACATCCTCTTCCAGGCAGTTTTGTAACATTTTATGTTGATTGGAATTTCTTAATAATTGCCCTGATGGTGGAAATGGGAATTTTCACTGCTCTAGCTTTTTTCTTAAAGCCACTTCTCTAATTTGTGAAGCTCAGTTATCTTTTGCTGCACATCTTTGTTTGTTCTCATTGTGATGGATTATTAAGGATTGGGCCATTAATTTGGGCTTTGTTTTCCCTCCTATTTATATTTCTGTGAAACAGGAAGCCATGGCTGGATAATTTCATGTTCATAATCACCCTGGAGTGCTCAAAATTGTGAAATGAATGGGAATATACTTCAGAGATATTTTACTCAAAAGAATTTCTAGGGGTGCCAATAATTGTGTCCATTTTTAAAATAAAAGATCAAGAGGATTAACAATGCAGATTAATGTTCACAGCCTTCTTTGATCATATTTACCAAGGGTGCCGATATTTTTGGCCATGACTGTATATCATGTTACATTATATTATTAATATTTTTCATTCATTACTTTTGATTCTGACTGCATCTAAAAGGTAAACCAATTTCTCTTCTAGAATTATCTGTCTCGCAATTTCTACAACCTGCGCTTCCTGGCTCTCTTCATCTCCTTTGCACTCAACTTCATTCTGCTCTTCTACAAGGTGACATGTGATAATAAAACAGGGCTTTTCAAACTGAAGTCTTGGGAGTTCCACAGGGCCACAAAGGGTGGTCTGTGATTTTTCTATTTTGCATTTTTAGTTAACATGCTGTTTTTTTCACATTCACTAGATTTATTATGCATTCTAAAGACTGGTCAACGAGGGGTTTAATCTCAATTTAACAGCAAAACAAATAAAATAAAAAATGTGATTCGCTGTAATTTGTTTCAAGAACAAATTTGCCTGAAGCTAGCTATTCCTCCCTAGGTATCTGACAGCCCCCTTGGAGAAGAGGATGAGTTTGAGGGTTCGGCTATGTTTGAGGGCTCTGGTTTATTTGAGGGCTCTGCGGTGTTTGAAGGCTCTGGTGTGTTTGAGGGCTCCGGGATCTTTGAGGGCTCTGCTGGAGAAGCTGAAGGTTCTGGAATGGAGGAGAATGGAGAGGAAGATGAGGAAGAAGGGTTTGTCCACTTCTTCCTGGAGGAGAGCACTGGATATATGCAACCCGCTATGGTCTTCTTTTCCATCTTACACACCATAATTTCCATCCTATGTATCATTGGCTACAACTGTCTGAAGGTCAGGAGTTCACTGGATTATGTTATTATTTACTAACTCTCATGTAATTTCAAACCTGTATAACATACTTTCTTCTGTGAAACGTGAAGAAATATTTAGCAGTGTCAATGCTGCTCTTTTGCTAACAATGTAAGCATTAAATGACCACTGAAAGGACCAAAAAGTATCATGAAGTGTCATAAATTTGGTCCATAAAACTTATACACTATTCTTCTGAAGCCTTCAGTCGTGCATTGAGTAAATTATGACATAAATGTCATTTTTTGAGTTAAAATTTATTTTCATTTGGTTAAGCTAGTGTGAGCTGCTAACGTTTTCGCATATGTCTAGGTTCCTTTGGTCATCTTCAAGAGAGAGAAGGAACTGGCCCGTAAACTGGAGTTTGACGGTCTGTACGTAACTGAACAACCAGAAGATGACGACATCAAGGGCCAGTGGGACAGACTTGTCCTCAATACACCGTAATACTACATTATTATTATTTATAAATGTATAAGCGAGTATCCCTGAGAAGACTGTGATCTGTAACGGCATTCCCTTTTATTCTCCACTCAGGTCTTTCCCGAACAACTACTGGGACAAATTTGTGAAGAGAAAGGTCAGGAGCGTACTATACGTGTGTGTAGATGTATTGAGAGATGTCGGTGACTAAGCGTGTCTACGATGTGTCTGTGTTGTAGGTGCTAGAGAAGTATGGTGATATCTACGGTAGAGAAAGAATCGCTGAGCTGCTCGGCATGGATCTAGCATCCCTTGATGTCAGTGCTATGACACAAGAGAAGAAGCCTCAGATTGATCCCTCAATGTTCACATGGTACAGCCAATGCAATTAACAAAAATGATTCAATACCACAAAAACAAATATGCCATTATGTAGGGATGGGAACTGCCCTAACGAATCCAATTGCTTAACTGTTCCATTGATGATTTTTGAAGTGAGAATATTTGGAAAGTGAAATTTGGTAGCCAAACGATAAAGAAAGAAAGAGACTGTAAACTAAATGTATGATTCACTACAGTTACAGTTCACTACAGCTCATTAAAAATAGCTTGGGAACTGTACTACTCTTTTTTTTTTTCAAATCACTAAAAAAGTGTCTCAAAAGAGTCATTTGTTTGGGAATTGAACTACTCTGGTCAGTCTCATTTTTTGTATTCACTAAACTGAACCTATTCATAAGAGCCATTTGTGTGAGATTAAGACACTCTCTTCGCTGCTCTTAAACATGATGTAATAAGAGGATGGAGATTCTGTTTCTTATTATATAATTTAATGAATCCACAGGTTGACATCTTTTGACATCAAATACCAAATCTGGAAATTTGGAGTGGTGTTCACTGATAATGTGAGTTTCAGTAAAGACAACACTTTTTCCTAAGTTGTTTCAGTTAGATGAGGATATTTAAAGCAATGATCATTCATTTGATTTCTGTTTTGCTCTTAGACGTTCCTGTATCTGGTTTGGTATATGGTCATGTCACTGCTTGGCCACTACAACAACTTTTTCTACGCCTGTCATCTGCTGGACATCGCTATGGGCGTCAAAACCCTGCGCACCATCCTGTCCTCTGTAACTCACAACGGCAAACAGGTACAGCTCTCAGATAACATCAAATTTGACTGAGATTTTATAGAAGTCTCTTCCAGATGTAAATGTTTATCTTGATGGTCACTGTGGTTTAGCTGTTGATGACGGTGGGTCTGCTGGCTGTGGTGGTCTACCTCTACACCGTGGTGGCCTTCAATTTCTTCCGGAAGTTCTACAACATGAGCGAGGATGAAGATGAACCGGATATGAAGTGTGACGACATGATGACTGTAAGTGTTTCTCCACACATATCTACATTTGGTTCAATTACACTTTATCATTTCATGCCTGACTGTGATCATGTCTTCTCTCTCAGTGTTATCTCTTCCACATGTACGTGGGTGTGCGAGCTGGTGGTGGTATAGGAGACGAGATCGAGGATCCAGCCGGAGACGAGTATGAACTTTATCGTGTGGTCTTTGACATCACCTTCTTCTTTTTTGTCATTGTCATCCTACTGGCCATCATTCAAGGTAAGGAACGTTTTTAGAGAAATTTAGACATTGTGGACAATTTACTACTTTGTAAATTTAATGTTTAAAAAGTTTGGACACAACATTATGAAATGATGTTTGTGTTTTGTGCAGGTCTAATCATTGATGCCTTTGGTGAGCTGAGAGATCAGCAGGAGCAGGTCCGAGAGGACATGGAGGTACAATTGTTTTAATTATTATTATTTTTTAACACATAAAGGAATAGTTTACCTGCAATTGATAATTTGCTGAAAATTGACTCACCCTCAGGCCAGAGAAAAATTTAGCATTTAGCACTTGGAAATAATGGATCCTCTGCAGTGAATGGGTGCTGTCATAATTAGAGTTTTAAAAGGTGATAAAACATAACAATAATCCGCAAGTAATCCACATGACTCCAGTGCATCCATTGACGTCTTGTAAAGCGAAAAGCTTTTTGTTTGTAAGAAACAAATCCATCATTAAGGTATTTAACTTCAAACTGTTGCTTCTGGACAAAATATGAGTCCATAATAACACTGTTCCTTTAAATCTTAACTGAAGTATGCAAAATGTACATGTGAGTCTGTTGCACTGGCATTAACAAACTTCAGTGTAGAAACAAAACAAACTATTGTTGGTGGATTATGTGTAGATCAGTAAATCTTGTTGCTAAATGGGCACTTTGTTACAGTGGCCCAGTAGGTGCACAATACAACAAAATCTCCACAACAAAATGAAATTCGCACAACACAACAGAAACAAGTCGCAACACATTGCAAACAAGCTGCAACACAACGAAATTAGCACAACACAACGGAAACAATCCACAACACAATGCAAACAAGCTAAAACACATCAAAATTAGCACAAAGCAATGGAATCAAGCCACAACACAATGAAATTAGATTGTGTTGAAGATTAGGTTGTGTTGTGCACTACTGGGCCACCATACTTTGTTGTCAGAATAATCAGCAAAATGCTATTTAATTAAAGATTTCCAGCCATGCAAACTATAGCTAGCTGCAAACTCAGTTAACTTGCTATAAACATATCTGGTGCATCTGAAATTGCATGCTGTCTAAATAGGTGCTACATTTGATAAGGAAAGAACTTTGAATTCGTTAAAAGCACATTCAATGTAGTTTGAATGTGTGTAATGTATAAACGGATGTACTAAATCCACCATGTTGTCATTATCATGTGACTTCACAGTCATTCACAAATTCTCTTTTGTGGCCTCATGGGGTAGTAAAGTGTCCACTGGATGCACACTTCAGAATCTCTGCCAAAGTAGTAGGTCATCTTCGCCTATTGTTTTATGAATACTACAAATTTGGACATACAATTCATTTCGAATGCAGTTTTTTGGCTACGCTATAGTAAGGAAGTAGGCACGTTCTGATTGAAGGATTGACATTAACTAGCTTTCTCAGCGAGATTCTATTCAAACTGTTGCTTCGCCATGACAGTGGTTGACGTTAAAGGAGAAAACTGACAATAGAAAATGTTTTTGCTAATTTGTGCCATAGCGCCCCTTGTGGCAACTGCTGAGAATGAAATATGTACTTGTCTTGAAATTATGGATTGTGGTTTTAAAATTAAGATCTTTTTGTTTTGTTTTGTTTTTTCAAAGACTAAGTGTTTCATTTGTGGAATTGGAAGCGACTACTTTGACTCGACTCCGCATGGCTTCGAGACGCATACGTTGGAGGAGCACAATTTAGCCAACTACATGTAAGTGTTTTGTTTACTCAGAAACAACGAGAGCTAATATTTGGTTCCTTATTTTGAAACCATGTTTTTTTTCTGCCATGTAGGTTCTTCCTGATGTATTTAATTAATAAAGACGAAACGGAGCACACAGGACAGGTCAATGTTGTTTTATTCTTATCACTGTCCAAAAATGTCTTTCTGAAACAAACAAATATACAAACTTTGCATCTAAGATGGTAGACATTATAAATATATACACTACCATTCAAAAGTTTGGGTTGATAAGATTTTTGTATGCTTACCACGGCTGCATTGATTTGATCAAAATGCAGTAATATTGTGAAATAATGCATTTACATTTTAATATTTTTTTGAAATGCAATTTATTCCTGTGATGTTAAATCTACATTTTCAGCAGTCATCACTTCAGTCTTCAGTGTCACACAATCTTTCAGAAATATGCTAATTTGGTGCTCAAAAATGTTTCTTATTATTATCAGAGTTGAAAACAATTGTGCTTTTTCATGTTTTTGTTGAAACCATGATTGGCATGATTTTTTTTTCATGGTTTGAGTAACAGGAAGTTTAAAAGAATAGCGTTAATCTTTATCTTACTATGCCAATTATATATTAACAATATAAATAACTTAAACTTAAATCAGTTAAATGTGCCCTTGCTATTAATTTCTTCAAAATTGTACTGACCCCAAATTTTGAACAGTAGTGTATGTGTATATATTTGTGTGTGTATATATATATATATATATACACATTTAAATGTTCTCAATATTTTGCTGAATTGTATTGTAATGCAGTGTATTCATTTGATTTATCTCTCTTTTTAGGAGTCCTATGTATGGAAAATGTACCAGGAGCGAAGCTGGGACTTCTTCCCAGCTGGTGATTGTTTCAGGAAGCAGTATGAAGATCAACTTGGCTAATTCTACAGCCTTGAAAGTGTGTGTTTGTGTACAAGTATCAATTTCAGGAATAAGGGTCAAAGAGGGAATTGTGAAAAATATCCAAAAGAAGGGAACAAGAGATAAATGACCGACTATAGCCTTGATTTGACTCTCACAGCCCTCATCTTCAGCCAACACATCACACAGACCACACAAACTCACTCATAATACTTAAAACCTTTGATTTCCCTGTGTTTGACTAAACGAGAGAGAAAAAGAACTAAGACTTAGCATCAAAAGAAAGTTTTTAAACTGTATATACTCACTACATGGCCTTTACCTATCCACTACGGTCTTTTTTTAAATCACATTAAGCTAAAATGAACAAACACCCCTAAACAAAGCCTTCTTTTCCTCTGTTTTGTCAGTCACTATCAGTCTAGAAAATCTCAGTGCCTAATGTTGAATCTTAACAGTACAGTGAGGATTTAAGTATGATTTTATTGATAGTCTGTAGGGATCTTTTTATGTGTAGAGTAGCTGTCTAGATGTTTTAATTTTAGCGTATATAAGTAAAGCTTTGTTTATGTTTATTTATTCACGTATACCACAGAAATATAGCCATATGAGTGGTAGCATCCTGCTCTGTGTCTTGTATATAGAGCATTTTGACAAATATCAAGCCAGGCTTTTTCCCTGGCGCATCGAGCGAATGTGATAATGCGTGCAACCGAAATATCTTAATACCATTTTATTCTCGAGAGGAAAGTATTACAACCCCAATATTTCTCTCCCACCTCTGTTTCAAGTTTCAGAGAATTACAAATGGCCTCATGAGAAGTTTTAACTTTGTAAAAATGTGAAACCACCTGTTTTGCACTCTAGAGTCTTATAATGGGACGCTGTATCCATGCCAAGCACACACTTCCATGGAGTCCTGCTACACAATGCTGTATTACAAATATAGAGAGGTGGAGAGAGTTTGTGGGTCATTCGTTTTATTAAAAACCTCTCTAGATTTACAAGACGATGTCCTTTTATTCTGATTATGGGAAAGAAGCACTATCATGACTATATGCCCAGTATTATTTATGTCGCTATACTGTCATTGAAGACCTTGACGTGAACTATGCTGTGTCATTCAGATAGCAAGACTGCAACTTACTTTATTCACTTAAATACATAGATGATATATTTTTATTGGAGATCTAAATAATTAAGACACTCTCAACTCATTATGTCACAAGTGAGTATTTATTATGTACTTTTTTTGGGGGGGAGGGGGGTATAGGTCAGAATTTAGTAGAAAAGTGGAAAAGGGATGTGAGCTAGATTAAGTTAACATATAGGTAACAAAGACGATGTGTTTTTGCCTTTTAGATTTTATTCTTCTTTTTGGCGAAGTCTCATACTTTATTTTTGTCGAATATAGGTGAAGTATGTAGTCGTAGGTCTCTGATATTTGTGCATCAGACGTCTCCAAGTGACTGAGACAAACTCACATGTGCATGTTCCACCTTGTGCGTTCTGCTGACATGTTGTGACAGCACATTAAGAGCGTGTGTTGAGGTCTTTTGGTGTGTTTTGCTCTGAGAGCTCACAGAGGGAAGAAATCAACTGTCTTCTCTGGATCTGACTGTGTATCAGGCTGAATCCTGTGTTTCAATGCACATTAAACAGATTCCAGTATTTTAAGAGCACAGCTGTCTCTGTCTTTTGTGCTCGATTTGTGTCTGTAGGTTCTTATAAGCCTTAAAGGTCCTTGCACACAGAGTCCAACATTTTTTGTATGCATTTTCTGATTGACACAAAATGTGCTAGGATGCGTATTGATCCGAATTTTTTATGACGGACGAAGGTTTCGGAGGTAGTATGTAAACGTGATTGACACAATGTGAGGTCGTATTTATTTTTTAACGTGCAAAAAAATCAGACTCTGTGTGCAATGACCTTTACTCTATAATAGCCTACATGTCTTCAGTAATTGTATCAACTACCATGTAATTAATGTGCATTCATTGTGAATATGAAATTCTACAGGCATTTTACAGAAGTGTATGGCTTCATATAGTATCATTACACCAGTTGGTAGTCATCATAAATGAGTCTCTGAATCATTAAACCAATTAATTCAAACACTGATATTTTCAGAAAAAAATCCAGCAACTGTGTTAATAAGTGAGTCATTGAATAATTCACTCAATTGGTTTGTGTTAAAACTCACTGGAACAAAAAAAGTTGCTGAATTCTGAAAAATATACTAGCATACTGCTCTTCTTTTTATAATGTCTTTGTATGACAGGAATAGTAATAGTAGAATACTAGTGTGTGGTTATGAATTCAGCACGTGACTGTATTTAGTAGTGAGTCATTGAATTTACTCAACCGCCACACTGATTCATTCAAGAAATAAATAAAGTGGTCATGTTTATAAGAGAGTCATTAAATCATTTACTCAAGTGATTCATTCAAAAACACTGATTCATTCACACCACTGTCGCTCAGAGTGACAGTAAATAATTCTTCTGTGGCTTTGTTTGACAAACAAAGTTATTGCCCACAGTGTACCTAAAATGTTGGTTAATCAATTTTAACACCAATGTTTATTGAACTGCTGAATAAAAATATATATATCTTGTCGAAATATCACAATCATGATGATATTTGAAACCGCATTCTCAGTCATGTGATATTTCTTAGGTATACTATTATACCACAATACACTATACATAAATTGACGTCTTTTAATATCATATAAATATAATTATTCAGTGGTGCTGGGTTATCCTAACCACATCCTCAGCATATAAATTATTCTACATTCACACACTTTGGGGTGTGCTGTCTCAGGGCATTGTAACTGCATTATAGTATCAAAACAGTTATATAACTGACTGACATAACAGTAAAAGAATAACAAATAATGGTGACTTGGACCACCCTTTCTCAAAAGGCTCCTGAAACAACAAATGCCTCAAACACTATGGCTGTACATGTTGGTGCTCGTTTGCTGACTGGATCTCAGGAAAGGGCAAGGCATTGCTGATACTAGATGAGTTCTGAGCCATTCATAGTCCAGTCATTCAGCAGGTGTTTTATTATTATTCAGTGATTCATTTGTGTATTCAGAATATCATTTTTCCTGGTTTTGCTCCCGGTTCTGCTATTCAGGTTTCATGTAATTCTGCGTGATCATGTGCTGATACTGCCCTCCACCTCCACCTCAGTCTTCAGTTTGGTTTTCAGATCTGCTTTCAATGTGGAAGGTTTAAAGGACCCGTTTCACAGTTTGACATCCTGGAGATTGAGGAAGATGTTTAGCTGTTCTACATTCACTTCTGAACATGAAGGCTCTACACAATAGGCACCAAAGAAGACATAACTTATTCCTTAGTCCTAAAATCATATTATACTGTAAATTAATACCAGTATATTCTCAGTTTGTATTGTTATTAATGTCTGACATAATTTAGACAAACATAAGAGTGAATGAAGGCATTAAAGCACACAATATTATTCAACTATATTATATCATTCAGCTTAATTTAAATATAAGGCATACACACTTCTTATTTCATTTCAACATTTAGATTAAGGTGACACTTGTTATTTATATTTATTAATATTCATTAATGACAGTACATTATAATATAATATTAATAATAATGACATACCAAGAAGACACCTAAACTTAATGAAAATAAGTATAAAAATAATTATATATTAATTGAGTTATATATTAATACACATAATAATATTACAAAATACAAATGTTCTATAAATATGAGATTGTCATAAAACAGACACTGTGATTGATTACGTTCAACACCCATTTAGCAGGCTCATGTGACACTGAGTAAAACTCGTATATGACATATATACCTCCATCAGTGATTTGTATTGTGATGACTGCATTTGTTGAGTAACTTGGGATAATTCTACTTAAGCATATTTACCTGTTCAGTCCCTAAAATACGGCTGAATCATCCAGTCTCTCGTTAAATGTGGGAATTTCCGCATTTATTTTGTTTCTGTGGTCATTAAACAAAATTCAGTCCATTGTTATTTAGGACATAGCTTCTCATTTTGTCCATGAGCTCTTCCTGACACAATGAAGGGACAAGTGAGGATTAGTAACTTGTATTTTACTAAGCTCATAAATGTTCATAAACCTCATACTAATCAGCTGCCCAGTGCTGACTTCTTTCCTACTGGAATCAAAGGCTGTCTCCGTTGAGAAGGGTGTGTTTCAGTTGAGCTTATTGACTCATGACTCATAATGAGTAAGAAAAAGTGGGTTAATAATGTTCTCTTCAGCCATCGTCCTGTGCAGTCAATCAGTTTAACAAGTAGGAAAACATCTCGAGGAGTGTCGGATGTTGGTGGAATCGGTAAGCTTTACTTTACTTTACTTTTTAGTCATTTAGCAGACGCTTTTATCCAAAGCGACTTACAAATAAGAAAAAGTAACTACAACTATAAGTTACAAGTCTATAAATACCATATATACACACACATTTAAGAAAATTGAGAAATTAAATAAAATGACAAATGCATACAACAACATTTCAAAACTTAACATTTAAATGAAAACAAAAAATAAAGCTAAAAACATTTCAAAATATTAAAACAACCAAAGGTATGAGTATAAAAATTTCTATGACACTAAATATATTATTATGGTATTTCATTTCCAAGACGTTATAAAATACAGTAAAAACAAATGAACTAGTAATCCTAAAAAAAGTGAAAACACATTAACAAACAACAACTTAAAGTAAGAATTATAAAAACTAAAACAGAAGTGAAACAAGCAGTAAGAAAGAGGATAAATAAAAAGCGATACTTATATCCTTGAAGTACATAGTAAAATCTAAACTTTTTTATACCCATCTAACAAAATACTACTCCAATTCAGCTGAACACACTTTCCTGTTAATCAAATAAATGGCCAAGCAAGCGCCCGACACTGACAAGGGACGCGATACAGTACGAGACCAAACGCGATTTCAGCACGTCACGTCACGTAAGCTCAAGTTCAGTGTTTATTAAAACAGTAATTTTGAATGTTTTTTTAAATGTAGATATCAAATTTAGTGTGATTTATTTTATTATTCAAACATAAATACAGTAAAACAGGAATAGTGTGATTAAAGTTTAAAATGACTATTTTCTATTTAAATATATAGTAAAATCGAATTTATTCCTGTGATGGCAAAGCTGAATTCCAGCTGTCTTACAGAAATGTGCTTCAAATATTTAATTCTGATTTGGTGCTAATTTTTTTTTTTTCTAAATCATGTTATATTTACTTAATATTATTTGTGGATTATTATTAACAGTGATACCCCCCCCAGGGTTCTTAAAGAACAGAAAGTTAAAAAAAACAGCATTTATTTGAATTAGAAATCTTTTGAAACATGATGATCAATTGAATGCGTCCTTGCTGAATAAGTGTTCATTTATTTTCAAAGATCTGATTCAAAACTTGTAGATTATACTGTACAATAGTGTAGATTATACTGTAGAACTATTTACTGGCTGTTTCTGACATAGCAATGAGTATACAAAAATATTTCACATACCAGACAAGAAATACTTGACTGTTGTAGCCTTATTTAGTTTTCTAAGCATCAGTGTCAGTTTAGGTCAGGCAAAAAGGAATGCAGAATGGCTTGCCATCATTGTGGTCTGTCGTGCAGCCTCACAAAAAAACTAATCTCCTTAAGTTCACACTTCCTGTACACACACAGCACACACACACACACACACACACACACACACACACACACACACACACACACACACACACACACACACACACACACACACACACACACACACACACACACACACACACACACACACACACACACACACACACACACACACACACACACACACACACATACACACACACTATATATATCAGTACTTAAAGAACAGTTCACATTGGTACAATTTTCATTCCGTTTCATTTTGATAATATTAATTATCAGGTAAACTTAATGCATTTGAATGTAACAATTATTCTTTCTGTTTTGTGGTTTGTACTGAGTAGCTTGTGACTGTGGTGAATGTGGTCTTGTCTAGAGAGGTGTCCTGTGGTCATTGTGTCAAGCTACTACAGTAATACAGTAGATAGTACCTGCACAAAGCTGAGCAAACAAAATGAATGCAGGGTGGCGTAAATGTTGTTTAGTTAATGGTATAGTAGTTCAAAATTCTGCCATTATTTACTCACCTACATGTCGTTCCAAATATGTATTACATTTACTCTTCTGTGGAACAACAAACAACAACCAAATAATACGTTGTTAAGACGTTGTAATTTCCCTCTTTAAACACTAGAGGGAGACAAATATTAAAATGCGTTGGAAGAATAATACAGCTGCTGTACTCAATTCAGCTACAAAAACATGGAACTTTTTATACCGGACACGTAGTCATTATCTCATTGAATCGAATGACTAAGCTAGTAAAACATTTCCACTATGATTTATATGGCATTTTATTGATGAAGGGCACTTCTGGTAAGTGTTGGAATCACTTATAAGTCACTTATTAAACTTTATTACCTTGTTCGTTTAATAAAAAACATATGTATGTGTTGATCGAGTGAGTGACATGATGTGTGTGTGTGTGTGTGTGTGTGTGTGTGTGTGTGTGTGCAGGTTGTGATTCATAATTGTACAATATTCATTTGTTTAGGTTACGCTATATTTTCATCAATAGTAATTAGTCCTAAACAAAAACAAAAGCAGTATAAATGTATGGCATGTCTATGTGTATGTGTTTTTAAGGGAATAAAAATGAGCATAGCCTATATTTGAGAAATTAGATAATTGTAATCATGGCCTTGTTCCTGTTATAATATGCTGTGCCACAGTTTTTCGTCTTTACATATATTGCATATAGCCTCAACAGAAGCTCAGTTAACCTTGTAAATCCTACTGCGTCATATTTAAAACATTTTCTGGACTGAAGCAATATAGGTTCAATTGTTCATTCCTACATCATAGTATTTGAGGAACATTTATTTGTACATCTCTCAGTGGTTGCATTTTGGGGTTTGGTTCTTTTGCAAGGACCTTAAAAATAACTGAAATCTTTTGAAATCAAGTGAACTATGCGTTTCCTGGAAATTAATTTCTTAAATTTTCGTCAGCCAATCAGATTCAAGCATTCAACGGCATTTTATATGCATTTTATGTAATTCATTTTGGAGTGTGAGGAATATGCATATGACAGCCGGATGATCCTAAACATAAAACATATGCACATTTTTTTAAAGGTGCTATTTAATATTTTGTATAAAGATACAATAATCTGTAAATAAATAAATAAAATAACATACATTTTTCTGAATACTATTTCATATGTCAGGTTGTGCAGGGTTAAAGACCTTGGCCAGAGCAGCGGCGTTGTGCAGTGGGCGTGGCATTTAAAGGGCTGCGCGAGTGAGCTGTACGGTGCGCAGGATGGGCCAATCATCATCCAGCAGCAGCAGCAGCTGCTCTTCACGCGGCTGCAACAGCGCAGCACTCGCGAGCTCCACACGAGCGCGAGGTTTTGCTTCCACACATACCGCTGACCGGTTAGACGAGAATCCGATGAAAACCAAGGAGCTGCAATCTGTTCAGAAGTGCTGGCAGGACGATTTTAAAGAGGGGAAGACTTCTGTGGATGTGAGACTACATGAGACGAAAAAACATATTTTAAACGCGAGTTCTTCCGGTAATCAACATGCGACCGAAAACGCGATACTTCTGAGTCAGGACACCAACTTTGAAAGTTCGGATTCCCGAGGCGGACAGAAAGGAGTAGCGTTACGCGAGGAAAACCATGAGTGTTGCGTCTCGCCGTGGGACATGGAAAGAGTGTCAGAAGGAGGTGCCGTGACTCCAGGCAGCGTTTCGGAGGAAAATGTGACCCAGTGCCTGAACGCACCAGACTTTTTAACGTTAGTAGACTTCAGTTTCGCGTCTCCTTTAGCCAAACATAAAATGACCAAAAGTACATCGCAATCGCAACCCCCCGTGTCAGGTGGTGGGCTGGGTGGAGAAGCGGAGCAACAAGCCTCAAATCCATTCCCTAGGATTATTCCGAAGCTAATAGTCACCCATGATGGTTTCGATCCTGGTCAGGACAGTCCGCACATCAGTGATTTGACTTTAAGCATGGGCGGCTTTTCGCTGGACCTGCATCCAGATGAGTACTCGCCCTGCTCGGACAGCGGCTGTGGAGGCTCCCCCGCGCCCTTTCTGTTCCACAGGAAACTCTCCAGCTCCTCCTCTGCTGGATTATCCTCCGCCTCGTCGTTTGAGGAGTCTGAGGATGATTTCACAGGCAGCGACATTGAGCCCACCGGTCTGTCCCCCAATATGATCGGCAGTCCTGATGAACTCACAGGGGTAGGTGTCCAGTTTTCCCAAATGCTTTTAGTCCTTATTATTTTCAAGGTCCCATTATATATACTGACCTGTTGCATATGTGTTTTTAATAGTACTGGGTAGTGTTACCCCTGTGAAAAAGAAACGAGTTTAATTGTATTGAATGTCCACTTATAGTGTACTTTAAAAGTGTACAGCACTTGTAGACAATATAAATGAGAGAGAAAGCCACCTGAGTGTGCTTACAGTCCACTTTCACGACTAAGTGTCTTAAGTACACTTCTAAAAAGTGCACTTTGGAATGACGTCAAATTAATAGAAAGTTTTACAGTTTTACTCTAGAAGTAAGTTTTTTTACAAACCCTTTTGTCGTGCTTTAAAGAAGTATGCTTATGCTTATATTAATGCAGAAATGTATGCAATACAGATAGTCTTGGCAAAAATCAAAAGAACCTCCATATTTTCCTTATTCACACAAAGTTAAACAAAAGAGTATCTTCCTTCTGCAGATATTATGTACAAATACATATGAAAACTCACACATACAGTGTTCTTAGTCTAACTATACAAGCACATACCACATAAATATACAGACAAAGATGTAAACGTGCCTATATCCCAAAATACAGAAAATTACTAATACAGAACAAGAACAATACTTGGTTTTAATTTGACCTACATTGATACATACTAGTTATTCTATTTTAAATATATTTTTAAAATCATGGCTCACAAGTTCCAATAGAAATGACATAAAGTATAGTTTAGTTCACATACATGCTTGTTAGTGCATTCAGCAGTACATTTCAGCCATATTTCAAAGACAATAGAAATATAAAATTCTATATAAAAATGTAAGTCCTACTTAAATGTAAAAAAGCACTCTTATGTTCAACTAATGCATTTAAACCGTAATAGAATTAGGCCTACATTTAGATTGCACTTGAGAATTTTCTTTTAAAGTATACTATATCTATAATTTGCATACTTAAAAAAAGAGTACTTAATTGTACTAAGTGTATGTCTCAATGTTTAGGGGCAGGGTTTGTGAAGTGTTAGTGCACCAACCTTTTATTATCAACTTTATATCATGTCATGTTGCAGACATGATGTCATGTGCTGCCTCTTATCTATTGATATTCCTCCAATAAAATACATTGCTTAGGACTTTCTGATTACCAGTAAGGAACTTCTCGACATCAAATGTGCAACTGTGTTGTTCTTGAGTTGCTTTTGATCTGTAGTGATACTTCAGCTTCAGTTAGCATGCAAGAATGAAGATTATGAGAATGTTTGAGTCACAGTGAAACTATTTATTAGAAATTACAGCTATTTTTAGCTGCTTATCTGTACGCCACCAACTTTTGTATTGTGGAAGAGGTGAATCTAAGATGCATTGACATGCATATATAAAATCAGTACCTGTTATTTTATATATAACTCTTCAGGCTTTTAGAAATCGCCCAAAAGGTTACTGACATATTTGTAGTTTCATTCTTTCTGACAGTCTAGCAGTTTTTCAGTTTCAGATGTATATTGTTGGTATTTTTTGGCTCTTGGAACAGTTGATGGGCGAGACTCATTAGAGAGATGATTTTTGTTTTCTGTGGAAAGTTAGTAACTACGCAAGTTATTTGGCTTTTAAATGCTAGAGACAAAACGTGAGTAAGATTACCCCGATGTTCATGGGGATGTTTTTCAAATTAGCAAAACTCTGAAGGTGAAGAATAGAAACTATTCTAGTTTCTGGAAACTCAAAAAAAATATAGAACTGTGACATTATTTCCAAAGGTCACTGATTTATTTAATAAAACGCTCACTGTCATTCATAGATGACTAATAGAGAAGTCAAACTCCATGATACCAGAGATTTCATCTGGAAAAATCCCCCAAATCCTGAGAGTCTTTGTCTGCCGCCTGAATCTCGGTTAGACAGGTGCTAGTTTTACATCTGGATGGATAATCCATCTGAAACTGGGCGGCATTCTGTTACAGACTGAAACTCATATCTCTGATTAAACATTTGTTTACCTTGATTTGAATAGAAAAACTGTGATCTAGCAACCTTTGCACTGGCTGGGCAAAAAAACCTGTTAATGAACCTCAATTGGTAAAATATGACGCTAGCAACACCAAGGTCATGGGTTTAATTTCCTGGAACATAAGTTCTGATAAAATGTATATATTGCTTTGAATGTGCCTTGAGTTAATTTGAAAAATAAGCATTGTTTGCTTTATTTGAAAGGTCTTACTGTGAATTGCCATGATATGTGATGCAGGGAGTTATGCAGATCATTTCATTTGAAAGCTATAGGTTTTTAATGTCTCTGCTGAACATGACCAGAGTCAGCAGAAACAGGCCTGACATCACACAAGATCTCATTTCATCAGCGGTTCTATGCTAATCTCCAATTGCCCACTCAGTCTCTCACTATCCAATTGATTGATGTTAGTTTTGTGTATGTCAGGCTGGTCCGTGAATCAGGATGAATCAGCCTGAAGAGAACGACTTTCAGGAAGTTCCCTGACTCCTCATAATCTTTCCTGCACTTTTTTTGCCATTCTTCAAACTTCTTATTTCTTTATTAAATGGTTCTCTGGAATACTGGAATATTCTGAAGTACGATTGGTCAAAGGCAGCATCATGTGGTCAAATATTTTAGTAATAAGCGGTACAGTTTTTAAATGAAGTTACAAGAAATCTATTTCCTATTGTTCAAACGCGTCTGTAATTTTAATTGTAATTATTTTGAAAGAAACCTTTTATGCTCACAGAGGCTGCAATTATTTGGCGAATACAGAAATATTATTACAATTCAAATGAGCCGGTTTCCATTTGAATATATTTTAAAATGGAATTTATTCCTGTGATGACAGCTGACTTTTCGTTATTACATGATATGCTAATTTGTTGCTCAAGAAAACAGTTGTGCCTCTTAATATTTTTCTGGAAACCATTATGCTTTTTTTTTTGTTCAAGATTCAGTTCAGTGATCTGAATAAAAGTAAACATTTTAAACAAACACATTTTTTTTTTGTAGTGTACATTGCAGTGCTAGTGTCTCACATCACTCCGCAGTCTTTGTCACATATCAAAATAATTAATCGCCTTGTAATAAGCCATCAAAGATCTTGATCACCCAGTCAGGGTTTATTATATATGTTAGCATTTACAAATCTTTTTCAGTTTCGTGTTGCAGTACATTGAACTCATCCGAGCTGCGTATTCACATTTTTTTTAATGTTTTGACCCCGTTTTATCATCTGCTGACATCCACAGGCCACATAGACGCACATTATGATGCCATCATTGAGCCAAATTCACTCACACTGTCATGGAAAACTGAATTGTGGGGCGGTTCCTTTGTCGCTAAGTAACCATGAATCCTTATATGGTGTTGCTTCTCATTTCTGTTTCTTCAGCTCTTTCTTGATCTGTGTCGTGTCTTACTTCAGTGGTCATGACGCCGATTATTGTGATTTGTTTACTGCTGTGAGTGTGTGCAAATTACTATTGTTTGACTCTTTTCCTGCTGAGCGTGCTGAGGAAATCTCACATCGCTGCACTTTGCGATGATGAAACAATTAATTTCACGCCATAAACTTGCTCCACCACTTCTCAGACAAAGCAAAACACTCCACGCAAGATACTAGCTTGAAAACACTTTACAGGAAGAGTGAAAGACATCTAGCTGTCTGTCTCGGTGTTCCTGGCGCTCTAAAGGGTGTGAAGCTGTTGGACAGGTTTATCTTTATTATGAAACTGCTTTAGGAACTTCTTAGAAAGGAGGGAGAGAGAGCGAACGAGAAAGAAAGACTGAGCAAGAGGGAGGGGAGAAGTGGAAAATGGATAGCTGCAGTGAGGGAGGGGGTGGTTTATGGGGTGGGTGGGGTTTTTACAGCGTGTTCAAACACAAACAGACCAGAAAAGCACATTTATTACATTAGTGCTGTTTGCCAAGGCAGACGACACTATAACTTGATTGTAGTCACAATTACTTGCTAAAAAAAAGAAAAGCTTTTTATTGTGTTCTAATACTTGGTTTATTCACTGTATACTAGTCAACATTTGAAGTAGATCAAAACCTTTCATCAAAGTTGTCCTAAAACCAAAATGCATTCTTGGCCTAGGACAATTTTGATGAACTTTTTTGGTCCACTTCAAATGTTGACTACTATACTTTACATAATTTGAATTGTTGCATGTTGCAAAATCTTAAACCTTAAAAAAATATACCACTTCAGTGTTTCTACTTCAAAATTTCTTGTTTAATTTGATTTGTTACTTGCCATTAGTTTGTAATTATTGAGAAATGTCCTAGTGATCCAAGTGAGTAAATCCTAGACCAATTTTATTCATATATTTGTTATTATTTATTTTCTGCAGTGTTCTTGAGAAGATCTGATCACAGAACAATCTTGTTTTGGGCCTTTTTTAACCTGGTTTCCTGAGTAGTGTTGTTATTGTTAACTAACTGAAACTAGAACTAAAACCATTTGAAATCTGAAATAAAATTAAATGTGCGTACTAGGATGAAAATATTTAAAAACAAAAAAGTATAATTGTTGTCCTGGCAACTATCTGAAATAAGTTTAAGTGCTAAAATTAGTCCAAAAAAATACCTAAAAGCACATAACAAAACTAATAAATTATAACACAACATGACTAATAAAATGACAAAAGCACTTACATTACTAAAACCAAACCTAATATAAAAAATACAATGAGGTCCCTTTGGGCCAATAAGTAAAAGCAACCATGTGACATTGTTTATATGTTCTTTTACACGTTTCTTTCTAAGCATGTCAGTATGCAGTAAGAAAAGAGTTAGTATGTGAGGAAGAGTGCATATGCTTCATAAGAGCAAGCAAAGGAAAGGTGGATTAGGATCAGAGAGGGAGGGAGCGTAATATAAGACTGTGTAGGGGGGACATCCGAGAGAGCAGGAGGAAAGGCATCGACTGACGAGTGAGACAGAGGACTGATACATTTACTGAGACGGTGAAAGAGACAGCTGAGCTGCAGCAGTGCATGTGAGCGAGAGACCTGGGATCAACAGAGAGAGAGAGAGCGAGAGTTATCAGACTTGTGAGGTAATCAGTGCTCCGTGCACATGATGCTAGTGTGTGACGGCTCAGTCTGCTTCCCGGATGCATGTGTGGTTACAGGGGAGTCGTGGGTCTCTGCACGCTTGTTTGAAGTGTGTGCTTTAAGTGTGTGGTTGTGCATGCTTTTGTTTGACTGACTGCTGTCTGGCTTGTCAGGTAAGAGACATTCACACACTGCTGGAGAGATTTGGCAAAAGGAGAGCTTAAAAAAAATCTAGTTTAAAACACGCGTGCCATTTTTGAATTCATGTTTCATGTTGCATTGCATGCGTTTTATGAGTTGGCTGAAATAAGTTTTTCAAATATTATTAGAAGTCAGAAAGAGCTTTATTACCAAGTATGTTTACACACACAAGGAATTTGACTTGGCGACAAGAGCTTCTGCTTTATTGGGCAGTAAACAAATATTTGTTTTAAAGACACAATTCTGTTTAAAAGTTTGGGGTCAGTAAGATTTCGTTTTTTTTTAAATAAATAAATACTCCTAGTTTTCTAAAGTGACAAGGTATACATTTATAATGTTACAAAAGTGTTCTTTTTTAAAATAAATGCTGATCTTTTGAACTTTCTGTTGATCAAGAATATTTGATCAAAAATATATACTGTTATATATAACCGATAAATCTAAACTGTTTCATGAGCACCACAACACTTTTTGTGAAGTAAATGATCACGTGACACTGAAGAAGCTAATGTATTCTTGAGTGAGAACTGCTGAAAATTATTAAAATCTTTTTGTCATTCTAGCTGCTGACAGCGCGGTTTATCTATGAACACAGAACTATACTCAAACAATCGCTTGCGGAATAAATTACAAGAGATTAATTATTTAGTATTGGTGAAATAATGGTTCAATATTTATATAATTTAGTGTGTTTTCAAACAAGGAATCTTGTAAAAGTTACATGCTTCGTGCTGGACTTCTCCTGAAACAGTGCCCACTGCTCCAGGTGTCTTGGATTTAAATGCAGAGAACACATTAACTCTTTATTGTGTTGTGACAAAAAAAATAAAACCGTTTTTTTTTTCAAAACCGTTCCGATTATGGTAAAATGCTAAATATCGGGATGAAACCGATATATCGGTCGATCTCTAATATATATATATATACTGTAATACAAAAATCTAAACTGAGAGCAACATGTGAAGGATCATGACACTGAAGAAGCCTATGAGAACTGCTGAAAATTCACTATCACAGCAATAAATATTATATATATTTGTAACACTTTACAATAAGGTGTCATTTGTTATGTTAGTTAATAACATGAAAAACAATACAATGTTAGTTAATGAAAATACAGTTGGTCGTTGTTTGTTCATGTTAGTTCACAGCGCATTAACTAATGTTAACAAACACAACTTGTGATTTTAATAATGCATTAGTAAATTCAGAAATTAACATTAACTAAGATTAATAAATACTGTAGAAGTATTGTTCATTCTTAGTTCATGTTTACTAATAATGTTAACTAATGAACCTTATTGTAAAGTGTTACTATATGTGACCCTGGACCACAAAACCAGTAATAAGGGTAATTTTTTTTTAAATTGAGATTTAACCATAATCTGAAAGATGAATACATAAACTTTCAATTGATGTATGGTTTGTTAGGATAGGACGATATTTAGGTGAGATGCAACTATTTGACAATCTGGAATCTGAAGGTGCAAAAAAAATCTAAATATTGAGAAAATCGCCTTTAAAGTTGTCCGAATGCAGTTCTTTAGCAATGCATGTTACTTATCAAAAATAAAGTTTTGATATATTTACAGTGGGGAAATTTGCTAAATATATTCATGGAACACGATCTTTACATAATATCCTAATGATTTTTGGCATAAAAGAAAAATCAATAATTTTGAATGTATTTTTGGCTATTGCTACAAATATTATCCAGCGACTTAAGACAATTGTTAATATTAAATTGTAATAATATTCCACAATATTAGCCTACTGTTTACTGTCTTTTTAAATAAATATAGTGTTAGTGAGCATAAGAGGCCTATTTCAAAAACAAATGTATGCTGTATTAAAAGATAAATACTGTCAGAAAACGTTAAGTGAAATGAAGTTCTTCTGGATGTTCTCGTAGTTGTATATGCAGTAGATCTGTCTAATGGCAACTGTAACCTGACACATAAGCCTCTCTCTGTGTGTGTGTGTGTGTGTGTGTGTGTGTGTGTGTGTGTGTGTGTGTGTAGTCCTTGAGATAAGTCAGACATTAAGATAGAGCAGCTCTGTTTGTCCAGGGTGGGTTTGACCTTTGACCCAGGGGTGGATCTCACTGTGACGCTCCACAAGGCTTGGCTGTTATCACCATAACTACAGCTCATATTCTAGAATGTTTAGAATGGGAGTGGCCGTCGTCAATTGGTAGCATGTTTTGCGATCACAATTGAGATACGAGGTATTGCAAGCATTAAACTTAATGTTTTAGATGTTAAACAATGGTGGATATGATTTCACCATAGATAAAGACATTTTTGGCAAGACTTGTTCATATGTAAGATATATTCCTTTCATAAACTGCAAGGAATATGGTCCCCTGTTGGCATTAGTGTGTCAAAGGGGTCAGTCAGGAACAGAGAGGACAGACTGAATTACATCTAAGTGTGGAGAGCGAGCTGTCGACTTTACAGAGCACACGGTGAAGGGGGGATGGTTAGGAAGGAGGGAATGAATGTATGAATTGTAAAGAGACCTGAAAGGACACAGGTCAAGGGAGAGATGCTTCTATTTTGCATTTTTCTAATTTAATCATTTCATATTTTCATATTTCAATATACATTGTTGTTGTAATTACACTACCAGTCAAAAGTTTATGAAATAATTGTCTTCTGCTCGCCAAGCCTGCATTAATTTGATTAAAAATAAAATAACAGCTTTCTATTTGAATATATTTAAAAATGTAATTTATTTATGTTCAAAGCTAAATTTTCAGCATCATTACTCCAGGCTTCAGTGTCACATGATCCCTCAGAAATCATTCTAATCAAGTTGATTTGCTGTTCAAGAAACATTTTATTCTTATTATTATTACTTATCATCAATAAATAAAACAGTTGAGTACATTTTATTTCAGGATTCTTTGAATAGAAAGATCCAAAGATCAGCATTTATCTGAAGGTAAAATAAAAATGTGTATTTAGCAAGGATGCTTTAAATTGATCAAAAGTGACGATAAAGACATTAATAATGATACAAAATTATTTCTATTTCAGATAAATGCTGTTCTTATGAACTTTCTATTCATCAAAGAAACCTGAAAAAGTTCTACTCAGCTGCTTTCAAAATAATAATAATTATAATAATAAATGTTTTTGAGCAGCAAATCAGAATATTAGAATGATTTCTGAAGGATGATGTGACTGGAGTAATGATGCTAAAAAAATAAGCTTTGAACACTAATAAATTACTTTTTAAAAATATATTCAAATAGAAATGTTATCGTAAAAATACTTTACAATATTACTGTTTTTGCAGTATTTTGGATCAAATAAATTCAGGCTTGGTGAGCAGAAGAGAATTATTTAAAAAACATAAAATCTTACTGCTGAAAATATTTGACTGGTAGTACTAGTGCATAATAATAACTTTTTATATAATTTTTTTTATTTAAAAAAAATTGATCTAAAATCTAAAACATTTATCTTCAGGTTGGGAAAAGGTATTATTCTCAGACTTTGGTATATGAGTTTTTCACTAGTTATTTAAGGTCAGGTACCGTAACAAGCATATTCCGGAAACTGCTCATTCCAGGAAGAGTTGTGTTGTTTCCGTATTCCTGTCAAAGCAAGTGAACAACAGATACAAAGAAAATATTTAAGGAATTATGGAAAGAAGTTGTCAGTGATGTGAATGTGAAAGTTTGAGTGGTGTTCTTGGACGTCATGAGGAGGTTTTTCTGGTTCCCCTGCAAACAGCTGTGATGTCATTTCCCACACTCACACATTCCTCATCGATTAGAGCTTTATAGTCAATAACCTGAAATCTGTGTCCGTGTGCGTCACGACGCCTTCTGTGTTGACCTTGTGTTGCTGATAAAGTCCAGTACAGTGTCAGTGTTTTTACAGAAACGGAGTCTAGATCAGTGTTGGGGGTAACGCATTATGAGAAACGCGAGTTACGTAATCAATTACTTTTCTTTTTTTAAGTAACTAGTAAATGAATGCATTACTTTTTAATTTAGAAGAAGATACTTTTTCAAATAAGTACCACCAGTTTCTTTCTTTCCAATGTCTTGACTGTGTTGCCATGTTGAGAGAAATCAGGAGTAAGTGCAGAGGCGTTGTGTGTGAACATGATGTTACTGTAGTTCTAGACTAAATATGAACATGTATTTACTCCTCTCACCTGTACAAAAACAGATCCAGTATTCCTCAAAATAAATAAAAACAGTCAAATGCAAACTCAGTGTTATACAAACCTGCAATAATGAAATACCATTTATGTATTTAATCCTATTTTATTAACCAATGACATTTGATGATTCAAATCTGCCATACTAAGCAAAAATGACACATCTGTGCTTAATTCTTGTTATCGCTGAATAGTGTTGAACTTTCTTCTCCTGCGTCATATTCGTCATGCAATTTGTTTGAGCTGCGCACTCTGTACAGACATGAATTTACTTTTCCTTTACATTTGCCATACTTTCCATAAGTAAATGCAATATTAATGCATTACTTTTAAAAGTAACTTTCCCCAACACTGGTCTAGACACTAAATGGTTGTTTAAAGAAAACAGATGTGGCTTGTTTCACAATTCAGTATCAGTTTTACGGATTTAGCCTGTTTCGATGGTTTGTAAATTGAAGAAAATGCAGCATGTTGGTCTGATCTGTGCACATGCGTTTTTTGATTTCAGGCTAAATCGTGGAGGAAGTTAAAGACTATGGTGCACTGCTCTCCATTTGTGGTTTCATTTAAGAAACGATATCCTTGGGTTCAGCTGGCAGGCCATGCAGGTAAAAACAAATTCTGGTTTCATTCCTGTAGCTGCATCTGAACAGATCATTCTGGACTGATGAATTGAACACTGTTTTGTGTGCAGGTAATTTCCAGGCAGGCGAGTATGGGAAACTATTGAAGAAGTATTGTGAATGTGAGCAGCAGTGTCTCGAGAAGCTGATGAATGACAACCTCCGGCCGTTTGTTCCTGGTTACTATGGTATTGTGCAGCAGAACGACCAGGATTACAACCTAATGGATGATCTACTGACCGACATTGACTCCCCTTCAATCATGGATTGCAAGATGGGAAGCAGGTGAGAAGATAGATATGTTTGGATTTATTAAGGTGGCAGGATGCAGTTAATGTCATAAACTAATGTGTAAGGGCTGTGGTGTGATCAATTGGGTCAATTTATTTTTACCACAGGACATACCTGGAAGAAGAGCTGGTAAAGGCCCGTGAGCGTCCTCGTCTTAGGAAGGATATGTATGAGAAAATGGTGGCTGTGGACCCAGGAGCGCCTAGTCCGGAGGAAAGAGCCCAGCAGGCGGTTCTCAAACC
Source organism: Ptychobarbus kaznakovi (assembly GCA_027422405.1). NCBI lineage: Eukaryota > Metazoa > Chordata > Actinopteri > Cypriniformes > Cyprinidae > Ptychobarbus > Ptychobarbus kaznakovi. The sequence goes on from CM049809.1 coordinate 14,322,373, forward strand.
TCGATACATGCAGTGGAGGGAAACGCTGAGCTCAACCGCCACTCTTGGCTTCCGCATAGAGGGCATCAAGGTGGGATTTATTCAGCAAGCATACATTACATTGATCAAAAGTGACTGACTTTTTTCTAGTGATCGACCGATATTGATTTTTTATAACCGATACCAATTATTTGCATGTTTATGTACCCGATAACCGATATGCAGAACCGATATTTATTTACTGTTATAAAGTAAATAAATAACAGAGTGAAGTAAGTCCATTCTTCACTTTCAGTCATCTTAACAACAACAAAAAACTGTTGAAAATTAACATTCTTTCATGTACAATTTAATCTTAAAATTACAACAATAAAAACATTTTATTTATAAAAAGCATCGTCAGCAACACTGATATTAACAATAAGCAAAAGAATGTCTAATGTATTCAAATGGAGAAAATAAAGGGCAGGAGTCATATCAACTACAGTTTTAGGTTTATAAGCAGTTTAATAGGCTAAAGAGTGAATAATAATTCACTGGATAATGTTAATTCACTGAATAATATTCTCTGGAATATTGAAATAAGCTATAACAAGCAAAACATCGTATTTTATTGCATTTCTTAACTGGCATGTTTTATCAGAATTATTAAAATTTTTTTGTCATTCTAAATTATGAAAACTGCTGACAGCGCGGTTTATCTATTTACACAGAACTGAGATGTATTTATTTAGATGTTTATTGGGAAATAATGGTTCTATAGAAATGTTAATAATTTAGTGTGTTTCAAACAAGTGAATCTTGTATAAAGTTACATGCGGTGGTGTGTGCTGGAGCTTTTCCTGAAGACTGCTCCAAGTTTGTGTCTTGGATGGGTCAAATGCAGAGAACTAAATTTCACCGCTGGTTATACTCTGTATAATTATGTATGTGACAAAAAAAAACTAATACATTTAAAAAATTTCTTCTTTTTTTTTTTTTTTTAAACCGATATCCGATTATGGTAAAATGCTTAAATATCGGGAAAAATATTGGTAAACCGATATATCGGTCGATCTCTACTTTTTTCTATTTAAATAAATGTGTAATGGTTTCCATAAAAATATTAAGAAGCACAACTGTTTTCAATATTGATAATAATAAGAAAGGTTTCTGGTGCACCAAATCAGCATATTATAATGATTTCAGAAGAATCACCTGACAATAAAGACTGGATTAATGATGCTGAAAATTCAGCTTTGCATTACGGGAATAAATTATATTTTAAAAATATATTAAAATACAAATCTGTTTTAAAAAATATTATTAAATATACAGAACAACAACATAAGTTTATAGATGTGATAAGTAAACCACTAAGTTTGTTATCTGTGTATAGCAAAACATGCAAATATACGTCATAGCCACTTTCCCGATGCAGGTTTGTTATTTATAGAGCTGACATTTGCATTTTTTGTTATTATTAAAAAGACGTAGCATTAACATGAACTGTTCACACTGTGTTTGTGTTTAGAAAGCAGATGGCACATGCAACACCAGCTTTAAAAAAACCAAACATAAGGAGCAGGTGATGAAGGCCTTGGGTGACTTTGTGGATGGAAACACACAGATACTGGTATGTGACTGGTTTAACTCTGCGCTGGAGCTTTTATTTCATTCACTTTAGCCAATTTCCTGTTTTATTTGATAATCATACTAGTGAAAAAAACCCAGATAATGTTGGTTCCTCTGAAGTGATGTTCTGACCTCCAGTGACTTTGTAAAATCAATAAATAAACTAAAGAGGCCTTGTTACATTATTACTGTAGTTATAGCTAACAGGTGTTACTGTATTTAAAAAAGCACAAAAAAAGAACACAAAAATTGCTGTTAAAATATAATTTTATTAAGTGAATTCATTAAATTACCACCTTTTCACTGGACAAATATATTAAATATTTATTTTTTATTTTCTATTTTATAGCTAATGGGGAATTCATATTCATAAAGAGGACCGGTTACATTATTACTGTAGTTATAGCTAACAGGTGTTACTGTATTTAAAAAAAATATTCTATTAAGTGAATTAAATTACCACCTTTTCACTGGACAAATATATTTATTTATTTATTAATTTACCATAATTTCTAGTCCATTATTATACCTTACACACTTATTTATTTGTAAATATGAAACAAAAATCAAACAAATGAGGTGAAAATGACATAATTCACTTTTCTTTAACAAGAGTGGGGATCATTAGAAGTACTAGCATCTTACATATTTCTTGCATTTTTTTCAAATGTATATGTTTGCAGTTTTGAAAAGTCATTTTCTCCATTACAAAAATATCTCTCATAACCACTAATCTATATAATGACTCTATGATGTCTATTGTAGATCAGTGCTCATAACAGTAATTAATTATTCCATAGTAGGTGTTTCAGGCTCTAATTTACAGTATATATTTATAAATAACTAACTCTGGGTTTTTTTGCAATAGTTTTTTATTTTGTATTTTAGCAGAACTGGAATGCTGTATTAACCAATCCGAATCCAGAAACTGGCAATGGGTAATTACACTTGTCTTGAACTGTTTTTGTTTTTCTTCAGAGGAGTTATCTGCAGAGGCTGGAGGAGCTACGCAGCGCTCTGGAGACGTCAGAGTTCTTCAGGACACACGAGGTGAGGAATGTTCTTTCCATGTTGTGAAATCTTTTTCCTGCCCGGGCCAAAATATTTTAATCTCTGGAACACAATACATTGTTTTTCATAAGCTGTGTGCACATTTAAGAAACCCTTCCGTTTCTCATCAGGTGGTTGGGAGTTCTTTGCTGTTCGTTCACGATGCTTCAGGCCTGGCCCGCGTATGGATGATTGACTTTGGTAAGACCGTCCCACTGCCACCACCCCAAACCCTGGACCACCGCACGCCTTGGGCCGAGGGAAACCGGGAGGACGGGTACCTGTGGGGTCTGGACAACCTCATTGAGATCCTTGGAGACATGCTGAAGGACGCCACCCCTCCCTAACCCTGATGGATGCATGGAACATGTCTGAGCCCGGAGGATCACGTGTAGGGACACGTTGATGGAGGGAGGCACACAACAGGATATTAGTTCCGAGATGAGTGTGCTCTTGTGCCGTCAGAGAGATAAAGAGCCAAGTGGAAAAACTCCAGCTTCTTTTGTCGACAATCTCTTTTTTTGCACATGTGGTCCTGCAGATCCACAGAAGCTCCAGCAGAGTCAAAACACACTGATACTGAACCCAAACAGACTCGAGGAGCAACAAATGAGAAGAAACTATTTTAAGGACGCACAGCCATGATAATTCTTTTAAGAATATATGCTACGTTCACTTCTCTTTTTTTTTACATACAAATATAACACTATCAAACTGGAATGTGCTTTTTGTTTTGTTTTTCCTTGTACATTTTTCTTTGGGTTTCCATGGTTATGTAAATAGTGCTTATTTAATTTTTTATTTTGTTTTATTTCTGTAGTCTAACCCATACCTCATTAATTTCTGAAAGGTGGTCTAACTGCCAAACTACAGGCAGACTGCCTTTTTTATTTCCTGTGGTCTTCTATCTTGATGATACTTGTGGTGTATGATATTTCCATGACTCATATGTCGTTTTGAATTTTGCAGAATGGTATCATCTCTTAAACAGTTCAGTCAGCAGAAGTTTTACTACCAAACAGTTAACATATTGGCTTTGTCAGAAACAAGGTAGTAGTTTGTGACTAACTTTTTTTTCGCTTAACTAACTGCCTGAGACATTGAGGACAGTTAAACCCCACCAAGATTGTATTTTATTGATGAGAAAAAGATGCAGTATTTCTTAAAACTAGCCAGGGTTACAAAGACACAACAAGCTAACATATAATTGATAAGTTATATACAGTTTGTTTGCACACTTGTTTTTTAAGGTAACCCATCAGTTACTGACCTGTTTGCATTAAGTCGTATGGTTCGGTTTCTAGGTTCGCCAATTGCATGCAAGTTTAGAATAGGTTTGAGAGGTTAACCATCTTTATGACTCATTTCAATGACTTATTAACCTGATTTTTCTTTAAATAAAATGTATGATCTTTTTTTTTTTTTGTACACTGCTGAATGACCTCCGACCTCAGCTCTTTCCACACCATAGCAGGCACTGTGGAGTTCAGCTGTCATAGTGATCATATCAGCTTATTTGCATGAAGAACAAATCTGATGGTTGATCTCTCAAACTGTGGTGGAAATTTGTTTTGTGTGTGTTTGCAGATTGTAAGTGTCAGGGCCACTGATCTCATGTTGTTGTTGAGACGCATTAGTTCTCAAATTAGGTGCTGTGGTCAGCTAAAAAAAGACCAAGCAAAACTTATTCCCATCATAACTTCATGTTTGCTTCATTTCAGATATAGTCATAAAAAGATAACACCCTCTTGCACAATATCACAACTGTGATGTTAAAGTGATTACCTCACCTGGACACTTTTTGTTGGCGTTCGTTTATGGAACGTGATGTTCTATCACTCTCTCTCTCTCTCTCTCTGTGTGTGTGTGTGTGTGTGTGTGTTTTCTTACAGCTTCAGAGATTGTTTTCCTGCACACTGTCTGTTGGTGTGGCTGTCAACATTCCAACACAACATTCCCATCTGTCAGTATTTCCTTGTGGAAACTCAGTCTCACACATTCTTTTAGAGGTCCACTGCATTGTTTACAGATTATACACAGTATTGTGTGTCATTCAAATAGTTGAAATTGGTTTCTCGCTACCGTACTGGATGTTTTAGATGACATGGAAAGAGAACTGGAACTTTTGTTGGTTGTCTCAGCCCATTTAATACAGTTTGAGACAACCGTTTAATTGCAATAGGGACAAGCTGAGCATCTGTACTCACATCACCTTGAATATTTGTCTTGAAAGCCAATATTATAATACAATAAACTGGAACTGTTATTGTTTAATATACTGTTTCTTCTGTTGATTTTCTGATTCACCATTACTAAAAGAAACGATTGTCAAAACACTACCATACTGTTTGGGATCAGTTAGGTTGTTTTTTTAAAGAAATTAATTGTAATTGAAGTGACAATCAAAACTATTAAGCAGCACAAGCATAAAAAATAAGACAACATTTTTTGAGCACCAGATCAGCATATTATAATTTCTGAAGGATCATGTGACACTGGAGTAATGGTTGATGGAAATTCAGCTTTGACATCACAAAAATAATTAGCATTTTAAAAATATATCAATTAAAAAAGCAATTGTTCCTAATTTCTTTTTATATTAAGTAAGTATTTGTGTTAGCACTCCTAATATGCTGTTTAGCAAGTAAAAGTTAGTCAAGTATGTGGGACATAAATGTCTTAGCTATTAAGTTATTGCAATAGACCATTCAACCTGGTAAGATAGTAAGTATTATAGTAGGGATGCAGAATATGTGCTTTAGAAGTATTAAAAAACATTAGTATAATAAGTCATGTTCCATGAAATAATTTTGTACAGGTATATTTGTAGCAATAGACAACAATACACTGTATGGGTCAAGAATTATAGATTTTTCACTTTATGCCAATGTACATTTATATATTTCCGCACACTAATAATTTCTGATAATATACTAAAAATTATTATATTTAGTACTTAATATAAACTTAAGATCAGTACTCAATGGGATATTTTGAGACACCACGAATATTAACTAAAATGCACTTTTAACATACTATCTCTGTATTAAAAAACAAAATATGTAGCTACCACTTGTAGTACACTTGAGTGTCCTACTAGTGTATGAGAGATGGTTCGAGTGTACTACAAGTGGTAACTAAATATTTTTTTTAAAATACAGAGATAGTATGTTAAAAGTGCATTTTAGTTCATATTCAGGGTGTCTCAAAAAAGCACCGTTGAGTACACTTAGATGATCTTAAGTTTATTTTAAAAAGTACTAAATAATATTTTTTGTATATTAAGTACAAAATAAAGTGCGCTAAAAGAGAGCACTTTAAGTACATTATGGAAGTGCGCTTGTTTTTTACCTGAACTTCATTTGGACAGCTTTAAAGGCAATTTTCTCAATATTTAGATTTTTTTTGCACACTCCGATTCCAGATATTCAAATAGTTGTATCTCGGGCCAAATATTGTCCTATCCAACAAACCATACATCAATGGAAAGCTTCTTTATTCAGTTTATTTATTATATTATTCTCAAAAAAAAATTATCCTTATGACTGGTTTTGTGGTCCAGGGTCACATATGTTAATAATAGGCATGATAATACACAACTAGTTAATATTGAGAGTTGGTCCCTATACTAAAGTGCTACCGAAAAATCTTACAGACCCTAAAATAAAAGCACTACATGGAACTGAACATTCTTTTGAGTGAGGAGGACGTTCTGGACGTGATTTGGATTACAAGGATACTGCTAATTATTTATTTACGGTAAATGTTCTATTCCTGCCAAGTGATGTTTTCCTCTGTCATAATTTCCTGTGCGGAGAGCGGCTCTTCCTCAAGTTGCACAACAGAAGGGTTTCTGCAAACCGCTGGATGACATCAGAACTGCCAAACACTTTGTTCTGTTACTGAGGGTCATCAGTAAATGACATGACTCACATCCTCCGTTCAGTTAGTTTATCCTGAACCGAACTGAATGTTCCGATTAGTCTTGAGGATTACCTCATACTGGTCAACAAAACCGTTAACTATCTAAATGCTGTTAAATAGTCAAAACAATTGTTGTTGCACAAACCTGAGAACTAGCAAACACCACAATGAGAAAAGCGAAGGATTCGAACCACAAAATGTCAAATATCTACCAGTTTATTCTTTAAAAACACTTGCTTGTGAAATGTACTTCAAGCCAAACTACAAAAATGAATCTATCCCTGTATCCATTCTTCATTGTAAAATCCTATCCAATATAATTACCCTATTCTGCATACAGAAAGTAATTTATGTTTCGCATTGCACCTTTAGAAACACTAAAACTATAAGGACACCTAGTGGACAAGAACTGAAAATACAGGTGTGCAACCAGCTCCTGAAAGAGCTCATACGGCCCGTAGAAGAGTCTTTGATGTTCTTGATCAGCTCTTCTGTGTGTTAGTGTGGAGCAGCAGCACTTGTCCCGCTAGACCGTCCTGTACGCCGCCAGGAGGAAGCACGTACCTCGTCCCATCGCTGGCTCTCTGAGGGTCCATCTCCTTGAGTTGACTGTTGCTCTGTGTTACCAACTCAAACTGCCACAGCTGGTAGCGTAGACTCTTCCCCTGCTTCGCCAGAACAAACACCTCTTTAATGTCATCGGACGGCCATGATACATAAGCCTCGTTCTGAGAGAGATGCAGCCAGGGAAGTGTGAGGTCAGGGGGGAAGTGTCTGCTGTCCACACACCCCTGGCTTAAGCCTAATAATACACCTGGATAAAGACAGAAATTATTAGACTGAAGTATTGTTTCGTCATATAACTTTGTGACATACATTTTGTTAATTGTTGAGTCACCTGAGATGACTGCCCAGTGGGCTTTGTGACCATTGCGTAAACAGGGCTCATGATTAAAATCCTCATCATATCTGTGCCAGAGCTGTCAGGAACACAACTACAAACTGTCTGAACAGATGTCATTCATTAATCGGTGTAATATGCACATGACTATGAATGTGTCTTTGTATCATGTTGTATTTGATTATGTTAGCACTTGCAAACAAAGTTGTCAATTTACAGGTCAGAGATGTGGCCTTGTGACAAAAAACAAAACAATAAAACAATAATATTTATTTATTAATAAATATTTAGGTAAATATTTAGGTAAAATAATAAAATGTACTAATAATTTCAGAAAACAGTGATACAAAAATATTAAAATACAAATAATAAACCTGTGGTAAAATAAAACATATTATATAAACTTATTTTTACTTTCCCACTGAGTTATTTTTTGGATCACTATTTTCTCAAATTATTTGTATGCTTGTATATATATATATATATATATAACACACATACAGGTGCATCTCAATAAATTAGAATGTCATAGAAAAGTTCATTTATTTCAGTAATTCAACTCAAATTGTGAAACTCGTGTATTAAATCAATTCAATGCACACAGACTGAAGTAGTTTAAGTCTTTGGTTCTTTTAATTGTGATGATTTTGGCTCACATTTAACAAAAACCCACCAATTCAACAAATTAGAATACTTCATAAGACCAAATAAAAAAAAAATGTAGTGAACTGTTGGCCTTCTGGAAAGTATGTTCACTTATGGTATATGTACTCAATACTTGGTAGGGGCTCCTTTTGCTTTAATTACTGCCTCAATTCGGCGTGGCATGGAGGTGATCAGTTTGTGGCACTGCTGAGGTGGTATGGAAGCCCAGGTTTCTTTGACAGTGGCCTTCAGCTCATCTGCATTTTTTGGTCTCTTGTTTCTCATTTTCCTCTTGACAATACTCCATAGATTCTCTACGGGGTTCAGGTCTGGTGAGTTTGCTGGTCAGTCAAGCACACCAACACCATGGTCATTTAACCAACTTTTGGTGCTTTTGGCAGTGTGGGCAGGTGCCAAATCCTGCTGGAAAATGAAATCAGCATCTTTAAAAAGCTGGTCAGCAGAAGGAAGCATGAAATGCTCCAAAATTTATTGGTAAACGGGTGCAGTGACGTTGGTTTTCAAAAAACACAATGGACCAACACCAGCAGATGACATTGCACCCCAAATCATCACAGACTGTGGAAACTTAACACTGGACTTCAAGCAACTTGGGCTATGAGCTTCTCCACCCTTCCTCCAGACTCTAGGACCTTGGTTTCCAAATTGAAATACAAAACTTGCTCTCATCTGAAAAGAGGACTTTGGACCACTGGGCAACAGTCCAGTTCTTCTTCTCCTTAGCCCAGGTAAGACGCCTCTGACGACAACTGTAGCCAAATTCCTTGACACGTCTGTGTGTGGTGGCTCTTGATGCCTTGACCCCCAGCCTCAGTCCATTCCTTGTGAAGTTCACCCAAATTCTTGAATCAATTTTGCTTGACAATCCTCATAAGGCTGCGGTTCTCTCGGTTGGTTGTGCATCTTTTTCTTCCACACTTTTTCCTTCCACTCAACTTTCTGTTAACATGCTTGGATACAGCACTCTGTGAACAGCCAGCTTCTTTGGCAATGAATGTTTGTGGCTTACCCTCCTTGTGAAGGGTGTCAATGATTGTCTTCTGGACAACTGTCAGATCAGCAGTCTTCCCCATGATTGTGTAGCCTAGTGAACCAAACTGAGAGACCATTTTGAAGGCTCAGGAAACCTTTGCAGGTGTTTTGAGTTGATTAGCTGATTGGCATGTCACCATATTCTAATTTTTTGAGATAGTGAATTGGTGGGTTTTTGTTAAATGTGAGCCAAAATCATCACAATTAAAAGAACCAAAGACTTAAACTACTTCAGTCTGTGTGCATTGAATTTATTTAATACACGAGTTTCACAATTTGAGTTGAATTACTGAAATAAATTAACTTTTCCACGACACGACATTCTAATTTATTGAGCTGCACCTGTATGTATGTATATATATATATATATATATATATAAACACAGACGAAAACTTTGATCAAATCAAAAAAAGTGGCCTAGCGCTAATAAAATAATAAAACTTAGAGTAAGCAAAACAAGAGAAAAGTGACCAAGTTGTAACAAATGAATACATAAAATAATTTTTTAGGAAAAAAAGGGAGCAAAACAATAAAAAGCAATCGTGGACCACCATGAATAATCCAATATATGTGAGTAGTAAAGATACGGTATAAGAACAGGTAGCCCGGCAGCGAGGTGTTTAAGAGTGACAGCAGTGTTTTCTCCCATCATGCCTCCTGATAACCTCTGAACTCTGCACCCACACACTTCCTCTGCCAGCTTGGCCATGTCACTAGCTATTTCAAAACAGAAAAAGCACAAACATTGTAACATTTAGTAGTCTTCGGTTTAAACGTTTGGAAATAAATACAAATACCCTTAAGACAATTACCCAACACTAGCTCATTTTTTAATCAACATGTTAATATTTAATTCCAATAAGTTACATTTAGTCCACATATGACAGTTAGATTTACTAAGTACCAGAAAACATTTCTCCTTGTTCAGTGTAGCCGTTGTCTTTTGCCATCTGGAGCAGTGTCTCCAGCACCACTGTCTTAGGAGGCTGCAGAAGATGAGTCGCCATCCATAAGGCCACAAGTCCACATCTGAAGATACACACAAGAGCAGAGCAATATCAACGAGCGGTGCACAAACACAGGCAGAAAAACAACAGCAATGGACCGGTGTAGTGTCAAGACTGATATCAGCCGATAAGATTTTCTATTTGACCGATAAGTGTCAGAATATTTGTCATATTTGATGTGTACAGGGAATTTTTTAATTAGCATTAAATTATATTTTAAGCTATTTACTTTATCAGTGTTATTTTAGTTTCACTGAGATACTATTTTAGATTTTCATTAATATTTTTAATTAGTCTTTATATTTCGATTTTCTGTTTCTGAAATGTTGTTTTTGTCATTTGTATAATTTTTTTTATGTCTTTACATTTTTTATTAATTTTTATTTCCGTTTTAGAATTTATTTTAGTATATCAAGATGAACTAAATGAAAATGAAAACGGTTTCCTTGATGCCAAAGATTTTTTTAATTTGTTTTTGTCTTAGCGACCTATAATAACCCAGGTATTTATTAGTGAAAATGATTCCCAGTGTGTACAGACGTACCATTTTTTTGAGCATGCTGTTGGTCACAATGTTTACTTTTTTCTTTAAAAGAAAATGTTAATATACACTCACTGGCCACTTTATTAGGTACACCTTGCTAGTACCGGTTTGGACCCACTTTTGCCTTCATAACTGCCTTAATTCTTCGTGGCATAGATTCAACAAGGTGTTGGAAACATTCCTCAGAGATTTTGGTCCATATTGACATGATAGCATCACACAGTTGCTGCAGATTTGTCGGCTGCACATCCATGATGCGAATCTCCCGTTCCACCACATCCCAAATGTGCTCTATTGGATTGAGATCTAGTGACTGTGGAGGCCATTTGAGTAAAGTGAACTCATTGTCATGTTCAAGAAACCAGTCTGAGATGATTTGAGCTTTGTGACATGGTGCATTATCCTGCTGGAAGTAGCCATCAGAAGATGGGTACACTGTAGTCATAAAGGGATGGACATGGTCAACAACAATACTCAGGTAGGCTGTGGCGTTTAAACGATGCTCAATTGGTACTAAGAGGCCCAAAGTGTGCCAAGAAAATATCCCCCACACCATTACACCAGCCTGAACCATTGAGACAAGGCAGGATGGATCCATGTTTTCATGTTCTTTGCTCAAAATTCTGACCCTACCATCTGAATGTTGCAGCAGAAATCGAGGCTCATCAGACCAGGCAACGTTTTTACAATATTCTATTGTCCAATTTTGGTGAGCCTGTGCGAATTGTAGCCTCCATTTCCTGTTCTTAGCTGACAGGAGTGGCACCCGGTGTGGTCTTCTGCTGCTGTAGCCCATCTGCTTCAGGGTTTGACGTGTTGTGTGTTGTTCAGAGATGGTATTCTGCATACCTTGGTTGTAACGAGTGGTTATTTGAGTTACTGTTGCATTTCTATCATCTCTAACCAGTCTGCCCATTCTCCTCTGACCTCTGACCTCAACAAGGCATTTTTGTCCACACAACTGCCGCTCACTGGATATTTTCTCTTTTCAGACCATTCTCTGTAAACCCTAGAGATGGTTTGTGAAAATCCCAGTAGATCAGCAGTTTTTGAAATACTCAGACCAGCCCGTCTGGCACCAACAACCATTCCACGTTCAAAGTCACTTAAATCCCCTTTCTTCCCCATTCTGATGCTCGGTTTGAACTTCAGCAAGTCTTCTTTACCACATCTAGATGCCAAAATGCATTGAGTTGCTGCCATGTGATTGGCTGATTAGCAATTTGTGTTACCAAACAATTGAACAGATGTACCTAATAAAGTGGCCGGTGAGTGTATATATAAACATTTTCTTTATTTGTGCAAAATACTATAACAGGATTACATAATAAGTTGCCAAGTATTAATCTCTTTAATTTACAGGTTTAATATTACTAGTTTAAATTATTTCCCCCCATTCTGACTCATTTTTTAATTATTTATTTCTAATTTAGTAAACATTATGCAATATTAATACAGAATTGTACATTTTATTGCAGCACATGTTTTCGTATCTTTACATTAAATAGTGTGATATCATGTATACACACATGCATAATTCAGTTGTGGTCAAACGTTTGCATACACCTTTGCAATCTACAAAATGTTACTTATTTGACCACAAGAGGGATCAAACTTAATTTCATCCCTCTTATTTTGATAACACAACTATACAAATTAATAAATTAAAATAATGTTACAGTTTGTCCCTCTTATTTCAGAAAAAAAACTATTTAGATTGGCAAAATAAGGTGTATGTAAACTGTATATATCAGCCACCCTGCTCTCTAAATATCAACAATCACATATTAAACCTTTAATATCAACATCAACAATTGGATATTTTGATGGAAACTTACTGTGGACCATCTTGAATAAGTGAAGGCACATACTTATTGAACAGCAACCACTGCAGATCCTTCCTAAAACTTAATGGAGAAATGATTTAGACTGATAAAGGCTGTACAACAAAAAGTATTCGGAGTACACAATTGTGGTTTGTACTCACCTGCTTTCTCTCTGTCCTAGAATAATTCTGGCCTCTTCATGGTCCCCTTCTACAGGGGCCCTTCCTTCTGCTAAAGCCTGGTAAAGCTTCTTCTTGCTGGACACAGAGCGAGCCAGTAATGGAGGTGGAGGTGGGGGAGGTGCTGCAACATTCTCCACAGACATGCTGCTCCAGCACACTTTCACACTGTGGCGTGAATGAGAGACGTAAATGAAAAACAATAGACAACATGTACGAGTATTGCGATTAACATGACATGGTGTCACAGACGTTACAATATAGTGTCCAATAAAACGACACCAAAACAATGCTGCAATGAATGCACGTACTAATTATATAAGCATTTGCAAAGTTACACGAACCTACATCAGCGTCCTAGAAGTTATTTCACTATCTAACGTCACTAGTAATTTGCTGTGAAGTGCAACTGAAGTCTGGGTAACGTTAGTGTTCTCTATTTAGGGAACACCAAATAAGGTCATATACTCTAATGAGAGGGAAAATACAAAAACACAATCAAAATACCAAAGATAATATTATTTTATAAATGTGGCGGTGGCGATATATTTGTATTAAACCAATCAAGGGGGATGCTATCGTTTGTTCAATATTAGAATCTGCAATTTATACATTTCCTATTACGTGACAGCCGGACAGAAAACAGCGTAACACGACCAACGCACCAATCAGATCATAAAACAGCCCGCTCTTGAGATGCGCTCTTTTCTGAAATAGCCAATGAGAACGAGCTTTGTTAGGAGGGTGTGCTGGACAGCCAACCAATCGGCAGGTTCGCCGGGAGACCAGCTGTCCAATAGAACTCTTATGTGGGCGGGTTTTCAGACGGAAATCGCACATTTTTTTTTGTGTTCTGTGGGTTGTTTCTTATTCAAGTGTGTGGTTGCTGGTTGGAAGAAGCTCGTTTATTAATTGTAAGTGTGCCTAATTGTGCCTTATTTTTATTAATGCTGTTTATCGTCTTATTTTATCAAAATATGGGTTTTCTTTGAATTGTGGAATTGTTATAATTCGATTAAATTAATTGACAAGCTAACTCGCTAACGTTAGCTTCCATTTACAACAATGAGGTAACGTTAGTTCAGTCATTCACGTGTTTTTTAGCGCAATTTAATGTAAAAATAAATGTATTTCATTCTTCTTGATGATTTTTCCAAAACAGATTATTTCAAACATGTGATCAAAAGAGTTGGGGAAGTTTAGAAATTAAGCTTTTTTTCAGTCTGCACGATCCAGTGAGTTGGGGTTGTCCTTTCATTCTCTGCAGAGGGTTTAATATCGGTGTTTTTATTCCAGAATCATGGCGAGCCAGGAGATGCGGTTAAATCACACGATTTACATCAACAACTTAAATGAAAAGATCAAAAAAGATGGTATGGTTCTGTCTGACTATTTGTTTTTAGTAAAATAATTTTGTAAATTGTTCATGTTGCGAACCTTTCCTCTTCTTTTGATAGAATTGAAGAAGTCGTTGTATGCTATATTCTCCCAGTTTGGCCAAATTCTGGACATCCTTGTTTCTCCTACACTGAAAATGAGGGGTCAGGCCTATGTGATCTTCAAGGAGATCAACAGTGCTTCCAGTGCACTCCGCTCTATGCAAGGCTTCCCATTTTATGATAAACCTATGGTACGATAGATAGATATATTTATTTACATACACACACACACTATGGTAAGTAGGGTGTGCCATATCAAACCGTCCACGGTAATACCAGTATACATTTTTACATAATAAAGTGTCATATCGCGATATCAATGATATAGTGATGCAATTACGTATTTACTAGGGATGCACCGTTTGTTTGGTAGCCGAAATTATTCAGCTGAAAATAACACACAAAAAAGCTCTTTCGGTGTTCGGCCGAATAAGCAAAAAGACAGAATAAATTGTACCGAAAAATTACTTGACGCGATCAAATAGAGGAGCACACTAATGCAGCAAATATGATGGCAGTGTGGAAGTATTTAAATCTGTCCGAGATTAGATGCAAAATTCATTACAATCACCGACCGCGAGAGACTGTTTAGTACTGCAGCTCATGTCTCCGATGAGAAGAGGAAGGGGTGGTTGTTGCTGGTTAAAGGGATACTCCACCCCAAAATGAAAGTTTTGTCATTTATCACTTACCCCTATGTTGTTCTGAACCTGTAAAAGCTTTGTTCGTCTTCAGAACACAATTTAAGATATTTTGGATGAAAACAGTCTTGTGACTGTCCCATTGACTGCCAAGTAAATTACATAAATATAATTATTGCAAATATTCTTGAAATATCGTGATATCATTTTGAGGCTATATCGCCCACCCCTAATACATACATGCATGCATCGGCACCCTTGGTAAATATGACCAAAGAATGCTGTGAAAATTAATCTGCATTGTTAATCCTTTTGATCTTTTATTTAAAAAATAACTAAAATCTAACCTTTCATTGGATAATAAGTATTTAAAATGGGGGGAAATATAATTATGAAATGTTTTCTCTAAAACATATTGGCAACAATTAACGACACCCTTTTATTCAACACTTTTTGAAACCTCCATTTGCTAGTTGAACAGCTTTAAGTTTTCTACAATGCCTGATGAGGTTAGAGACCATTCCTTCATCCAGAATTAGATTCCCAGCTCCATGAAAGGTGCGTCTTCTCTTCAGTTCACCCCACTCATTTTCTATAGGGTTCAGGTCAGAGGACTTGAATACCCATAGCAGAAGCTTGGTTTTGTGCTCAGTGACCCATTTTTATTGTTTATGTGTTTGGAATATTGTACGGTTGGAAGATCCAAACATGGCCCATTATAAGATTTTTAATGGAGTCAGTCACTTGTTGTTGTTTTTTTTTTATCTGTTGGTATTTGATATAATTCATGATGCCATGTGTCTAAACAAGATGTCCAGGACCTCCAGCAGAAATATAGGCCCACAACATCAAAAATACAGCAGTATATTTCATTGTACACATGGGGTACTTTTATACCCTGTGTTCACCAAACCCATCTTGAGTGTTTGTTGCTAAAAAACTCATTTTTTTTTAGTTTCGTCTGACCATACAAGCCAGTCCCATTTTAAGTTCAAGTCGTGTCTGATAACTGAATATGCTGGAGTTTGTTTATGGATGAGCTAGGATAATTTTTCTTGAAACCCTCCCAAACAACATGTGATGTAGATGCTGTTTGACAATTTATTTTAAAGGTTTTCTGACCCCAAGACTCAACTATTTTCTGCAATTCTCCAGCTGTGGTCCTTAAAGAGTCTTTAGCCACTCAAACTCTCCTTCTCACCGTGCATTAGGACGATATAGACACACATCCTCTTCCAGGCAGTTTCGTAGCATTTTATATTGATTGGAATTTCTTAATAATTTGCCTGATGGTGGAAATGGGAATTTTCACTGATCTAGCTCTTTTCTTAAAGCCACATCACTAATTTGTGAAGCTCAGTTATCTTTTGCTGCATATGATCAGAAATATATTATTTGGGTTTTCTCATTGTGATGGATGATTAAGGGAATTTGGGCTTTGTTTTCCCTCCTATTTATATTTCTGTGAAACAACAGGAAGACATGGCTGGATAATTTCATGTTCATAATCACCCTGGAGTGCTCAAAATTGTGAATATGAATGGGAATATACTTCAGAGAAATTTTACTCATAAAGAATTTCTAGAGATGCCAATAATAGACATAACGTGTATTTGAGAAAAACATTTATTTAATAATGATATTTCCCCCCCCCATTTAAAATTCGTATTATCCAATGAAAGGTTAGATTTTACTTGTATTTTTTTTAAAATAAAAGATCAAAAGGAGTAACAATGCAGATACATTTTCACAGGCTTCTTTGGTCATGTTTACCAAGGGTGCTGATATTTTTGTCCAACGCTGTATATACATGTACATATATATATATGCACACACGCATAAATACACACACTTTTAAGTTTGATGTTTTAAAGTCGAGATGTTGTGATCTGAACTAAAATGCTCTTAAAATCTATTCACAGCGTATTCAGTATACAAAGCAGGACTCTGATATCATTGCAAAAATGAAGGGCACATATGTGGAGCGAGACCGTAAGACAGAGAAGAGAAAGCCTAAAGCCCCTGAAGCAGGTGCTGGGAAAAAAGCTGCTGCTTTGGCCGGAGTACCTGCAGCCATGCCTGTTTGTATATTTGGAATCTGTATTTGGGAATTTGTGTGCTGCTGACTCCATTGTGGTCTATTTTCTGTCTGTTATTGATTTAATCTTTTTATTTTTGTTTGGTCATTTACAGGGAATGCCACCCATGAGCCAAGCCCCTCGCATGATGCCAATGCCTGGTCAGCCTCCCTACATGCCTCCGCCTGGTATGATGCCGCCTCCTGGCATGGCACCTGGGCAGATGCCTCCAGGTCAGATGATGCCTGGACAGATGCCACAGCAGGTATGTAAAAAAACTGGAATGTACCTTTTACTATTAATAATGTATAGAAAATTAAGTTTAATTAGTTATCAATTAATCAAATTTAATAATGATAAAGTTGTGTGACTATATAAACTTAAATTGCACATAAGGCAGTTTTTATATCAACTTGATGCATGATGAGAATTGAAACTTTTAAACTTACAGTAATTTGCTGTCATAACTTGTAATCTTATATAATATATTTTTATGTTACGGTACATTAGTGTCAAAACGCTTATTGCAGTTCTTGGATGGTAGGTGTGCTATAAGTAATGTTTAGCAATGTTTTGGTCACAGTATTTTGTCACTTGTTTTAAAAATGACAATATACTGTCAATCCAACCCTAGCATATACATAGCTGGCATGTTTACCTGTTGTAGTTTATCCACTTTTTGTGTTTGAAATGGACACTGACGCAATCAAAATGTCCAATTAAACATCCCCATTAAGTCAATGATTTCAGCCCTCCAAAACGGTTGTATATTTTCATTTGCTGAAATGTCTGTGCATCCCTCTTTGACTAATAACACTTTGTTTGTAGATGTCAGAAAACCCTCCCAACCATATCCTGTTTCTCACCAATCTCCCAGAGGAGACGAACGAGCTCATGCTGTCTATGCTGTTCAACCAGTGAGTGTTTGTTTGCCTTGTTTCTAAAACTGTCGCTTTTGAACCTTGTTCAGTGGGGTGCTTCAGATCATTTAGAAATGTTCTATCATCTTTTGCTAATTACAATGCCGCATTCTTCTCCTAGATTTCCTGGATTCAAAGAAGTCCGCCTTGTCCCGGGTCGTCACGACATCGCCTTTGTGGAGTTTGATAATGAGGTGCAGGCGGGTGCAGCCAGAGAAGCTTTGCAAGGCTTTAAGATCACACAGAGCAATGCAATGAAAATCTCATTTGCAAAGAAATAACATTCACGTATATGCAGCTTCTATGAAAAATGGCAGTTATAAACAGGCCTGCATTTAGAAACCACTGACCCCTTGGGACCGTTCAGGCTGTTTAATGGCTGAATAATTACACGCACACCATTCAAAAGAAAAAGAGATTAAAAGTTAATTTTTTTTGACATTTACACTTATCTAGCTGTGCCCGTTAGATTTGTACTGCACAATGTGAAGTAAGGAGTGAATGGATAGTTTACCCACAACACACCCCCCTAACACAGACACTTCATCTTTTAACTTTTATTCCCTCTTCTGAGATGGTCAGCTTTGGTGAGTTTGTAAGTATGCAGGTTTTTTTTTTTTTTTCTATTATGTATTCAAAAGCATTGCACCCAGAGTCTGGTCCCCAGACGTTGTACCTGGAGCTTTGATGTTTTTATTAAATCACAATGTTTTAAATGTTGCTTTCTGCTTGTTTTTTCTCTTGACATGGGGTTTTGAGATTTTGTTCTTATTGTTCAGTTTGAGAGTAGTGGGGTGATCATGTGCAGCTAGAGTAGAGCCACACAATTATTGCCGTTTATGGAGTTCATTCATTATATATTATACAGTGCTGCTTGACAGTTTGTGAACCCTAGAATCTGTGAAAATGTGAGTAATTTTAACAAAATAAGAGCTCATACAAAATGAATTTTTTTTCTTGAGTAAGATATTTTACATTTAGTCCACAAGACAAAAAAATAGCTGGAATTATTCAAATAACCTAATTCAAAAGTTTGGGAACCCTTGGTTCTTAATACTGTGTGTGGTTACCTGGATGATCCAAGACTGTTTTTTGTTTTGTGATGGTTATTCATGAGTCCTTTGTTTGTTCTGAACAGTTAAACTGAGCACTGTTCTTCAGAAAATCCTCCATGTCCTGCATTTTCCAGCATCCTTTGCGGGACAATTGAGGGACTCAAACACAATTATTAAAGTTTCAAACATTCACTGATGCTCCTGAAGGAAACATGATGCATTAAGGCATGTGAAAACTTTATGAATTTGAAGACCAAGAAAAATTGTGCTTAATTTGTCTTCTGGGAAACATGCAAGTAATTTCTCTTGCTTCCGAAGGGAAGTACTAAATTGAAAAAAAAAATATTTCTATACAAAATATTGATATTTTATATATAAATTTGAATATCTTAATCCTGTTCAAAAGGGATTCATGAACAACCATCACAAAAAAACAGTTGTAGATCATCCAGGTAACCACACAATATGAAGAACAAAGGGCTCCCAAACTTGAATGGGGTTATTTTATTATTTTCAGCTTTTTTTGTTTGTCTTGTGGACTAAATGTAATCAGCTTTTATGTAAAATAACTTACTCTGGACAGTACAAAAAAAAAAAAAAAATCACATTCATTTTGTATGATCTCTCTTATTTTGTTAAGATTGCACACATATTCTGCAAGGGGTTCACAAACTTTCAAGCAGCGCTGTATATTATGTTAAAGAAGCTAATACTTTTTATTTAGCACAGATGCTTTAAAGTGCCCCCATTATGGGTTATGAAAGGTTCATATTTTGGTTTTGGAAGTTCCCAACAACAGGTTGACATGCATGCAAGGTCAAAACACTCTTTCATTGTCTTAATATGCAGCGATCTGTCAACTTTGCAATTAATATGCTTTGATACAGCACTCCTTGAATAACCACCCCTTTTAGTAATGACCCTCTGTGACTTACCCTCTTTGTGGAGGGTGTCAATGATCATCTTCTGGACCATTGTCAAGTCAGCAGTGTTCTCCATTATTGTGGTTTCAAAGAACAAGAGATACCCAGAATTGATACTGTATGGATGGTAATTTATTGAAACTCAAATGAGATACTGATTTTTGACTTCCATTAGCTGTAAGCTCTAACTATCCAAATTAAAACAAAAAACTTTTGAAGTGTTTTACTTTACATGTAATGAATCTAAAATATATGAAAGTTTCACTTTTTAAAATAAGTTAAAAAAAAAAAAAAAACTTTTCACCATATTCAATTTTTTTTAGATGCACCTGTACATACAAAACTTAACCACTTTAATAGCTGAAACAGTAGTATAAGCTGTTTTGGGAGATGGGGGAAAAAGACTGGCTCGGGCCGGTAATTCTGATGAGCTGTCGGACACGGGCCAGGCTAGGGCCTGAGCGTCTCGGGCTAGGGCCTAAATTTGAGGACAGTGCAGGGCTCTACAACAATTTCAGTTCACTTTTGAATGACACGTGTCCTTGTTCGCAAGCATTTAGAAGTAGTTCAGTTTGTCCTACTATATCAGTCATGCTTTCCTCTGAAACTTCACCATATAGTTCATGAAGATGTCAGCCATCATGAGACTGTGTCTTTCTTTAGTGTGTGGCCATAGTATCCAGCGCCAGTCCTTGTTACTTGTGGTTGTCCTTGTCTGTCACTCATTCTTTTGAAGTAGAAACCAACAAACTCAGGGGATCTTCTCATCTCAGTGACAGTCTACATCCAAATTGGCTTTTGGGCAGGGAGAAGTGGGGACTAATTTGTTTGACATCAAACATTCAAAAATCATTTAAAGCATAAGCAGCCATGATCATGCATAAGTGTTTGTGACACTCTTTGATTCAGTGGTTTATTGATCTTCAGACTTCAATTCTTAAGTCTGATTACTAAGGAATTTACTTTATTCCCCATTTGTGTGGTGCTCAAATGTATAAACCCAAGATTATGAGTGAATGACAAACATTTTGTTCTGTTATTAAATTAATTGTGTCAAGATGGAATCAGATATGTTTTATGCCAATGCATTCACAAACTCATCAACTGGTTGTCCTGCTGTATGACTTCATACATTCACTCTCTTTAATCTCTAGCAGTGAGTAATTTCTATTGAAGTTAAATCACCCTCCCATGACCTTGGAGTCTTTGTGAGTATTGTATAAGAGGTAATTTACTCTTCAATTAAGTTTGAGGGACTCTGAACTGTCAGCTGTATAATAGGGGCCGCCTTGAGTTACTTTGTGTTGTGACCTTAATGACTAGGTCAACTTTTTTTCTGTGTTCACAAACGTGCATTCTTCTGCAGTTTTCCCAAGCCTCTGAACACTCCGCTGTTTTGCCTTGAGAAAAACCTGACCTTAACTTCTGCTGTGTGTGTCTTATGCAATTGGCATCATGCCTAGCAGTTTGTTGTCCACCAACACTGCCCCCTTTGACTCACAGAACAGACACTTTTTGTGCCAGCAATGTGTGGGACACAGCTGTCCCCATGCTGATCATATGACCAAACAACAGGTTGGTCGGTTTGAAAAAAAAAAAACATATGCACATTGCTTTATCACTGTGCTTTGTCTGGAATCCAAATACACCCACAAACTGACCCCCATAATGGGCTCAAGCATACAAATTGTTGACTATAAACTGTGTAGGTTTAGTTAATTCTTTGTTTACTACTTAGGCTATTCCTTTATTTCCATGCCAAATTGTGGGCAAATATGAGGATGTTCTGAGGACTGGCTCTCCATTTCCATATTAATCACCAACTTTGAGTTCACAATGAGTCCAGCAGATGGAGACATTTACTATACTGTTGACGGTTGTAAGGTTTGTACCTGAAGAGATTGATCCATATCTTCCCATTCATCACAGTGGAGGGATTGATTCTCTGCTTTAGGAAAAATGTAACATAGGCATAGGAAAATACGTATTATCATCCTGAAAAATGGCATCATTATCACCAAACTTCTTTCAATTTATGGAATGAGAACATTTACATTTTTTGACTGTTGAGGTATGGATTGCCATTTCCCCAGGTCATATACCTGACATTCAACCCCATATAATAAGTGAGTTGGGAAATTGTATTGTTTTCTTCACTCAGTCATCTTTATACATTTCATTAGAATGGCACCAGACAAAAGTTCCAGCATCATCTCCTTGTCCAATATAGATTTGTGAATATCGCTTTCATCCAGGGGCGTAGATCACGCGGGGGACTGCCACGTAAATTTGTCCCCCGCACTTTTTCGGGCAAGTGTGTTCGCATATAAGTTTTCAAGAGCCGGTGTAAATAAATATAGATTTTAATTAAAAAAGACAGGATAGTCTGTGCATGACCTGATGTTTTATTCGGACCCAGAATAAGGCAAGATGAACATCACGGAGCGCTAAACACTCATTACATGCAGTGTGTGTTCATTCATGCACGAAGCTGGAGGGAGCTCTCACGCAGAAAAGGAAATTCCTAATATGGACAAAGATCCAGCTATCGCTGTTTGAAAACGTCTCGGGTTACTTGCATAACCCTTGTTCTCTGAATAGGGAACGAGACGTTGCATAAGCTAAGACGCTTTGGGAACGCCCCTGGGTGTGCCGATTGTCTGAAACCCATATAGAATCACGCCAATTCATTGGCTGATGGCGCGGATGCCATCCTCGACGTTCTCACGTTGTTTCCTTATACTGGCGAACGCGCCATCTGCTCCTCAGATTTCTCTGCCGAAAAAGGTCCCTGTCGGCAGCGTGAGGAGCTTGGCAGCAAACGCAGCGTCTCGTTCCCTATTCAGAGAACAAGGGTTACGCGAGTAACCGAGACGTTCTCTTTCATAGGTTCACTCAACGCAGCGTAAGCTAAGACGCTTTGGGAACAATATACCAAACACGCCAAGCTAAAAATGCTGCCCTATCTGGCCCGTCTATGAACCAGACAGCATACACAGCCGGTTCAAGCAGATCAAACCTGGGAACCCAGAGCCGTGTCAAGATCCAAGTTGTAGAACCTGACGAAAGTGTGCGGAGAAGACCATCCTGCCGCTACCCAAATATCTTCTAGGGGGACCCCTCTGAAAAGAGCTTGAGAGGAAGCCATGCTTCTAGTAGAATGTGCCCGAATGCTAAGAGGTGAAGAAAGACCACGCACCTCATAAGCTAGGGAAATAGCGTCTCTCACCCAGTGAGAAATTCTGTGCTTTGATGTGGCAAGCCCACAGCGGCCAGCACAAAAACATACCAGCAATTGGGGGGATTGTCTCCAAACACTGGAGCGGTCCACATAGATCTTTTAATGCTCGGACAGGACAGAGCATGTGAAGCCTTTCATCCTTGCCTGAAGCAAAGGGAGGAGGATGGAAAGAGTGAAGTGTGACCACCTGGGAGCGAAACGATGTGGATAAAACCTTCGGAAAATAGCCAGGCCTAGGCCGCAAGGTCACCTTGACCAGACCCGGGGCATCCCTGTGGCAAGTCCATACACATCTCGCTGATAGAGAGAGCCTGCAAGTCCCCAAATCTTTTCAACAATGTGAGCGCCAACAAAAGAGTAACATTAAGAGTCAGAATCCGTTCTGGAGCTGACTCTAAGGGCTCAAATAGGACTCACATTAGACCCTCAAGGACTACTGACAAGTCCCAGGAAGGAACTCCAATGAGGCATACTGGTCTCAGACACCGGACACCATGCATAAATGCAGAAACCATTTGATGTCTCCCCAGGGGAATCTCATCCAGCTCTCTACGAGTGGCGATGGCTGCGAAATAAACCCTTAAGGTGGTAGCAGCTGCCCCTGCCTCAAGTCTCTCTTGCAGGAACTCCAGCACTGGACCAATAAGGCAGTTGACTGGGTCTACTGCATGGGCTAAGCACCACGACTCAAAGACCCTCCATTTGGAAGAGTACAACTTCCTAGTGGCAGGGGCTCTAGCGTTAGCGATAGTCTCCTGAACTTCAGCAGGAAGACTAGATATCAAAACCTGTGGCCTTGGATGGGCCATACCCACAGCTTCCAGATCTCGGGTTGAGGGTGCCAGATCTTGCCCTGAAGCTGAGAGAGCAGGTCCTGCCTGATCGGAATCTCCCAGGGGAGCCGATATAGAAGAGGAACCAGCTCCGAGAACCACGTCTGGGATGGCCAGAATGGGGCTACGAGTAGGAGACCGACACCGCTCTCCTTCACCCTGCATAGGACTGCCGAAATCAGCTTGACTGGCGGAAACGCATACAGCCTCCTGTCCGGCCAAGGGTGAGCGAACGCATCTATGCCCAGAGGTGCCGGGGAACTCAGGGAGAATCAAAGCGGGCATTGGGACAACTCCTGTGACGCAAAGAGGTCCACCTCTGCTTTGCCGAACAAATCACAAATCTGGGCTACTGTTTGATGGTTCAACATCCACTCCCCCGACCTGAGCTTCTGTCTTGACAGAAAGTCCGCTGCGAGATTCAAGACTCCTGGAACATGAACCGCTCTCAAGGAGAGGAACTTTTCCTGAGTCCAAAGAAGGAGACGGCGGGCATGCCTGCTTAGGGTGCGCGACGGTGAACCCCCCTGGCGATTTATGTGGGATACTACCGCCATGTTGTCCGTCCTGACAATCACATGACACCCCCTGAGAGAGGGGAGAAAGTGAATCAATGCCAGGAAGACAGCTCTCAGCTCCAGGCAGTTTATATGCCAAGAGAGGAACTCTCCTTTCCAGACTCCACACGCCGGTCTGCCCTCGAAGACCGCACCCCAGCCTGTCAGGGATGCGTCCATCATGACCATTTGACAACAGTGAATCGCACCCATTCTGGAGAAAAAGGGGGTTTTGCCATATCCAAAGGGTGTGAAAGCAACTGCACGACACACTGATTAAGCGAGTGGCTGGTCCTGTGGAGCGGAACCCGAAAAGCTTCATCCACCAAAGGAAAGGTCTCATGTGGAGTAACCCCAGGGGCAACACAGGAGAGGCTGCGGCCACTTCGTCCACCACGAAGGAAGGTCCTTGGCGTCCTTTTTCATGGACTGAAGAGTGGCCGGTACGGGGCTCGTATGCTGCGGGAGTTGTCAGTAGCTCACGCGGACAGCAGGTGACGGAGGAACAGGTAGTGGGAGAAACAGCAGTGTGTAGGTAGTGGGAGGAACAGTAGTGGGAGAAAGACTGATGCGTCTCCCGACTGCCACCCTGAGATAGATTAACTATCTGCTGGGTGGGTCTGGCAGATCTGAGTGAGGAGAGTGAGTTAGAGGCAGGCAGAAATGTTTGAACAGTCTGGCCCTGCCTTCTGCGGTATTCGTGGGAACTCTCCTCATCCCGACCAGAAGGTCAGGAGTGACTCGATGGAGCCAAAGCGGCAGGCCTGTCAGGCTCCCCAGACCGTGGTCGGAGGGGGATGAGCCGGGGCACTGCCCCTGATGTCGGGCTCCTTTCTTGGCAAGGAGCGCTCTCTGGATAAAGAAGAGAAGGGTTAGAGGGGTCCCTCTTCCTCCTAGGCATAAACTGCCTGAGGGCAGCCAACTGAAACTTGGCAGACCGGAACTTCTCCACCACAGAGCTGACTGCCTCCCCAAACAACCCAGTTTGAGAGATGGGGGCGTCAAGGAGAAAAACGTTCTCCTCCTGCCGAATCTCCATGAAATTCAGCCATAAGTGGTGCTCTGCGGCTACCGAGCCCGCCATAGAGCGTCCTACAGCCTGTGACGTGTGTTTGGTGGCTTTTAGGGCCAAATCCGTAGCCTAGTGGAGCTCCTTAACTGCCTCAGGAGTCAGACCGTCACCCTCGTCCATCTCCTTAAGGTCATCCGCCTGGTAGGCTTGGAGGATGGCCATCGTGTGGAGGGCCATGCCTGCCTGACCAGCTGCCATGTAGGACTTCCCAATAAGAGAGGAAGTGGTCCTACATGGCTTAGTTGGAAGGAGGGGGCGGGACTTTCAAGAGGGTGCCAGAAACGGCGGGAGGCTAGTATTTCCTCGACCACCGGGATGGCGGTATAGCCCTGTTCCACAGAACCCACTAGGTCTGTGAAATCAGTTGCTGCCGCATTAGTAAGGGGGGAGGAGAAAGGCTGATTCCAGCATCTGGAGATCTCATGATGCAGATCGCAGAAAAACGGTAGCTTCCTCCATTCAGGCCTTGAATATGGGCCGCTGAGGAACCGCTCATCGAGTTTGGAAGACTGAGACTCGCAGGGCTTGTCGGGCCAATCGATGGAGAGCTTTGCAGTGGCGAGCGAAAGCACGTCCACGAGCTCTGAGTAGGCAGCAGAAAGCCGCGCGTCCTGGCAGCTAGGCGGGAGAGCATCGGCTAAAGCAGACCCGAAATCCTCAGAGTCGGACGCTGCTGTAAACAACACATCATCTATCTGGAAGGAAACAGCGCCGTGTGCCTCCAGGCTAGGATATAAATATTAATGCGCGAATTCAACCGTGCACGTGCTCAGGTGAGAGAGGGAGAGAAAGGGTGAGGCCCGTCTGCTCGCTCTCCATCGCCTCGAGCTCCACATCCGAGCCCCAGGTCGCAGATTCACCAAAGGCCGCAGAGGCCTCCGGAGCGCGAAGGGGAAGAACGGATGACTTCCTTTCAAAAACTCAAGCCTAGAGCGGAGGGTTTTGAGACGGAGGTTCTCGCAAAATTTGCATTTTGAAATGCCGAAAACAGCCTCACATGCATGCGAAAAACCCATATATTTCACACACTTACTGTGAGGGTCGTTGCTCACGATGAAGCAAGAACACGGAGGCTGACAATAATCCATGGCACTTCACCGCAAGGAGAACAGAGTTCCACTGCTGCAGTCGCCGAAGTGCAAACGAAGAAATCCTGTTTAAAAAAACGATCGAAATCGGGTCAGAAAAAAAACTGAAGGGCTTAATATGGGCGCTTCATGAAGGCAGATTAATATGAGGAGCAGATGGCACGTTCGCCAGTATAAGGAGACGAAGTCAGAACGACGAGGATGGCATCTGCGCCATCAGCCAATAGCGTTCCCAAAGCGTCTTAGCTTACGCAGCGCTGAGTGAACCTATGAAAGAGAACAGTTGTTTTCACAGAAACGTTTGGAAACATGAAGACATTACACATGTTGGATTGCGACAATATATGGTTTAGTTTTGTTTTTCAAGTCATCTCCAGGTAATAAATAAAAGTATATGAACAATGCAGTGCATTTATTACAGTATAGAAAATATTCTGCCTTATTATGTGATAAAAAAGTGTTTGAAGTATATAAAAAAATCATTATTATTGGTTATTGCCCAGCAGTGTATCTGATTTCTAAGCCAATTGAAAGCTAGAAATAAAAGAAAAAATAAAGTTGCCTATACACTACCAGTCAAACGTTTTTGAACAGTAAGCTTAATGTTTTGTAACATTATAAATGTCTTTATCATCACTTTTGATCAATTTAAACCATCCTTGCTAAATACAAGTATTAATTTCTATAATTTCTTTAAAAAAAAATATACCGACTAAGCTTTTGAATGATAAAGTGTATAATGTTACAAAAGCTTTTTTATTTTAGATAAATGCTGATTTTGGATCTTCTATTCATCAAAAAATCCTGAAAAAATGTACTCAACTGTTTTAAATATTGACCTTTTGATGTCTTCCTTGGTCTGCCTGTATGTTTTCATTTTATTACCTTTCCATTTTGTTATACTTGCACCTAATTTTAGAAACAGCTGGGAACATCCAACTTTTTTGTCACATTCCATGTTGGATGTCCTTCTTGAAGGAGTTTTATAATCCTTTCAGTCATTTCAATTTACAGCTTTCTTGTTGGGGCCATGTTTCCTTTAAATTGGGCAAGTCCAACAGCTTAAAAGTGTGTAAGCACTCTCTTTTAACTGCTGACTAATTAGCATTTTAGATATGAGCTGGTATTTGTTTCAGAAATACAAATTACAAGCTGATTCCATAATTTTTTTCCTCAACATTGAATGATTCCATATTTTTTTCCTCTACTTGATATGCAAAATAATTTTCCATTAATTAAAAGTTTAATTTAATTTGTTTGAAGTTTCACATAACCAGAGTGTTGAATTATTAAACAAAAATTGGTTTGTGTTATGTCTGTGATTTTTTTCTTATAAAGTAAATCATCTAAGTGTGGTGATTACATAGTTTTTGCCTGGGGTTGTAGCAAACTGGAAAAATATTAGTAGGCTAAGGCTAAACATTATTTTTTAAATACATTATAGAAATTAATACTTTCAAGGATGGTTTAAATTGATCAAAAGTGATGATAAAGACGGATCCATAAATTATGTCATTATCTCTGATCACATCAGCTCGTCGCGCAGCTTTAGATTCAGTAGGAAATAAAGAGCGATTAAAATTCAGTTGAGTCGAGGTCAGTGCCACTCTATGCTAATCACAGCCGGACTTGAAGAGCCCTCTGTTCTGACCACGGGTCACTCTACTTTTGGGAAATAACCGGTTTCCAGGGATGTGCGCATCAGCAACAAGTCCATCCCGTCCTGAATGGGGGAGGAAACAGGATCGAGTCAATAAAATCGTCTCATTATATTTTCAGCATAAAGCGGATGCTTTGTGTTGTAGTAACTGCCTCCATGCCTGCACAGTGGAAAATTAACTAATTCCCGATATGGAGATCTGGGAAACAGCAATATGATGCCGATATGCAGGCTATGTTTTTAATTTCCGCAATATTAATCAAAGGTGGTTTTGGCTGAGCTGGTCTTCCAGCCAAACTGGTTTAATAAGATATCTCGGACTGACCAGCTGAAAAGTGGCCAAACCCCATCTAAAACCAGGAAACAATCCAGAATAGACACTAGATTTTACTTCTATAAAAATATTTTTTTGCATTTTTAATTTATTTATTCAGCAATGTAAAATTGCAGACATATATACAGGCAATGTGTGTGGTCCTCAATAACAAATCTTTACTGTAAACACACAGATATTCAGTCTTTGTGAAATGTTCAAACATCCGTAGTCATTTTGGGTGCAGCAGGGCCCCACAAATACTATTTGGCATCCAAACCTTGTGAATTTATTGCTTTGTCCTCACCCAACGACCTAATGATTAAGTCAGAGAAAGCATGCCGCTTCAACTTTTAGCCTATGATGTGCTAACAAGCCGGACGTAATGTAAATGTGCATGAGTATTGAATGTAACCGCCTCTGTCGTTCTATTGTCTGCCCTCTGACGGGGTCTTTTAATTGGTGCCGCAGCACTTTGATCATGCGCAGGGATTAAGTGAAGATTGAGACCTATTATTCCAGAACTGCCATGGGAGTACACATGAAAAGAAACCCTACTGAGAATTTCCAGGCCAGTGCATTATGGGATAGCATAGTTTCACAATTTATTTGTTACAAATGATACTGGGACTTCATAAACAGGAGCAGAATTGTGGAATCTGAGTGATCTTGTTTTGTGGTATGGCAGAGAATGGGCCTTTTTCTGTCATTTATAAACTCTACTAGTTGTTTCAAATGAGAAGGGATGTTGAACTGTTGACACTAGCCAAATGTTTTATTTATTTATTATTATTTTATTTATTTTTTGGTCCGGCATCATATCTATGCACAAAGACCATAAAGTGTTGTATATTACAGCATTATACATGACCAGCACCGTCCTGGGGTGACAGTAGTAGGTGTAAGTGAAAAATATAAAGTTGTGAATTATAAAGGTTTTATACCAAAGGGACACACCAAATTTTTAAACTGTAAGTAAATTTGTTATATGATTTATAATGATTCTATGATTCCCGGTAACTGACAGAACTGTTTAATTTGATGTATCCACACAAGCTTTTTATCTAGGCTACAATCCAGCAAACAAAAATATGTTCTAAGAATATTTTGCTAACGTTCCCATTAAAATGTTTGAAAACTGTAAACATCCCACGTAATAAAATGCAAATAAACAATGTATAAATAATATTTACACGCTAATGATTTGACAATAACTTTGAACAAACATTTTATTAACGTTATTCGAAGAAGGCTTGTTAGACATTGAGAGAACCTTGAACTTTGAATCAGAATCTTGCCAGAATGCCAAAAGTTCTGCTTCCTGTTAGCTGAGATCTTTAAATGAGAAAGATGTCCGACCAGACTGAAGACTATAGAATAGAATAGGAACTTTGACCAGAGAGGAATGTAACACTTTCACATTTTTGAAACAATGCATTT
Organism: Ptychobarbus kaznakovi; assembly: GCA_027422405.1. NCBI lineage: Eukaryota > Metazoa > Chordata > Actinopteri > Cypriniformes > Cyprinidae > Ptychobarbus > Ptychobarbus kaznakovi. Next base: position 14,352,356 of record CM049809.1, read on the forward strand.
CTGCTGTACTCACAAAGCACAGAATGACAGTGTATTTGACTGTAACACATTATGTTATGTTTTTTTTGTTAGCATTTAACATCAAATAGTCTACAGAACAAATAGATGAACGCATGCTATTTGATTCAAGTTTTATTTGCAGTTTTATTATTCATTTTTAAAACAAATGGTTGAAATGAACGGTGAAGACATGATAATATATAGGCAAATTAATCTCCACGATAAATTCAGGAACTGCATTTTAAATTTCCATATTTTGTTTTACTGTTGCAGTAGTGGAAGTGGGGTTGTACTTGTAACAGCAGCATTCTTGACATTATACATAAAAATAATTTAGACCTACATTTTATATTTCTAGCTACATCAGTTTGTAACAAATATGTCGATATTATAATCAAGTTAGAGCCAGGTGACGGATATTCCCATGCGGAGGACACACCCTCTACATGCAACTTTACCGCTAGTGCTTCCCACAGTGATGCGCAGTCTCGCTCACATCGCTCGCTCTTTGCTTTGGGAGGGCATCGGGAAAGCCTGTCCGGTTGACGCGAGGGAAAATATCTGCTTTAAGTAAGTGGGATGAAAGCTCAAGCCACTAGGTCAGCAGGTTGAACATTCAAAGCTTCTTAACTGTAGCAGGTGGAAGGAGGAAGAGCTAGAGGAGGAGGAGGAAGCACCCTGGACTCCGCGCGGAGTGTGGTGGAAAGACTTCAGTGGTCTTATCATTTACCTGTGCCACATTTTCTTTGCTCGTTTTCACGCTGTGTCTTCACGATGGACACATGGACAGTGTAAAGAAAGCGTCACCAAACATGGGAAGGCTGTTCCGTACGCACAGACCAAAGGCGCAAATGTCTGCTATGAGAATGGACAGAGACCGAAAGAGTTGGCACTCCTGGCAGAGCTCGAGTGCGGACAGAAGGAGTGCTGCTAGGGCGATGATAAGGGATGTGGAGCGTGGACAGCACTGGACCGTCATTTTCCTGCTCTCGCTCGCGCTGCAGCCGCAGGTAAGCCGCTGATTACGCGCTATTTTCAGCCTGCTGGCACTTTTTTCACGGTTTTCTCTCTCCAGGAGCTTTACACGGACAATCCTTGGTCCTTATTCGGGGCAGGGTTGTTCTTACTTTAGCGCTGTTTAGAAGTGATTTGCTCCAGCGTGCGAATTATTTAGTGACTTTCAGGCAGCTGAACTTTTTAACGCAATCTGTCTGTCGTAATTTATGGGCGCAGTCGGTTGAGGTTCATTTTGCGCAAACAAAGCGTAAACTTAAAGGCTTTTTAAACTAAGCCTTAACGATTTTTGTGATACATTTGTGTTGTGCAAATTCATATTACGTGATAAATACTTACAGTAATTATGTTTTGCCGACACCGTCCGAAACCAACAGCGACCGCTAAGCTGTTGCTATGGCTACCACCTCAAGCAAAGACGATTTAATTGAGCGATTTCGAATTAATTTGTAAACTTTTTGTGATTTTTCAAATTCTATAAAAAAACAATGCATATTTTAAAAACACCCAGCCTGCCTCTTTACCGCAATTACCCCTGAATTAGGGCAGTGGAACCCCCATAATTCTGTTTTACACCTTTATGGACGAGAGCCCTGTGTTGTGCTGTTACCGTCTGCAGCCACCTGTTGTTCCATCTTTCTTTGTTGCGCGCCGCACTTGTCTCTCTGTTTGGGCGTGTTGCCTTGATTTTCATGCAGATATGAAAGTCTCATGTCGGCTGTAGTTCATATACAACAATATATCTGACGCACACGACAATTTGTTATTGTAAAGCTTGTCTCTAAGACTGTTTACTAGAAACTAAAAACAAGGCTCAACATATTTATGTGTGAAATGTACCCTGGTGCACTGGTTTATTTGTACAACAAAAGCATAATTTTGCTCCAGTATAAATGGGGACATTGCGGTGCTTTTCTATTTAGAGCAAGGCTTAGTTTTAATTTCATTATGTTTACATCAGGCAGTAAAGTAGCAGCCATGGAGATTTTATAAAGAGAAATGGGTCTCTTTGTGGGCATGTGATTTTGCTTTTCTTTGCATTCCCAGAAAACATTCAGTCACTCTAATTATGCTGATCCATTTGTACCACCCAAATTAGGCTACTTAGCTTCATTCAGAGAACACATATCATCATTTATTTTCAAAACATGAATTAAAACCAAGCCACATCATTTCTGAATCTACTCCCAATGCTATCCCACCCCAGCTACCTATTATTCCAGGCTTTGAGGTCTCCGCTGGGGATGTTGGTCTGCGGTGGAGATGACTGCTCACCTGCTGTGGAGGGCAGATCCAGGGTATGAGAACCCTTTGAGTGCAGAAAGTGCGTGTGTGTTCTGGCGGGTTACTGCTGGATGCACATACATGTCCTGACACAGAGGGGCGTGCGTAAAATGCTAATATTTTGGTTCTGTCGTTTTTGCAGTATGAACTTTGGTTGTTGAATGCTTTGATGGTTCTTGGAAGATCTAAAGCCTGGATGTTACAGAAAGTGTGAGAGAAGAATTTTAATGGTTTTATGTTATTGTCCAGAGAGATGAGGAGGGAAGTGATCAACAGCTTTGTATTGTTAGTTGGGCTATAAATAACAGGGCTAAACAATAAGGATGGCCTAGTGGCCTGAGGCCAGTTGACGGAAAAGTCATTTGACCTATCCAGGCCAGTACTGTGCTTTTTATGAACCTTGTTCATCAATCATGAATATGTGTTTATGTCTTGCAAGCATTTAGATTGTATTGTTACTGATATCTTCAAAATATTTTTTTTTTTTTTTTTGTATTTTTATGTAGTATATGTAGTGAGTGTAGCTACAGCTGGCTAACATAGATGAGGTTTATTCAAACTATGAGAATAACTTGTGATAGAATACATATATGAAATACATATATGAAACTTCTTCAATATTTTTGAGAGAAATCTCTAATGCCCACTTGGGTAAGTAAATCAAAAATACATACATACAAAGTAAATATGTGAAACAATAGGCCTATACAAAATGTATATATAAAATGTATTCATGTGATGGCAAAGCTGATTTTTTTTGCAACCATTACAGCAGTCTTTATTGTCACATGACCCTTCAAAATAGAAAGTAGGAATCTTTTGTAAAATTATGTCTTGTAAAAAATGTAATGTGTCCTTTCTGAATAAAATTAATAATTTTGTATTGTTCATTAAATCTATATAAATTGATTAAATACGTATAAAACAGTAGATTAGGCCTATAAAGAAGTAATCTCTCGAATGCCACTTTTCCAGAAAAATAGAAAAAAAGAACCCAAAAACTTTGTCCATGGGTTATATTTGACCCAGCATTGGGTTAAAACAACCCAGCATTTTTTAGAGTGTGTTTGTGAACGAATGTCATGGAGTTGTTTATAGCTTGTTCTGTAAAACAAAAAGAAAAAGGAATATTGCAATGAAAAATATTACTTTTTGGATGATTTTCTGCATAAATATCGCTAACTTGCAAATGTCATTATATGTGTATTATTTATATTATTATTATTATTGATTAAATTTGTGGCAAAAATTTTGTTTTTTTTACCCAAAATTGGGTCAAATATGGACAAATCCTAACATTGGGTTAAAATTTAAATTAGAAAATTTAACCCAACAGTTGGGTTTGTCCATATTTGACCCACGTTTAGGTTGAACCAGCCCAGCATGTTTAGTGTTAAAGCCTAACATAAGGAACTACTGGCCCAACTGGGCCAGTTAAAAATAATCTGTTGAGCCAGTATATTGCATGCACACAAATCATGGCCTAAAGAAGCAGGGCAGTAATGTGTCAGATAGACCAGCTGTGTTTTCAGTGCTGTGTTGGATACTGTCTTGTACTCGGATTGTGGATGGTAGCAGTTGTCCATTAACAGTTGGAGGATAGCCATTTGAACAGTACGGCCTTTCTTGAATTGTGGGGGAGTATTAAAACGTGAAATTAAGGATGATTCCTGGTTAAACGCCTAAATCAGGAATGGAGAATAAAAAAAGATAAGGGTTACCTTTTGTGTTAGACAGCAAAAATACTTTAACGGTTACTTGATACATGTCTTGAAAATGTGTAGCTGCCCCCTCAGAAATGTGTTATGCACATATCCTTTTTGTTTTAAATGGCAGCATGTCTTTTGTCTCTGATGTTGGATGACAGGAGTTCAGCACGAGTCTTTGTGGGGTTTTAATGTCTGTAATGAGCCCTGTGATGCAGCTCCACAAGAGAGACCGCTGAAATACAGGTATGTTGGGAATGACCCTGGCAGAGGATAGAGGGAGAGGAAGAAAGAGAGATGGAGAGTGATGGCCGGTGGTCTATCTGCCGAGTGTTTGATGTGTCCATGTTTTAGGAGCAGGAATGGGACAACATGCCATGATGAAACAATAGGAGGACAGTGCAGCCATTCAGCGGTCCTGCTCAAACGTGGGTCACGGGGAGAAGACAGGCACCACCGAGTCTTACTGTCTGACCCGGCTTGGAATGTCGTATACACAGGAGAATCAGTGTGTGTGTGTGTGTGTGTGTGTTTATTTGTGTGGGAGAGAGTGCATATCAGGATTTTTCAAGTATGTGCATCTTCAGGATCTTAAAATAAATAAATAAATAGTTTTGATAAAACAGTTTTTTTTTCCAACCTAGTTTTTTCTTTGGGAAATCCTTTTTTTCTGTCCCACAGAGTACCTAAAACGCCCAGCCGCCCCTTTGCAGAGTTTGTGTGTGTGTGTGTGTGTGTGTGTGTGTGTGCGTCTCCTCCTTTGTGACAGAAAGAGAGGTGAATAAAAGAATGGCAACAATGAAGACAAGGAAGTCTAAACATAATGATGAGAGAAGAAGAGATCTTTTCCCATGTGAAGATAAAAGAGAACGACACAGTCGGAGAGGGCAAGATAGGAGCTGTTTTAAAAGTGTTACTCTCTGGGGAGAGAGGGAGATAAAAGAATGGTATTGATATAGAGAAAGAATGGAAGACAGAGTGCAAGGGGTTGAAGAGTAGGAAGTAACTGACACAAGGGAGTAAGGAGAGAAAGCGTGAGAGAGAGGTAAGACATGAGGAGGTAAATAACCTGGGGGAAGAAGATGGAGGTAATGAAGTTAAGTGAGCATGCAGATGAAGAGGGTGATTACACAGCACAGAAGAGGATTGTAGCTGTCCGTTTAGACACAGGGATTTTGCTTTGAATCAATGTTATCGTCTGTTCTTTCTGTCTTTATCTGCCTTCAGATACAAAGACTACTAGTATCATTATCTGTCTGGGTGAATGGGGTCTCGTGAGGATTGTGTTTGTGTCATTTGAAGGTTGTCGGATGTGAAGTGAACTCCATCATATACTATATGAGTTAAACTGTAAAAAAACAGATTTTAATGTTTGAATACACATATTTTGTTTAGTCTGAAACAGTAGGGCCTTTAAGCATTGCTCAGAGCAAGTTCATCTGTGTTCATACAACCACGGTATCTTTTTTTCTGTTTTTGTGGTAATGCAGTTGAGTGCTTTTCAATTTTGGGTCTATAAGGAATAGTTCCCCCAAAAATAAGAATTCTGTTTTCATTTCTATCTTCATGTTGTTGTGTAAACCAACATAACTTTATTTGATCATAATGTTCTGGATGTCATTTTATACAGTGCTGCTTGAAAGTTTGTGAACCCTTTAGAATTGTCTATATTTCTGCATAAATATGACCCAAAACATCATCAGATTTTCATATAAGTCCTGAAAGTAGACAAAGAGAACTGAATCAAAAAAGTGAGAGAAAAATATTTTCTTTGTCATTTATTTGTTGAGAAAAATTATCCAGTGTTACATATCTGTGCGTTGCAAAAGTATGTGAATCTCTTGGGTTAGCAGTTAATTTAAAGTGAAATTAGAGTCCATCTATGTAGAGGTGTTTTCAGTCAGTGCAATGACCATCAAATGTCAGTACGTGACCGGTTTTATTCAATCTATCGAAGTCTGATCATGTTTGTGGAAGTGAATCATGTCACGAACAAAGGAGATTACTGAGGACCTCAGAAAAAGAGTTGATGTTGCTCATCAGGCTAGAAAAGTTTACAAAACCATCTCTAAAGAGTTTGGACTCCACAAATCCACAGTCAGACAGATTGTGTACAAATGGAGGACATTCAAGACCACTGTTACCTTCCCGAGATGTGGTCAACCAACAAAGATCACTCCAAAGCAGAATATGCAATAGTCTGCGAGGTTGCAAAAGTTTCCAGGGTAACTTCTAGGCAACTAAAGGCCTTTCTCACATTGGCTAATGTTATTGTTCATGAGCCCACCATCAGGAGAACACTGAGCAACCATGGTGTGCATGGCAGAGTTACAAGAAGAAAGCCACTGTTCTCCAAAAGGAAAATTGCTTGCTAAAGATCATGTGGACAAGCCAGAGGGCTATTGGAGAAAGGCTTAATGGATGGACGAAACCAAAATAGAACTTATTGGTTTAAATGGGAAGCATTCCAGCTTAAGAATCATGTCCCATCTGTGAAACATGGTGGTGGTAGTATCATGGCTTGTGCCTGTTTTGCTGCATCTTGGCCAGGACAGCCTGCCATCATTGATGGAACAATGAATTCTGAATTACCACCAGCAAACTCTAAATGAAAATATCAGGACATCTGTTTAAGAACGGAGTCTCAAAGAAACGTGGGTCATGCAGCAAGACAACAACCCCAAGCACACAAGTCATTCTACCAAAGAATGGTTAAAGAGAACAAAGTTAATGTTTTGGAATGGCTAGAGTCAAAGTCCAGACCTTAATCCAATTAAAATGTTGTAGATGGGCTAAGCAAGCAGTCCATAGCAGGAAGCCCACAACATCACAGAGTTTGGTTCTGTTCTAAGGAATGGGCTAAAACTCCTACATGTTATTGTGCAGGACTGATCAGCATTTACAAAAAACTTTACCTTCAGTTACTGCAGCAAAAGGGTGTCACACCAGATACTGAAAGAAACACTGGATATATTTTCCAATAAATACATTGCAAAGAAATGTGTTTTTCGCACACTTTTGTTTCGGTTTCTCTTCTACTTTCAGGACTTATAAGAAAATCTAATGATTTTTTGGGGTCATATGTATGCAGAAATATAGAAATTCTTCAAAAATTCTAACTTTCAAGCAGCATTGTATATCATAAAAGGGAACAGGGCTGAGTGCTGTCTAGCTCCAGAAATGACAATAAAAGCACCATAAACATTTAAAACATTTTGTAAGACATGTCGAGAAGTGTCTCATCAGATTTTTTATTTATTGATTTTGTAGTTTGAGTATGGAATTTTAGTAAGAAAATTATTGATGAAATCATGATTTGTTTATCGTTTATGCACCAATTGCATAATTTATGTTTATGTACATTAGCCTAAAATTGTACTCATTATCTTCAAATAGTGGAAATTCTATGGAACAAATAAAACCATAATTAAAATGACATTAAACTGTTATATATCATATTTTTGAGTTTATTTTTATTACAGCCGAAGTACCAGAGGTGCATATCAACTTAGACAGGAAGGCCTTCAAATTTTGTCTTGGACAAAGTGAGCTCTGAAATTTTTGCCAGAACCATTGCTTTAAGCATTTCTTTTTAATAATAACAATCGCTATACTTGTCATTTACATTACAAAAGAATTATACATTTTAATAATCATATTTTGGCCTCGACAACATCATTGATATTCTAACGTGCACTAGCCAACATCCAGATGTGATAAAACTGTTTTCAGAAAGCCAGTAACTGTGGAGAATATGAACAAGCATCATGAGAGAATTTAAATTCTAAACACCTTTGGAGGCTGAAAGTGCTGCTTCTCATCTTAATGACTTCCTGCACTGTCACTTCAGTTTTCCTGTTTGTTTTCCATTTTTTAACCTCAACGTTTTGAATTTCCACAGGTTGTCTGTGCAGTGGGCACATTTGAGGTCCAGATTCGACAGTGGCTAAACCCTCAGGGCTTTCTACAGAATGGTCAGTGCTGTGACCCCCAGGCCAGTGGGGGGCAGCACTGCTCATCAGGTGATCAGTGTGACACCTACTTCAAGGCCTGTCTGAAGGAGTACCAGGCTCGGGTTGCACCAATCGGCACCTGTACATATGGCACTGGCAGCACACCTATCCTGGGTGGCAACTCCCACACCTTACATCATCATGGAAACGAGGGAAGCGACAGCAGAAATGGACAAATTTTTCCCATTTAAATACGCATGGCCAGTGGAGTACATCTCTCATTTATTTGTCTGCATAGTGAACAGTTTGAGGTAAAACATAATTTCTGTATACATCATTTGTTGTTGAAACATTTGACAAAGACTGCTTGGAATCACTTGGATACAGAGTAGGTTTTTCTGATCTGTTGTGCGTGGTTAAATCTATAAGGAGGATATTTCTAAAGGGCAGCTGTCATGTCACCATAAACTGTCTGGTTTGCCATTACCTCACCTCTGCTGCCCTTATCATGTCAGTTCTTGAAGGTAAACGGTGTAATTTACAAATATAACAGGTAGAAAATGACCAAAAAAGACCACACACAAGTGTCCTGAACACATTCCCTCATCTGCAATTGGTTGAAAGATACATTATATACATGAAAAAATTATCAAAGCTGAGTTAATGTTTATGACATTTCTGACAATGATTTGTTTGCACTAGAGAGCCACAGTATTTACAGTTTTCTTGGAAATAAACTTAGAAATATCTTACCTAAAGTTGTCTCTACATGTTAAAAAGACATACAAATGAAAGTTTGTCATCATTTATTCATCCTTATATAATTTCAGGAGAACTTTTGTTCATCTTCATATATTTTTTTAATGAGATCCCGGTTTCTCTCCCCTCATCTGAAAGTCTATTACACCAAAACTTTGATGCTTCAAAAGACATTGGTTAAAGAAATCATTATGAATCAAGTGGTTTAACCATCAAAATATTCATGCAAAACACAGACCTCTATATAAACTGAAACAATAATAATTTGAAGGCCGAAAATTTTCAGCAATCTCCAGTAAATGTTTTTCTGATTTTCTTGACTGTTTTGAGTTTTAAAGTTTGCCAGGATGTAATAAAATTCATTGTATGGCTTCAGCAGGCATGTACGGCACCGTTTACATTAGTGCGTTTTTTGTTTAAAACGCATAACTTTTTTTTTAGTTATGCCTGTCGTTTACACTACTCCGGCGTTTCGAGGTCGAAAAGGAGACTTTGAAAACGCTGCAGACCCCGTTTTAGTTTGAAAACTCTGGGGTTGTGTTTCAGTGTAAACGGATCAAAACGATAGTTTTGAAAACAATGGCTTGGCTGCTCACATTCTCTCTTTGTATCCTTGACGACCGTGTAAACAATAACAGCATGCTCATTGTTGTACCCATAGATATGTGTAGTTAGATTCCCCATTCGACCGCTCCAAGCACACAGACTCTTCCGCCATCTAAATAAAGGGAATCTACCTATACATAACTAATGGTTTGTACCTGCTAATTGTAACTTTATCTATTTGATCTATTGGTGTTGTGGTGGCTGAAGATAAAGACCGTCTTTTGTAACATAATGAGCATATCTTCTGGTCCTTGATTTGATAAGCTGCATTCAGAGATACATGCTGATATTTTTATGTAATGTCACTGGGACATTTTTATTGTCTCTCTGCTTGTCTGTGTTCGCCATACTTGAATTTTAATCAAACCATTTTCACTAATGGAGCATCAATAAACAAATTATTTGGTCATATTTTGGCTGATCAGTTACTCAATATTTGTCTTGTTCATTGAAGTGTCTCAAACCAACATTGCATTTGCAGTCCTGCTGTTGTGCTGAATATCAGCATGACCCGTGAAAAGAGTTTGGTAACAATGTCACAAATACGCAATTGGTTTTTGATAAGGTTTTAATCAAACCTGATCTAATAATTTTACAGCTTGTTTATCTTCTATCTTCTGGGTAAATTGTCTTGACTAGAAAATGTGTTATTTCTTTCCTCTCCCACTGTTTAATTTATCTGGCTCATTCTTTTGTGAAATATGTTTATTCTCTCTTATTTTCCAGACAAATTGACATCACACTAGTTTTTAATTGTCTGCAGTAGAGAGCAGATGCTATCACTACAAATATGACCATTAATCGTTGACTTAAAAGCAAGTCTTTAATTAGACACTGTGATTTAATACTGGTGTTTTTTTTATGATACAATGTTTCAACTTCATACAAACTCAATGAAAACAGAAACATAAAAGAGAGGTGCCCAAGAAGGAAACCAAACTCTTTTGTTTGTCTTGTTGTTGAGATCATGAATGTCTTGTCGCTATGCTAAGTCTTCGCACATAATGACCAATCTTATCATCAGAATCCAAAGGGAGCGGTTGGGGATATCAAACTCTTCGATGAGTCACAGAAACCCCCAATAAAGGAAAGATGAATCTCATGACCCACATATCTCTCATGTAAAATATTACAGTATTCTCTCTTACTGTGATTACTGTCTACCACGGTGCTGCATTACAACCAGCTTCAGGCCTCAGAATTCCTTTGAAAGAACTTGTCTGCTGTAAGGAGACTGATAGGCACAGGCAAGTAGGGTTATTTTTGTTATAATCTGTTGAATGAATGATGAAGTTCTCTGAATCTGCATTTGCTTTACTTTTACATTTATTTAGTTGGCACTATTATCCAAAGTGGCGTATACCACAAGTATACACACAGGTATACAGCATGTTACCAAGCTAATGCACGCATCAAAACTTTAGAAATGCATGCAAATGACAGGCCAAAAAAAGTAGACTGGCAGCCAATGGCAGTGACGTCTGTTTATATTCTGTGCAAATATGCATGTATAACTGTAAGCATGCAAATACACAGTACACCCAAATATTGTTAAATATTTTTTTATTGAAGTTATTTTTCATTAATTACTTGTTATTAAAATAACTAAGTGTATTCATAATTAATGTTTCCTCATGTTTCAGCCACCATCTTGTCATTGAGCAATTTAAATGGGATTTTTTTGCATTGAAGTATTTTCATTAATTAACTTGTTATTGAAAATAACTAAGTGTATTCATAATGAAATGTTTCTCATGCTTTCAGCACCATCTTGTCATTGAGCAATTTAAATGGGATTTCGTTCTCATCTGCAAATGATGTATGTATGTTTCCCTATGATTTACCTTTTGTGATTGGTTGGTGATGCACCTATGATGCAATGAAATGCTCCCTAATGGTGGCTCACTAGATTTTGGAACAAAGCCTCTGTTTGTTTCATTTTAAAATGATTATTGTAATCTGGAAGTTTTAGGATCTAATTGGCTAACCATACAGTATAGGTGGAGGATATACAGTAGTAATGAGGGTGAGAAAGGTGATATTATTTTTGTAACTACATTAATTATAAGTGGTAATAATGTTTTCAACAAAGCCCAAGGCTAGCTGGAGCTTTTCTGGTGCAGGGGGAAATTATCTGATGCAGGCCAGCTGTCCTGGCCCGGAAGAACAGGTCTGAGAGCCTCCGGCAAATAGACCTCTGTGTAGTGGATTGCCACTAGGGTGTGAATTTTGCATTTACCAAACATTTACATAAACCCAGATGATATTTCAATGTTTTAATGACACATTCACATGTTCACAGTTCTTTCATGTTAGTTAATGGTCACATGACCTGCACACAGATTAAATATTTAATCTGTAATTAGTAATACTAATATTTGTCTTAATTTTTTTACTTTCAAACATTTATACCCTTGAGCTTTCAACACAAGACAGCAGCAATACTGCTGAAATGCTGTAAACTTCTGTATACAAAAATGGTGGAAATTATATTAATTTGTAAAAAAAAAAGTAAACCTAGCGCATGGTGCATTCCCAAATGCACATGCAACACATATATAGGCACATAAAGCCCAAGCAGAGATCCTGCATTAACTGTGAACTGAGCCACTCTGATTGTGAATAAAACACATCTTACTGCGATTATCATACAGCCCATTTATTTATTTATTATAGTTTTTGAGTAGATGTGATGTAGAAATGCATGTATTAAAGTGTGTGAGTGTATATGAGTATGCCGGGCTGTTTTAAACTGTGAGTGTGAGAACATTCTGGAGGAAAACGGCTATCTGGATTAGTTTCAGGGCTGGGCTGAAGGGTGAGGGAGTGAATGGATTTCTGTGGGCATCAAGGGAGTGAAAGAACCGTATTATCTGTCCATCTTTGTATGGTGGTTCAGGTGGAAGGAGGGAGGAGGGGGATCATTATCCCAGCCTCAGGTGAGGAGACAAACAGGTGAGCGCAGGTATTATGAGGAAAGGTGAGCTGTTCTCTCTCGCTGCTTTCTTCTCTTCTCTTCTCCTCCGCTGGCTTTCTGATCCTCCCAGCCTCTCGATTCACGCTGTAAGTGTCGTTCCTGAGTGATGACACACACAGTGTGTTTCACTGTTTAACTGTGTTGTCATACTGTAACGCAATGTGGCTCCTCCATTGTTTAGTGTTTCCTTATTAATGGTGTCATGATTGAAGCCGTTTGCCTTTTGTGGTCGCACAGTAAATGAGATCATCACTCTCCCTTTCTTCTGTTGTGACAAGAAAAGAAGAGATGAGGGCGTCTATGATCAGGATGAATGGATATGGAAAAGGAAGTGGATGTGTGGGAACTCTAGGTTGTGGGGTTTGGGAATCATCGTTTTTTGTTGATGGCTTCAGTGGCGAGGTTATTACCTCCATCTAACGCCACAGACGCTGGTGCGTTTACAAGGCAGAAGGTCAGATGATCTGAAACTAGAGGTGAATTGGAGTTCTGTAGGTGACTGCAGCTCAGCGATTTGAATAATCACCATCTGAATACAAAGCAAGCCAATCGAATAACATGCAGGGTGGGAAATATGACCACAATTGTAATTATACGTAATATATGTGACATATAAACACAAATTTGTACAATATCTTGTCCAAATCTGTTCTTGATTGACATCAGGAAAGGATATAATCGTAGAGAACTGTTTTGTGTATCCTTAACTCAAGCAGCATTGTATGAAACCTCTAAAATAAGCAAAGCTTGGGGTTTTCAGTTCTGGTCTTGATTTTGAGCTCACACTTTAGGAAAAGTCTGTAATAATACAACCCAATATACTATGTTAATATGAAGGAATTTTCCATAGGCTATTCATTTTTTAATACCTGTTTTTTAATTTATGTATTGCATATATTGTGATTTAGGGTTGAAGGAAATGTCCGTAAACTGAACAGAAAAGCACCTTTTTCCCCCTTACAGTGCAGTTGTTGTTTGTTTAATTTCCTGCATGTTGCTGAATTTAAGTGAGTGTGATAACCAAGTCCTGAAGGTTATCTGATGAAGATTGGATTCATACCCTCTGAGATATTTGAGGCAATTTATCACTGTCCCAGCAATACTCTGGGTGTCTGTGTTCACTCGCAGCAGTTTTTAGAGCTTCTGCTTTTTAAAGACTGGTTGTAGTTAATCTGCATTATTACTTGATTTAATGTTTTTTTATTATTAAAACAGTTTCCCAATAGCAGCCTAAGGTCACACACATTGTTCCCTACTGACCCTGCACCTCATTAATCACCCACACCAGATATCAAACCTTAGAGCAGGTTTGATTAGAAGCCCACGCGCAGCCTTTATCAACTAGAATACTAATTTTAGTAATTTGGCATTTAGCTGACACAATCTTTTCCTTTGCTTATTACAGGGAAAGTTCCTCTGGTCACCTAGGGTTAAGTGAATGGCTGAATGAATGAGGCTCACAGAAACGTGTGGGTCATAATTTCACACTAAAATCAAGATGAAAGAATAATAGATTATATTATGCATAAAGACAATGAAGCCTCCTTTCATGACAATTCTCACTATCACGATATGATGATGGAATTTTGGATGGATAAATGTATTTTTATCCTGTTTGGACATAATGATTTGCCAATGTATCTGTACGTTCATGTCAAAATAACAAATACTGATGTATATGTGTATATTTATATATATATATACACTATTGTTCAAAAGTTTGGGGTCAGTGTTTTTTTAAAGACATTAATACAATAAAACTTTAATTCAGCAATTAAATCAATTAAACAAAAGATTTCTATTTCAAATAGATGTTGTTCTTCTGAATGTTATATTCATCAAAGAAACCGGAAAAATGTATTATGGTTTTCACAAAAATATTAACTGTTTTCAACACTGATAGTATTAATTTTTTTTATACCAAATTAGCATATTCAAATCACTGTTGAATATTCATGTCACACGTAAGACTAGAATAATGGCTGCTGAAAATATATTATAAAATATATTAAGATAAAAAATATTTGTAATAATATTTCACTAAATTACAATTTTTACTGTATTTTTGATCAAATAAATGCAGCCTTGGTGAGCATAAGAGACTTCTTCCAGTAATGAATCTTGCAGACCCCATACCATACGGTAGTGTGTAACCAATTTAAATAATAAAAAAAATATTATGATAATGCAAATTTGGCTTCAGTTAAGCTTCTTTATGCAAAATTCACTTCTTTATTTCAACCACCAAAATATTTTTACAGTCTTTGTAAGATTCACACAATGTTAGCTCATGCAGTCCTTGCAGGGTTTTAACCTTTAATCTTTCACTTTCCAGTCCAGATCTTCAACCACAAAGCTACACCGCCACAAAATCACCACCACCATTTTAAATTCTTCCCTCAATTCCTCTTCCATTAAACCTGTAATCCTGAGCTTTAACATGGGCAATCGAATGCACCTGAAGGGGATATGACTGGCTAAATGGAGTGGGCATGTCCAGACATGATTCCTGCCTAGGCTTATGAGTCCCATCCGTCAATTAAAATGTAAAAAGCAATTTATCCATGACTCTATGCCAATTCCAAAGAGCAAATTCAGAAGATTGAATCTGAATGAAAGAAAATCCATCCATAGGTTTCTGTGGAAATGTTTCAGTCACAGTTCATCAGAAGAAAATATATTAAAATTTGTCCTGAAATAATGGCTCTGAGAGCTGTGAGAGCATTTAGAGGCTTTGTGGATTTGGTTTCATAGTCAAAACAGTTATCAATATAGCTGCTGTGTGTTTACTTAGGCTAATGTTGACAAATGTTGTCTTCATACTAGTTAAATTGACGCCAGCATTCTCTTGAGTAGGTCATGGTTTACAGACATGCTGTCGTTAGCAGGAAAAACACACCCATTAGCCGATGCAATTGCACATGGGAAAGAAATATTGACAGGCTCTTGTAAATTTCCATCTAAACAATGCTTATATATCTGTATCATGTGTAATATGATGTATGCGCTCTGTTTTGTGATTATTTATGTGTATGAGAGTATGAGCGAGTGTGTCTCCAGGGCAAGCTGTAAACCGATCCCCTTCTATTATGTCATGTTGTATTTTGGAGAGTTTCAGCACTCTGTTACCTGGACATTCCTTCTGCCTGGGAACCAGAGAAACTCATTTACTACAGGGACACACAGAGAGAGAGAGAGAGAGAGAGACTAATGTCTTTCTTTCTCTCTGTTAACTCCTACGACCACATACCTGTGCAGTCACGCAGACAGACTAATGTTATAGCATGCCGTGCAATTGTTTCAAGACCATTTTGTCTTCCTGTGATGTGTTGGCTTTTTTATTTTATCATACATCTGTATGCAGTCTCACAGTCTGAAAACACCTGTAAGACAGCAGTCAAGTACAAACACAAGCTTTGACTCATGATACGCCATGTTAATTCCATTAACATTCATTCACGTACGTGCTGAATATAAGATCCTAGCCTTGGGACAGTAGAGTTGGGGGACACTGGGACATTGTGCTCTCATTTGTGTGCAAATTGGATTGAAGTGGGAGTTTGCATAAAGGAAGAGGTGCTTGTTCTCTTCTCACCTTCAATCAAAATGGGACACAATTTAACTGTATATGTGTAAAGTTTTGGGAGTGATAGACTTGTAAAATATATATTTTTTTAAATCCTCAATTTTGTGCGAGTACTCAATATTGGAGTCACTCCAGAATTGCAACGGTTGACATAGTCATAAACGCATCAACATTTCTCCACCTTGTAGCTGTAAACTATAAACATAAGCCCTATTCGGATGGGACTAGTTTTTGGGGGTTGTTAGAGAAAAATTGTGTTTCACCGACGTATTTGGAGATTTTAATCCTGTCCGTATCTGCCACGTCTTTTTTTCTCACACAACCTCTGTAATAATTCCAGAGCAAACGACCTACTGGTTTTCGGCAAACTCAGTGATCCTCTGAGAAACTAATCTCATATGATGTGAATGTCTGATATTGCGACAATATTTTTTTCATTTCTTTGTGTGTTTTGGCCAACGTGAACTACCGTAGATGCTCTTAATACAGCGGACATTTTTTCATATGTTTGCCTCCAAGCAAAGAAATAATAAAAAAAAAATAATTTAACAATTAAATCAAGGTCCAGATCACGTAAACTGTTAAGACTGGCTACTGTAATATCAGCGTCAGGTAAGATTACTCGCCTTCATTTCTGCATTCAATTACCTAATGTTTTAATTACATATGTACCTTTACGAAAGGAAACATTGTTTTACTACAAATAAATAATAATAATAATAAAAACTGTCAAACTAAAGTAACCACAAATTAACCATGGTTTTTGGTGTACTAGCCATAGCTTTACAATGGTAATTGTAATAAAACGGTGGTTACACTAATGGTAATTGTGATTAATTCGAATGACTATATGCAATGCAAGCATACAGAGCGCTTGATCTCTGCAATGCCCAGATGTACAAAACGGACCCTCCAGACGACAGGTGTTAAGAAATAAAAACGTAGTTTAGAAAATTTGTCTCGTCCGAATAGGGATAGCGATGAAAACGAATGAAATGAATCACTCTTAAAAGGACTGACATCAACATTTTGCTGTTTGAGAAACCCTCCAAAGAAGACCCTCCTTCTACTATCCAGTAACACATTTTGATACAAATGTAAAAATTAAGTAATTCATAAACCAAATGCAAACTAATATGATGTATTCAATAGCTCAAATTTAAAAACAAAACTGGTAGCAAATGAGTGATACTCACAAAGGTAGATAAATAAAACAAATGAATAATAACAGTTGATAACCACGAATGGAAATATAATATTGAGCCTAAGTAAGATTGCTTAAAATAAGATATTTTAAATAAGATCTTATTTAAGAAAAAAAAGAGTCTCACATGTTGTATTAACAAAGAACTATGGGGTTGATCAGAAAAAGAGTGAAAGACTATAAAGCGAGTCCTGAAAGCTCAGACAGAAAGACTGTAGATCTTAGAACGGGTAACAGGTTACAGGGGCACTGGAGAGATTAAGGAAACATGCAGATAAAACAGTTAGACTGTCACTTCACTGGCTCACTGATTTGATAAATGCCATGATAATTTAATACTCTGCTCTCTTGTTCTTGTTATTCTGCTGTATCTTTTATTCACCCTTTCACTCTATTCCCTGGCCTCATGATTTTGTCCTTTTCCAAAAGTCACTCATCCATAACGTTCCTCCCACGTTCATTCATTCCCTCTCTCTCTCTCTCTCTCTCTCTTTCATCTACTCACTCGTGGGTTCTGCCTTGTTTGCTGACTGTGCTCTCTTGTCTTATCTACTCCAGACCCACAATTCCTTGTCTTTTATCAGACTGTCTTCTGTCTAACGCCAAGACAATTACATATTAAAGAGCTGGGAGTCAGACACCGGTTTGAGTCGGTGAAATTACTCTGTTTACTCTGACTGGCAGGTTCCTTTAACTGGCTACTCTCATTTAAACAAGCCTTATTTTCATCATCCCTCGTCTCTGTTTTCCCTTTTCGAAACCCTCCCTCTATCGTTAATTGGAACTCAGTTTCTTTTTTCAATTCAAGTGTTTTACATTTCTCTCTCAGCTCCTGAAATACAGGTTTTGGTGTGCTGCATAATGAACTCATGCACTGAGGGCTGTTATTTCCACACTTAATGAAGCAGGTCATTGTGATGTCCTGATTGGTAGGAGTGTGACTGTTCGTTTCATTTGTTCTCTGGTTCTTAAAGCTCTTTCAGAGAAATGAAAGAGATGCCGAGTGTAGATGACAAGCTTGAGCACAATCAGTCTCACAGGCCACAGCATGGCAGGCATGTGTACTATGCTCTTGTGTTCTGATGATTGATATATTTTTATGTAAACATATTTTGTCAACACAGCTCCTCTCATTTAAGTTAAAGGGATGAATTTACACTCTGCTCTGTTCCAAAATCTTCTAAAGCCAGTTACACTGCAACAACACACACCCACTGGGTGGTAAGGTTTTGTTGGATCAGTGTGTTACCCCATCGGCATCTGCCTTTTTTTATGTTCGATTGCCATTTGTGGTCTTGGAATGTCTAATAAGCGATACAATAGATATTGTAATCTGGTGATTGTCACATTGGTCTGAATTAGAATTAAGACAACATCTACAGACACATCTCAATAAATTAAAATATCATGGAAGATTAAATTATTTCAGTAATTCAACTCAAATTGTGAAAATCTGTGTATTAAAAAATTCAATGCACACAGACTGAAGTAGTTTAAGTCTTTGGTTTCTTTTAATTGTGATGATTTTGGCTTACATTTACACAAACCCACCAGTTCACTATCTCAACAAAGTAGAATATGTGACCTGCTAATCAGCTAATCAACTCAAAACAAACCTGCAAAGATTTCATGAGCCTTCAAAATTGTCTCCCAGTTTGGTTCACTTAGGCTACACAATCAAGTGGAAGACTGCTGATCTGACAGTGTCAGAAGAATAATTGTTGACACCCTGCACAAGGAAGGGTAAGCCACAAACATTCATTGCCAAAGAAGCTGGCTGTTCACAGAGTGCTGTATCCAAGTATGTTAACAAAAGGTTGTGTGGAAGAAGAAGATGCACAACCAACCGAGAGAACCACAGACTTGAAGGATTGTCAAGCAAAATCGATTCAAGAATTTGGTGAAGTCCAGTGTTAAGTTTCCCCTAGTCTGTGATGATTTTGGGGTGCAATGTCATCTGCTGGTGTTGCCCATTGTGTTTTTTGAAAACCAACATCACTGCACCCGTTTACCAGAAATTTTGGAGCACTTTCATGCTTCCTTCTGTGACCAGCTTTTTAAAGATGCTGATTTCATTTTCCAGCAGGAGTTGGCACCTGCCCACACTGCCAAAAGCACCAAAAGTTGTTAAACCTTTACGATTTCTATAAAAACCTAAACACGCCTAAAAAAGCATACCCAAAGTAAATTGCATGCTGTTCTTGGGCCATTTGGATGATATGCATGGTGTTGGTCTCCTTTGAAAGGTGACACTCTGATGTTGTTTCTCACAGTCAGAATCACTGTAAGTCTTTCTGATATTGAGTAATAGCACTTTGAACTCACGAAAAAGAAAAAAGAATTCTGCCTACATTTTTTTTTGTAAATAGAAGCCTGTAGATGACCCCTAATGCGTCACACACAA